>CM035159.1:42939110-43492298 GCA_020205615.1 Panax quinquefolius
AAGCTCATAACTCAAGATATTCAATTCACCCGGGGAGTACAAAGATGTATCAGGATTTACGAAAGCATTTCTGGTGGCCGAATATGAAAAGAGATGTTGCAGAATGTGTCACGAAATGCTTGACATGTCAAAAAGTCATAGCCGAGCATCAGAGACCAAGCACATTACTTCAATCATTGTAAATACTGTAATGGAAGTGAGAGCATATCACAATGGATTTTGTGGTAGGTCTTCCGACTACTCAAAAAGGGTACGACATAATTTGGGTGATAGTGGACAGACTAATGAAATCAAGAAACTTTTTTCCAATAAAGATTAGATTCAATCTTGATTAGTTGGCAAAGTTGTACGTCAAGGAGATTGTTTCGAGACATGGAGTTCCATTATCAATTGTGTAAACACAGTTGAGAATGAGTACAGTGTACCATCCTCAAACAGACAGCCAAAGCGAACTAAAAATCCAGACATTGGAAGATATGCTTAGAGCATGCATCATGGATTTCAAAGGAAATTGGGATGATCACTTACCATTGGCTGAATTCTCCTCCAATAATAATTACCATGCGAGTATTGGCATGTCGCCTTACGAAGCATTATACGGCAGAAAGTGCAGAACTCCACTGTGCAGGGATTAAGTTGGTGAACATCAACTGTTAGGATCGAATCGGTACAACAGACCGCTGAGGTTGTCAAACTCATCAGGGCAAGATTGGTAGATGCTCAAGATAGACAGAAGAAGTATGCTGAGCAACACAGAAAAAATCATAAATTTGACGTTAGAAATTTTGTTTTCCTAAAAGTTTCTCCTTAGAAGGGAAAGATCTGATTTGGTAAGAAAGGAAAACTAAGCCCAAGGTTTATTGGACCCTTCACAGTGCTTACGAGGTAGCTCTACCTCTAGAATTATAAAATGTTCATAATGTTTTTCATGTTTCGGTGTTATGACCGTATAAACCCAATTACAAGTATATGATCAAGTACGAAATGTTACAGTTCGATAAAGATTTGTCTTATGAGGAAATTCCTATCCAGATAGTTGACAGGAAAGAACAAGTGCTCAGGAATAAAGTAATACCTTCCGTGAAGGTGATATAGAGGAACCACAATGTAGAAGAAGCTACGTGGGAACTCGAAGACAAGATGATGAAAAGATATCCTGAGTTATTTGTTTGATCTGTATCTTCCATTCTGGGGACATAATCCTTGTAAGGAGGGAAGAGAGTTGTGATTCTGGGGACAAAATCCTTGTAAGGAGGGAAGGATGTAATAATCCAGAATTTTTATATGTAATTTCAAATATTTATTAAATTAAATAAATATTTTAGTTGATGTATTTATTGTTAAATAAATATTTGTTTAATTTGATTATTTATTAGTTAAATAAATAATTCATGAGTTTTGAGGAATTAACTTGATTAAGTGTAATATGTTAATTAGGTTGATATTTGGTAATTTTGTATGTTGAAGTTAATTAAATTAAAAGAGTGATAATTAATATTCTAATTTAATTTAATAATTAAATTAGAGGGTTGATAAGGATTAAAGGAATTCTTATAATTTAATTTAATAATTCAAGTGATGTACTAATTTATTAAATAAATTATAGTGAAAATTATAATTTTGTGACAATTGATTATTGCTTTAATTTAATTAAATTTGAAATGGGAATTTAATTAAATAATGTGTGACAATAAATTATGTAGTAAGTGAGTAATTAAAATAAATTAAAAGAGTTTTAATTCAATTTTACCAAACAAGGCTTAAGGATTTTAAGTCTTTAATTTTTATATTGGTTTTGCCAAACAAGCTATCGACGTCGGGATTTTTATTGTCCCTTTTCTGTTCTTTTCTTTTGGTGTTCTCATGTTAGGTGAGATTTGTTTGAAAAAACATGTTGTGAAAAGGTCCGATATTTATATGTTGACGATTGGACTGTAAGAGTCACCAATTGGTATTTTAAATGGTTGCACCAACTCAACCGAGAAAAGGTTTGCACATTGACCACATGATGTAACATTGTTAAACTGGTCGGTGAAACAAAGATTCATTAGGGTCCGGGGATTTGCTTATGCGGAGGGAAGGTGTTAGGCACCCCCCGACATCCGTGTTACCACGGTGACCGCCACTTTTAAATTTAAACTGTTATATAAATGTGTGTGGGGGGGGGGAGTCAATGGGCAATTATTCAGTTTTAAGAAGATATATCAGTGATGTTTTATAAAAGAGGTTTTTCAAACCCTTATGCTCAATAGTAATTGAGGCCTTTGATACTTCAATTTTATTAAGTGTTCGGCTTAATTGCTTTTATTTTCAAGATGTGAAGCATCTTCGAGAAAATAAGATATATAGCAATGCCGAACTCCTTGTGGGCATGAGAGCCATCAAAGAAAATTTAGACACCGTGAATAATGTACAAGCTGTTTATAGCCAAAAATGTCCATCACGAGAATTGAATCTAGATTCAGGAGTCTGAATCTGTGATCACTTGATTCCTAGGCTCACATGATGTAGCAGTTTATATGAAAGATGTAAGCAGTTATATATATAAAAGCTTTAAATATATATACAGACTGTCAACCACCACGAAGCGAACTTCATGGGGGACTAGAAATGTAAATATATAAAAGGGGTAAATATATGTAGACACTCGAAATTTTCTGCACACCTGTTACTAACATTGGAGGAGGCCATATTCGACTTTAAGTGATAAACCTGGAAAATAGCTCACATCCATTCCGGATACCAACAGAAGTTCAGTCTTAACCCCGGAACACACACCGGATTATCAATTCCAAACTCGGAGATAACCCCGAGTTTCATTCTTGGAGATAACCCCAAGGAATGCCATTGCAGTTTCAGCGATAACCCCAGAAATTCTTATTTCAAAGTCATGCAATCAGCTTCAACCTCGGAACTCCCATCGAGGCACTCATTCCAATGACCTAAAGCTAACACCGGGAAGACATGCACACTTAAAGATGACCCTACGGAATTCAAACACTTGCAACATTCCAATCTCAGAGATAACCCTGAGCAACATCTGCTTTATCAGCCCAAGCCGCAGATAACCCCGGTGAAGGGCAAAATCGTCATCTTGCCACCTCAACCCCACATTGCGCCGTCTCAAAATCTCATACATACATTTCTACACAACAATGTCCCACAAGAGCAAAGGAATTACAATCCCGAGTGACTATTACGCAGGGCAGCACACCGGATAGAATTTGAAGCTTGAAGACCATGGGCATGGTCCCCTCTTCCTGACTTCGTACAACCTCTAATCCCATGTCATTGCGTAACTCTTGACAAAAGCGATCCAAGAAAGGTCTTGTACACCACATTCGGATGCTTGGATTGAAGTTCTGCAAGTTTGAGCGGATATCACAGTGCACGTACTTCGAGATGGTAGGACCCACAGAGCCCGGGGCACCCGAAAATGGCACCCAAGAGTGCATATGCGACACCAGTAGGTGCATCTGCTGCCATCAAGCGTGTGCACTCATGGGCCACCAAACTCTATAAATATAGAGCTTGAGGTAGCCATATTAAAATTTGAAAAAGGCGAGGAAGCCCTGTCAAATTAGCTCTGTACATACCCCATATTGAGTGTTTTCTCATTTTAAACACTTGTTAGCTCACATATAGCTATATTTTTACCGACGGGAGTCGAGTGTTCATCCATTTAAAGTTATAGAAGTCTTCTTTGGCAGCCCACTATAAGCTTTCTTACACTCTATAAAGCCTTTCTCTTTATCTTTGCACACACTATTCATCCCATTGAGAGTCATGTTGTGTGTGTATGCCCGAACTTCAGTCCATGGTTTTCATTTCTATCTGTATATATATACTTATATATGTATATATTTTTATATGGACTAACATTATCGAGTTATGCCTCGATTGAGCCTAGACTTATGTCTGGAGCGTTTATTTGCTTATATATATATATACTTATATATATGAACTGTTGTCGGACTTTGTTTTACATCTAGAGTGTTTACTTCTTATATATATATATGAACTGTTGTCAAACTTTTTTCGATGAGCCTAGATTTTATATCAGGTGCGTTTACTGCTTTTATATATATATAACGACAAATCGCTGAAATGATAAATCGAGCCGGGATTGAGAAATATCATGTGAGTTTACCGCTTATATATATATATATATATATATATATATATATATACATTTACATTTACATTTACATTTATGTCAGGCCTGGAGTTTACTTCGTGGCCTTTTACTTCTTTATTTACATTTAGTCACGCCTGGAGTTTACTTCGTGGCGGTTGATCGTCTATACTTCTTTATTTACATTTAGTCACGCCTGGAGTTTACTTCATGGCGGTTGATGTGACGCCCCCAAAATAGGTATACACAACACCCATTCTGAGTCGCCAAATACAAGGTACAAGAAGCAAACTACAACTTCAATAATACAAATGTCGTGTGAAATACGACAATATATACTGTGAGTTTAAATATAATATTGTCTTCTAGACAATATCCACACGCAAATAAATCCCCATCATAATTATTGATTCATTATTTTACAAAAATGGTGAGGACTACTAAACAACTCTCTAGAAACCTTCATTCCATACCCGACTAGTACTCGCTACATTCTCGCCTCCCGAGAAGAAAAATGGAACAACAAGGAAAAGGGTGAGCTCAACTAGCCCAAGAAAAGAATATTATGACTAAGATAATATACAACAAATTATCGTTAGTCTTCAACAGGAAAAATCGATAGAATACAATAGACAACAAGTTTCGGATCAATATTCGCAGTGAAATAATAATTCATAGAAGAGTTACGTAGAGAATGAAATCTACTATAATCTATGAATTTAATATCCATCATCAATATTTTATCCTCAGAACATCAATCAATATGCATCTCGAATCAAATATTCATCTTTTACACTACAGTGCCAAAGATATTCATCACTTAGTCATGTTCATTTAAACACTGCTCATCTTTGCACTACAGGCCAAAGATATTAATCAATCTGTCATGTTCATCTCAACACTGCTCATCTTTGCACTACGCACCAAAAGATATTCTTCAGAAATCATTCATCTTTGCACTACAGCCAAAGATATTCAATAATATCATCATTTAAGATCGAGGATGATGAAAATATTTTTTAAGAAACGAATCCAAAGAAACAAAATGACAAGGATTAAGGATTAAGGATTCGTACTTGGTTTTATCCACGCCCAAAAATACCTCAAAAATAATCATAGTGGTGTAAAATTCAAGAATGATCAAAACATGGATACAATCGAGTTAGTATCCGTAATAGATGTTTTAGACGAAAAAGAAGAAATTTTATTTTTCTATTGAATAGTACCGTGATATTGAATAGTGCAGTATCGTGAATAGTGCCGAGTACGTGAATAGTAACTCAAACACCAAAAGATAGAAATTCCACAAAAACATCTTCACGCTTCATGAATAGTACTTGTGAATAGTAACTCGTGAATAAGAACTCATGAATAGTAACTCGTGAATAGTAACTCATGAATAGTAACCCATGAATAGTAATCCCGACATGAAAAAGTTCCAAATTTGATAAAAACTTCAGATCAACATTTCAAATAATGATATTGAAGAAATAATATCATTACTGAAAAAAATAATATCCCTTACCTCGAAAGATCAAGATTTCTAAATTTAAACAACGGATATAGGCTATGACTTGGACTTGCAATCCGTATAGCAATACTCAAAGTATACTCAAAATACTCACAAGAATACGCTTCGATAATATAGAGAGAGAAACTTCAGCTTACGTGTGATTTTCAATTCTAACCTAAGCACCCTATTTATAGAAATCGCTTAGAACACCAAAGCGTAAAATTTAATAAATTAATAATATAATTATATTATTTTCTACACATGTCTAGAATCTGATTTCAGCCATCAAACACATGCCACCTTCTAGAAAAAATAATAAAAAAACGTTTTTCTAATTTTAAATATTTTAAACTTCCAAAAATCAATTATTTCAGAGCTTCAGAACTTCAATAATTCATAATAAATAGCCCTTTCATCAGAAAATTTGAATCTCGCGGGTTTTTATAGGAAATTCAATTCTCTACAACTTTGCAGAAGAAAGTTTTTCCAAATTCCAATCGAAATTGACCAAATCCACAAACGGGCAATTTTACAAAGTTATAATCAAATTTCAAATAATAAATGGGGTCCACCGACATGTTTAACATGTTTTAAACATTTATTGCAACAAAAATACTCTTCCTCCTCATATACTCATATATCCCACATTCGTTGTAAAATATCACCGCTAATATATTATTAAAATAATATATTTAAATGAATTATTTTATTAGAAAAGATAAAATATTAATTTTCAACAATTGTCATTTTAAAATTTTCTCCATCTATATCCACATAAAATCAATATTTTCCTCATCATATAAATCAATAATTAATTATTCACAAATAATATTACAGAATCACAATATTGACAACCAGTGCGCTCCGGGGAAAGAGGGGCTTTCCAATAAGAATTTCTTCTTCTTGCGCCATGATTAGGTGACCAAACCTCTCCTTAGATGTAACTTTCTAGACATTGCCAATAATGTTATCTAATAATATTATTCAGATAATATGAATTATTGCTTCGATAATGAAAGATACCGTAATGACAATTATTGAAACAACAAAGAATATAAAATATCAACGCAAAGAATTATTAACTCAATAAAATAATCGAATAAGAATTACCGTAACCATTATTGAGTAGTGCCTTCTTACGTAAGAATCAATAATTGGTGCAATACCGCAAAGCTACTGCTCAACAACGCGTATTAGTGTGTGTTTTTTAACCACCGGGTATTCCAACAAGATAATTGGTAATAACTACGCCAAGTTATTTAAAAACAACTTATATTTGTCGCTTTTCTTCATCCAATCGCTTTCAAAGTTATGGGGCCCACACATGGTCGCTACTGTCGTAAATTTAATATTCCCGAATCGCATTTAATATTCCACGACCAAACGAATATTTCCCGAATAACAATGAATATTTTATAACCACTTGCTTATTTTGAAATATTTGCATATTTAACCCTTAACTATCCACATTAATCAAATCAACCCTTACTATTTCAAAATAATAAATAAAGGAAATTCCTTTTTATTTAAAAAATTTCGGGTCTTACAAATTGATCGCCTTTTACAACTTTATTTACTTTTTGATCCCCATGGAGGTGCTTCGTGGTGGTTGATCATGTCTAATATATATATATATATATATATATATATATATATATATATATATATATATATATATATAACTTTTATATATTTACATTTTCGATCCCCATGGAGGTGCTTCGTGGTGGTTGATCATGTCAAGATATATATATATATATATATATATATATATATATATATATATATAGCTTTATATATATAACTGCTTACTGCTTATCATATACACTCCGGCATCATGTGAGCCTAGGAATCATGTGATCACAGATTCAGTCTACTGAATCTAAATTCGGTTCCCGTGATGGACATTTTCAGCTGTAAGCAACTTGTACATTATTTACAGTGTTTGAATTTCCTTAGATGGTTGTCATGCCCATGAGGAATTCGGCACTGCTGTATAATATTTTCTCGAAGATGCTTCACATCTCGAAAATAAAAACAAATAAGTCGAACATTTAATAATAAAATGGAAGTATGAAAATGTCTCAATTATTATTAAGCACAGGGTTTGAAAAACCTCTTTTACAAAACTCCACTGCTATATCATGTTTAAAACTGAATTTTTATATAAATTCAAACCCTTTGTATATAGGTGCGAACGAGAACTTGCACTACTTCGAAATAAATTGCACATTGATCCACACACACACACACACATTCATATAATAGTTTCTTAAAAAGTGGCGGTCACCATGGTAACACTGATGTCGGGGGGTGCCTAACACCTTCCCTCCTTATAATCAAGCCCCCGAACCCAAATGAATCTCGGTTTCACAGACCCGTTTAGCAGTGTCACATCACTGGGTTAATGTGAAAACATTTTCTCGGTTGCGTTGGTGTAACCAGTTAAAAACACCAACTGGCGACTCTTACAGTCAAATCGTCGACATATACATGTCGACCTTTTTCACTTGTTTTTTCAAACAAATCTCATATAACATGAGAACACCAAAGAACAAGAATAGAAAAGGGAAAAATGAAAATCTCGACGTTGACAGGTGGCGACTCTGCTGGGGACACTAGTAAGAGGGCTTAAGCCACTACTACAATCTTTTCAAAACTATTATATGCTTTTGTGTGGATGTTGCATTTACATTTATGATGAATGTGTACGAATGCATTTTACTTACTGCACTGCAGTATATCTATCTATGATATTAGTGTTTTGCACATGTCATCATTTTCATAAACGGTGAGACACGTTGTATGTGAATGTATGTTGTGTGGTTCCCCCACCAAGAGGCTATCCTGTCGGTATTTGATTACTGGTATCGTAGGGAGACTAATTCCAACGAGGCTCAGGAAAGGCACCACCCAGATTCGCTCGAGTTGAAAGACCGGATTAACTTCTCGTCAAGTAAATTGCAATGATCTGGGAACCTTCATGCCAAAAAGCGGCGAGAGTAACCCTAAGATAGTTCAGCCTCTGATAAACCAAACGCGGAGCAAAGTCTCTTCATGCTTTCCATTTTTGTATTACTTGTAAAAGCATTTACTTGTAATTTTATTCCATGTTCATCTTTATGTAATGGAAAATATGAAGAATATTTGCACATACATGACATACTATCAAATGACACCCGTTTTTGAAGATTAGTATTCCTAAAATGGACACATTATGATAGCATGTAAACATTTAAATTATCCCTAAGACTAAACTACATAAGTTTTTAGAGGGAAACAATTGGGCCTGTTACCCGCTCAAAATCCAAAAAGGCCACGAGCCTACAGCCAATCATGTCTTCTTCTGACTAGTCTAATCCCGTTTCTTGAGAAGAATTTGACGGATTAAGTAAACAAATTACAGATTTAGCTATTCTACTTAAAGAATTACATCAGTCTACTCAGGGCTCAAAGATGTCTGCACATACAGAATCCTCTGCATAAAGGGAACTCAAGGTTTGGATAAAACAAGTCCGGAACCTCAGTTGGATACGACCAACAAAGACCCTAAAAACTCCCATTTCAAAGCAGATTCAGACACCGGTGATATTAGGAAGAAGGTCCTTCAAATGGAAGAAACCATTTGTTCTCTCAAAGGGATTGGAGCACATTGGAGTGTTTCATATGCTGACCTTTGTATATTCCCTGGTGTTCATTATCCAGAGAAATTTAAAACCCCTGGCTTTAAAAAGTATGACGTATTAGGGGATCCTTACACACATTTGAAGGTGTTCATAGGAGAACTTGGATCTTATGCAGAGGACGAGAAGCTCAGAATGCAGCTGTTCCAGAAGAGTCTGACTAGAGAAACCCGTTCATGGTATACCAGATTAGACAACTCAAAGATCCATAGTTGGGAAGAGCTAGCTCACGCCTTCCTCACTCAGTACAGCTTCCAGTCTCAAATGGCTCATGACCTATATTAGATTACCAAGGTCAAGAAACAGTCCAATGAATCTTTCAGAGAGTATGCTTAAAAGTGGAGGCGCCTTGCTGTTCAAGTTATTCCTTTCATGACAGAATCAGAAATGGTCATGACTTTCATAGATATACAAGAAGCTCCTTTCTATGAGAGAGTCTTAGCTAGTATTGGCAAACCATTTTCTGAAATGATCAACATAGAGAGATGGCTGAGATGGGGTTGAAGTCAGGAAAGATTCAAGACCTAGCCACTCTTAAGGCGCTTCTTTGAGCACATCCAAATCTGAACTTATGGAAACAACCGGAGGGTCCATAAAAAGAAAGAGGAGGATGTTTCCTCGATACTACAAGGTCAAAAAGGCAAAATATGCAATCCGTAGGAGAAACTATCCTTTTAAGCACATTCTTCTAACCCTCCATTGCTTAAAAGTGGAGAAGCAAAGTGCCCTCGAACGTTCACACCCTTAGGGGACTCGCTCGAGAATATTCTTGTTCTTCTGACTACTCAAAAGAAAATTATGCATCTTCTTCCACCAGCCAACCCTAATGGGAGGGGTTTCAATGCTACTCGGAAGTGTACTTATCATTCCGGGGGACCTGGACATGATATTCAAGATTGTTGAGTCTTAAAACATAAGATCCAAGATTTGATAGATAACGGTGAGATCGTGGTTACCAAACCAGATCAAACTCATGTGCAAGATAACCCTCTTCCTTAACACAAAGAAGAAAAGGTCAATATATTTAGTTGGAGCAGTGGATAGAGTTCCAATTTTAATGGTGAATCATCCCAGACCATCAAAGATAGGGTTGACATATGGGATTACACAAAGTTTCAATTTTCTATGGAACGAAAGATGAAAGCTCTTTATAAGCAAGTTGAACTGGTAATCCATCAGCATCAAGTCACACGCCAGTTAGTCAACCAGGAGTATGTCTGTCTCCTTCCTTTTTTATGAATGCTCCATCATCACCTTCAAAAAATGAAGCACTGGATGACAAGGCTGCGAAGAGAGAAAGTGCTAAAGCCCGTAGGTATTTTGCCAATAGAAGGGAATTTACATACCAAGGCCAACCTATGGAGGAGATATTTTAGATGCTAATCAATGAAGGAAGAATCACCTCCCTTCTACCTCCAATTAATCCCCATTCAAGATGGTTCAACTCTGATGGAGTATGTCAATATCTTTCACATTCTCGCGATCAGAGCACAGAAGAATGCTGGGCACTCCGCCACCTTATTCAGAATATAATTTACAGCGGTGTCCTGCAATTGGCAAACGATGACACTGTGCTACTCGAGAGTGGGAATACATGTCCTACCAAATGGAAGGGATTAATAGCAGTTATATCTGCTGAGGCTGATGTGTCTGTCGGGCCATTTCCCATACAAGCAATTCAACTCAAAGGTGGTGATAATCCTTTGAAAGTGGTTGCACCAAAACCAATTTCTTTAACCTTCAGACCACAGTATCCTGTTGTCAACCTACACAAAGTCTCTTGGAATTATGGAGAAGCTGAAGGATCCATGTCTCATACTACTGCTACAGTGTCGAAGGAAAATCCAATGTATCTTCCTCAAATGGTGATGAAGCTCGCCATAAAAGCAAATGGGAAGATTCCCATGGAGAAGATTGGGAAATTCCTCCACACTATTGGCCATAATTGTAAGACCCCGAAATTTTTTAAATAAAAAGGAATTTCCTTTATTTATTATTTTGAAATAGTAAGGGTGGATTTGATTAATGTGGTTAGTTATGGCTAAAATGCGCAAATATTTTAAATAAGCAAGTAGTGATAAAATATTCATTATCGTCGGGGAATATTCGTTTGGTCGTGAAATATTCGTCTCTGGGGAATATTCATAGGACGGCGCAGGACCTTTTTGTGGGCCCATAACGGAAAGCGATTGGATGAAGAAAACGACAAATATAAGTTGTTTATAAATAATCTACAGTAGTTATTACCAAATTATCTTGTTGGAATACCCGTGGGTTAAAACACACTAATACGAGTTGTTGAACAAGTAGCACCAGTATTGCACCAATTATTATTCTTACGTAAAAGGCACTACTCAATAATTGTTACATAATTATTATTCAAGATTTTATTTTATTGATTCAATAATTGTTGCGTTGATATTTTATATTCTTTGTTGTTTCAATAATTGTCATTACACGATATTTTTTTATTATCGAAGCAATAATTCATATTATCTGAATAATATTATTAGATAACATTATTGGCAATGTCTAGAAAGTTCTGTCTAAGGAGAGGTTTGGTCACCTAATTGCGCGCCAGTAAGGAGAGATCCTTATTGGAAAGCCCCCTCTTTCTAGAACTACCGGTTGCCAGTTTGTGATTCTCAGTAATATTATTTGTGAATAATTAATTATTGATTTATATGATGAGGAAAATATTGATTTTATGTGGATATAGATGGAGAAAAATTTTAAAATGACAATTGTTGAAAATTAATATTTTATCTTTTTCTGATAAAATAATTCATTTAAATATATTATTTTAATAATATATTAACTGATGATATTTTTATAATGAATGTGGGATATATGAGTATATGAGGAGGAAGAGTATTTTTGTGACATTAAATGATTAACACATGTTTTGTGTGTCGGTGGACCCCATTTCTTGACTGAAATTTGATTATAAATTTTGAAAATCAACCGTTTGTGGATTTCGGTCAATTTATGTTTGGAATTTGAAAAAACTTTCTTCTGCAAAGTTGTAGAGAATTGAATTTCCTATAAAAACTCGCGAGATTTGAATTTTCTGATAAAAGGGCTATTTATTATGAATTATTGAAGTTTTGGAGTTCCGAAATAATTGATTTTTGGAGTTTTAATTAATTATTTTGAGAAAAACATTTTTGGTGAGTTTGTGAACCTCATTTAACATGTGCTATGGCTGAAATCAGATTTCAAAGGTGGGCTAAGGAATTTTTTTTATAAATAATATTATTATATTCAATTTTCTACTTTGGTGTTCTAAGCATTTTCCTATAAATAAGGAGCTTAGGTTATTATTGAAAATCACACCAGAAACTGAAGTTTTCTCTCTATTTCTCTCTCGATATTTTGAGCGTATTCTTGTGAGTATACTTTGAGTGTTGCTATACGGTGCAAGTTCAAGTCATAGCCTATATCCGGTGTTTCAACTAGAAGTACTGTCTTTCGAGGTAAGAGATGTTATTTTCTTCTCAAATGATATTATTTCTTCAATATCATTATGCTGAAATATTGGTTGGAACTTTTTATCAAATTTGGAACTTTTTCATGTCGGGGTTACTATTCATGAGTTACTATTCACGAGTTACTATTCACGAGTTACTATTTATGAGTTACGATTCACGAGTTACTATTCACGAGTACTATTCATGAAGCGTGAAGATGTTTTTTTTGTGGAATTTCTATCTTTTGGTGTCGGAGTTACTATTCACGTATACGGCACTATTCACGATACTGACAATTATTCACGAATACGGACTATTCAATTTAAAAATGAAAATTTTTCTTTTCGTCTAAAATATCTATTCGGATACTAGCTTTGATTGTATCCATGTTTTGATCATTCTTGAATTTTGCACCCCTATGATTATTTTTGAGGTATTTTTGACGTGATAAAACAAAGTACGAATCCTTAATCCTTAATCCTTGTCATTTTGTTTCACCGGGATTCGCTTTTAAAAAAATATTTTTCATCATCTTCATCTTAAATGATGATATTATTGAATATCTTTGGCTCAGTAGTGCAAAAGATGAATGATTTCTGAAGAATATCTTTGGTCAGTAGTGCAAAGATGAACAGTGTTTAGATGAACATGACCAACTGATGAATATCTTTGGCCTGTAGTGCAAAGATGAATATTTGATTCCAGATGTATATTGATTGATGTTACAGGGATAAAATATCGATGATGAACTTTTAAATTCATATATAGAAGATAGTAGTTTGCATTATCTACTTAACTCTTCTAATGAATTATTATTTCATTGCGAATATTGATTTAAAATTTGTTGTCTATTGTATTCTATTAGATTTTTCCTGTTGAAGACTAACGATAATTTGTTGTATATTATCTTAGTCATAATATTCTTTACTGGGCTAGTTGAGCTCACCCTTTTCCTTGTTGTTCCATTTTTCTTCTCAGGAGGCGAGAATGTAGCGAGTACTAGTCGGGGTATGGAATGAAGGTTCTAGAGAGAGTTGTTTAGTAGTCCTCACCATTTTTGTAAAATAATGTATCAATAATTATGATGGGGATTTATTTATGTGTGGATATTGTCTAGATGGCAATATCTCGTATTTAAACTCACAGCTTTATATGTTGTAATAATAAAGTTGTAGTTATTTACGTACCATGTATTTGGCGACTCGTAATGGGTTGGATGGAATGGACCTATTTTGGGGACGTCACAGTTGGTATCGAGCTTAGGATATGATCTCTGGCGGAGATCGGGAATAGAACTAGGAGGGGAGAGACGAGTAAATCCTTCGCTAGTGTGTCCTACCTAAGCTTATTTGTTGGTTGGTCATAATATAGGGGTATTATGTGATTTGTTAATTTATTTAATTAACCCTTGTTTTATGATAGTTTTTAAGAATGGTTGCTGAGAACGTTAACAATGGAGTGAATGAGATCGTGGAGACACCTCTAATCGCCAACCAGGATAATGTGATGTCAGGCGAAGAAGGAATTAGAGATATCCATGTGGTGAGTGAAGAATTGATAGTTGCACCCGAGATAGTCGCAGAGGTAACAGCTGAGAGTGAGGAAGAAGAGGAAGAAGAGGTACCTGAAGAGAGTTTATTAGAGGTATTTTATGATCAAAATGTAGAATTGCAAAATCATATTCATGAGTTAGAAGAGCAGGCTGAAGAATTGCGAGCGATGTGGAGCAAAAGGATGAAACGATTCAAGCTTGTGGTTACCCGATATGTGATGCTTGAATGAAGCACTCTTTGGCGAGTATAAGATGATAAAGTCGGAATCTAAGTTTGAAAGAAGAAATAACGAACAGTGAGAATGAGTGATGCGTGGGTAAAAAGCCGCGATCGATGCGTTGATATTATGGAAAGAGATGTCCAATCTAAAAGAGAAGATTTAACAATGACGGAAGATCGTTGGCGTGACATCGGCACCATCAACAAATTCTAGGGAAGAGAACGATCGCCGGTTAGATGCTACGATGCGAGAGGAGGGACATATAAGGTCAAACTGCTCAAAACCTTCCAAGGTATGTTTTAGTTGTGGAAAAGATGGTCACATAGCTCAATTTTTGTCCTATAAGCGAAATCAAGTCCAGTTGGGGACGTTGGCACCGAGGCGGATACGTAAAAGTCAAAGTCAACGATTCCTCGGAAGAGCGTTTGTCGTGACCAAATCAAAATGCGAGGAACCCGACGAAGTTAGCACGGTTAGTTAATTATAAATTCTTGCGAAGTTTATACCTTACTAGATATCTGGTTCTACCCATTCTTTTATCTCTTTGCTTATACCAATGTTTGAACTTGACTACGGAGAAATTAGACTTTGACCTTATTTATGGAGACTCAGTTAGGAGAAACTTTCATTACATCCGTTGTTTAGAAATCTTGCTTGATTCAGTTTGGCACTATCACATTACCAGTTAACCTTATTTCTATAGAGATATTTGCTTTTGATGTGATTTTAAGGTTAACTACTCATCATGCCGAAATTGATTACTTTCGTAAGGTTGTTAGTTTTCATATTCCTAACCAACCTGTTATTCGAATTCAAGCAACCAAACCATTGAAGTCAAACTCTTTCATATTAAGCCATAAAGCCATTCGCTTATTGAAAAAGCGGATGTCAAGCTTTCTTAGCCATGTCATGGACTTGAACAAAAATAAGTCAGATTTGAATGATATTTCTGTTGTTAGTAAATTTCCTGACGTGTTTCCTGAAGAATTTCTTGGCTTACTCCCAAAGACTGATATTAAATTTTGTATCGATTTTGAACCCGGTACAAAACTCATTTCTAAAATCTCATATCGAATGGCTCTATTGAACTTCGTGGAGTAAAAATTCAACTATAAAATTTGGTACTGAGCCTTTATCTGGTGACTTCCTTTGTGGAATGCACCGGCCGACTCTCCGTAGGGGACACCATATTCATGCGATAGTAAAATCGATAGGTGTCATTGTAACGTGATATCCAAGGTTGGGATATGAGTCACGATTGAGAACAACCTAAGTCAGTAATCGAAATACGTAGCTTTCTAGGCTTAGTTGGTTATTATCGAGATTCGTTGAAGGATATTCTTAAATCGCTATTCCATTAACGCAAATTGACTCGTAGAGATACAAAATTGAATGGAGCAAGGAATGTGGGAAGAGCTTCAAAGAACTCAAGAGAGACTCATTTCAAGACATGTTCGACCATGCCATCTTGGAAAAGCGAACATGGTAGGCGGCGTGTTGAGTAGAAGATCGTATACAAGTCACGAAAACGATATTGTCAAAGACTCATTTCAGTATAATTTACAAATAATAGAGATGGAGATGAAAACTCTAGGTACCCACGTGATGATATACGAGTATAATCGACTTTAATCGATAAAGTTAAAGTTGTTCAAGCTACACAATCGGAGTGATGAATTTGAAGAAGGAGGTGCAAGAAGTTGTTATTTCAAAAGCGAGAATCGGTGAGGTGAGGAAAGCTCAAACCTTCGATTTATTAATCCATTTGAAATTCTCGATCGAATAGGAACCGCGGCCTATAGACTCGTTTTATCGCCAAGTATGACGCGTGTTCATAACGTTTTTCACGTATCGATGTTACATAAATATGTGGACGACCCGAACCACGTCATTGAGTTAGAACCGGACGAGATAGACAAAGACCTAACGTACGAGGAGGTACCTGTCAAGATCTTGTAGAGGAAAGAACATGTCCTATGTACCGAGGTTATACCACAAGTTAAAGTTTTGTGGAGAAACCATGCTATTGAGGAAATGACCTGGGAGTTGGAAACGGAAATGAAAGCGAGGTAATCTCATCTTTTCGAAACACCAGGTACGTACGTAAATTTCGAGGACGAAATTTCATAAGGAGGGGAGGTTGTAAGACCCCGAAATTTTTTAAATAAAAAGGAATTTCCTTTATTTATTATTTTGAAATAGTAAGGGTGGATTTGATTAATATGGTTAGTTATGGGTAAAATGCGCAAATATTTTAAATAATCAAGTGGTGATAAAATATTCATTATCGCTTAGGGAATATTCGTTTGGTCGTGGAATATTAAATCTTCGTCGGGAATATTCGTATTGACGACGCAGCCTTTTGTGGGCCCATAACGGAAAGATTGGATGAAGAAAACGACAAATATAAGTTGTTTATAAATAACTTGGCGTAGTTATTACAAGTATCTTCGTTGGAATACCCGGTGGTTAAAACACACTAATAATACGCCGTTGTTGAACAAGAGCACACGGTATTGCACCAATTATTGATTCTTACGTGAAAGGCACTACTCAATAATTGTTACGATAATTCTTGCTCAATATTTTATTTTATTGATTCAATAATTGTTGCGTTGATATTTTATATTGCTGTTGTTTCAATAATTGTCATTACACAGTATTTTTTTTATTATCGAAGCAATAATTCATATTATCTAAATAATATTATTAGATAACATTATTGGCAATGTCTAGAAAGTTTCATCTAAGGAGAGGTTTGGTCACCTAATTGCTTGGCGCCATGTGAGAGATCCTTATTGAAAGCCCCTCTTTCCTAGAACTACCGGTTGCCGGTTTGTGATTCTCGTAATATTATTTGTGAATAATTAATTATTGATTTATATGATGAGGAAAATATTGATTTTATGTGGATATAGATGGAGAAAAATTTTAAAATGACAATTGTTGAAAATTAATATTTTATCTTTTTCCGATAAAATAATTCATTTAAATATATTATTTTAATAATATATTAATGGTGATATTTTTATAATGAATGTGGGATATATGAGTATATGAGGAGGAAGAGTATTTTTGTGGCATTAAATGATTAACATGTTTTTTGTGTTTGGTGGACCCCATTTCTTGACCGAAATTTGATTATAACTTTGTAAAATCGACCGTTTGTGGATTTCGGTCAATTTATGTTTGGAATTTGAAAAACTTTCTTCTGCAAAGTTGTAGAGAATTGAATTTCCTATAAAAACTCATGAGATTCAATTTTCTGATAAAAGGGCTATTTATTATGAATTATTGAAGTTTCGGAGTTCCGAAATAATTGATTTTTGGGAGTTTTAATTAATTATTTTGAGAAAAACGTTTTTGGTGAGTTTGTGAACCTCATTTAACATGTGCTATGGCTGAAATCAGATTTCAAAGGTGGGCTAAGGAATTTTGTTTATAAATAATATTATTATATTCAATTTTCTACTTTGGTGTTCTAAGCATTTTTCTATAAATAGGGAGCTTAGGTTATAATTGAAAATCACACCAGAAACTGAAGTTTTCTCTCTATTTCTCTCTCGATATTTTGAGCGTATTCTTGTGAGTATACTTTGAGTGTTGCTATATATGTGGTGCAAGTTCAAGTCATAGCCTATATCCTGTTTTTATTTAGAAAAGTCTTGTCTTTCGAGGTAAGGGGATGTTATTTTCTTCTCAAATGATATTATTTCTTCAATATCATTATGCAGAAATATTGGTTGGAACTTTTTATCAAATTTGGAACTTTTTCATGTCGGGGTTACTATTTATGAGTTACTATTCACGAGTTACTATTCATGAGTTACTATTCACGAGTACTATTCATGAAGCGTGAAGATGTTTTTTTTTGGAATTTCTATCTTTTGGTGTTTGAGTTACTATTCACGATATCACGATTATTCACGTATACTGAGCACTATTCACGAATCACGGCACTATTCAATAGAAAAATGAAAATTTTTCTTTTCGTCTAAAATATCTATTCTGGATACTAGCTTTGATTGTATCCATGTTTTGATCATTCTTGAATTTTACACCCCTATGATTATTTTTTAGGTATTTTTGGACGTGGATAAAACAAAGTACGAATCCTTAATCCTTAATCCTTGTCATTTTGTTTCACTGGATTCGTTTCTTTAAAAATATTTTTCATCATCTTGATCTTAAATGATGATATTATTGAATATCTTTGGCTTTGTAAGTGCAAAAGATGAATGATTTCAAGAATATCTTTGGTCAGTAGTGCAAAGATGAACAGTGTTTAGATGAACATGACTTAATCGATGAATATCTTTGGCACATGGTGCAAAGATGAATATTTGATTCGGATGTATATTGATTGATGTTACAGGATAAAATATCGACGATGAACTTTTAAATTCATATATAGAAGATAGTAGTTTGCATTATCTACTTAACTCTTCTAATGAATTATTATTTCATTATGCGAATATTGATTTAAAATTTGTTGTCTATTGTATTCTATTAGATTTTTCCTGTTGAAGACTAACGATAATTTGTTGTATATTATCTTAGTCATAATATTCTTTACTGGGCTAGTTGAGCTCACCCTTTTCCTTGTTGTTCCATTTTTCTTCTCAGGAGGCGAGAATGTAGCGAGTACTAGTCGGGGTATGGAATGAAGGTTCTAGAGAGAGTTGTTTAGTAGTCCTCACCATTTTGTAAAATAATGTATCAATAATTATGATGGGGATTTATTTATGCGTGGATATTGTCTAGATGGCAATATCTCGTATTTAAACTCACGCTTTATATGTTGTAATAATAAAGTTGTAGTTATTTCTGTACCATGTATTTGGCGACTCAGAATTGATTGGATGGAATGGACCTATTTTGGGGGCGTCACAATAATGAAGCCAAGGTTGTTCTAAGCTTAAGAGAAGCTCCACATCAAATCTCAATACTTAACTTGGTTTTCTCTTTCGAGGATCACAGGAAGATCTTATTGAAGGTTTTGGAAGAAATATACTTACTGAAATTAGTGGATGTGGAAAAATTTCAACACCTGGTTGATCACATAGTTAACAACAATGTGATATCTTTCACTGATGATGACATACCGCCCGAAGGGACCGGTCATTGCAAGCCATTACACATTGTAGTTTTATCCTCCGGGTATATGTTAGCTGGAGTTTTGATAGATGGAGGTTCCTCTCTGAATATCTATCTTTATGCCACTTTGGTAAAGATGAATGTCAATCTTAAGCGGATCCGAAGTAGCCATACGGTTATCAAAGCTTTTGATGGATCTCGACAAAATTCGGTCGGAGAGATTGAGTTGTTAGTGGAGATTGGTCCAAATACATTCAATGTATCCTTTCACGTTCTCAAGATAGATTCAGGATATAACATTCTATTGGAGAGACCATGGATCCACATGGCTGGAGCCGTCCCTTCTACACTTCATCAACAACTTAAATACATTGTCAACAATAGCCAAGTCACTGTCAACGCTGAGCCGGATTGTCCTGAACAAGGAGACCTACTAATCATCAGCTTTAATTCAGAAGTTGAGCCGACCAGTTTTCATACTTTGGAAGTGAGAAACACACAATACCATCCTATTGGACTGCCACTTCCCGTACCCAAGATTTCTGCCAAAGTGATGGATGCTACCCAAGAAATGATGTCATTGGGTCATCAGCCTGGACAAGGGCTGGGTAAAAATCAATAGGGTATTAAGCACACAATTCAAATTTCCAGTCAAACCAGGATAACCAGACTAGGCTATTCTATCAGTTCCAGTCGTAGGAATCCTCATAAGCATAAATAGATTCCTCAAGCTCCCACCACATGGCGATTATCTCCACCTGCAACTCCCAAGCTGATACAGTCTCCGGTAAAGGTACTAGCCCATGTTATGGCTATGCTATTTCCCAAACCAGTACCGTTTAAAGCAAAAGAGGTCCTGATTCCTGATCCCGAAGTGGAAAAGAGGGAACGAAAATGTAAACATGACATTTCCATGATGATGTCAGGCATACACATCATTGTCCATGATGAGCATACAAACAGATACACCCCAGACGATGATTGCCCAGATGTTATAGTCATCATTCAGGAAAAGGAGGACGATGACAGCCCCTCCATCACTGTAGTCCATTAGGACTTTACCCTCGACGATTGGAGCATCACTCCATGCGTAGGTCGACAAGGGTAAAATGGGTAGAAATCCCTCTGCTCTGTAGATAACTTTAATTGCTTACTTTTCTGAACAGTAAGCAGTTATTTTATCAGTACATGCTAACACTTTTGTATGATTAAACAGTTTCATATATTAAGTGAAAGCATATTTTGTTTTAGGACACTGAATTTAGATGTGAATGTACTTGCTGATGAGGTGCCTGTTCTCCACAAGGACTACAACTTTGATGAAAAGTTGGACTCAGACTTGATGGATATCCAAGAGGACATTGACATACCTAAGGAGATCAAAGAATGGATCGAAGACAAACCTAAACCTAACCTTGATCAAACCATTTCTTTCAATCTCAAAACCTTAGAAAACCCTAAGTTAATCTAGATTGGTTCAGACCTCACCCCAAACCAACGGAATGACATGGTTGCGCTACTAACTCAATTCCAGGATGTGTTTGCATGGTCTCATGAAGAAATGGTGGCTTTTTCCACTGACATTGTCCTTCATCGCCTTCCCATTAAGCAGGGATTCAAGCCAGTCAGGCAGAAGCTCAGGCGATTGAAACCTGAGTGGAGTTTAAAGATAAAGAAGAAATTGTGAAACGATTTCAAGCTGGCATTATCATGGTGTCTACATATCCAGAATGGATATCCAACATAGTTCCCATGCCTAAACTATGAGGAAAGGTGCGAGTTTGCGTGGATTACCGGGATCTGAACAAAGCTTGCCTTAAAGTTGCTAGGTTTCCTAGTCAGCCACAAAGGGATTGAGCTGGATCCCACCAAAATCCAAGCCATCACTGAAATGCCCATTCCTCAGACAGAGAAGGAAATACGGGGATTCTTAGGAAGAATCAACTTTATTAGTAGGTTTATTTCTCAACATACAGCAACATGTGAACCCATCTTCAAGTTGTTAAGGAAGAACTCCTCCATGAAATGGAATGATGAGTGTCAAAAAGCCTTCCTTACAATCAAAGAGCATCTGGTTAACGCTCATGTTTTGGTACCTCTCAGGGATTATGTTCCCCTGTTCATGTACCTGTCCATTAATGACAATGCTATGGGCTGCATGCTGGGACAAAAAGACGATAGAGGACAAGAACGAGCTATTTATTACCTTAGCAAAAGATTTAGCAACAGTGAACACAAGTACACTCTGATTGAGAAGACTTGTTGTGCTTTAGCTTGGGATTCCATGAGGTTACAACATTACCTCCATGGTCACACAACCCATCTGATATCTCGCGTGGATCCTCTCAAATATGTGTTCAGTAAGCCCAAACTAAATTGTCGGCTATCCAGATGGCAGTTGATTCTGCAACAATTTGACATCATCTACGTGACACAAAAGTCAATCATAAGTCAAAGAATTGCGGATCAACTGGCCACCGCACTTGCAGAGGACTTCAAACCCTTGGAAACATACTTCCCTGATGAAGGGGTCATGATAATTCGGCAACAGCATCAGCACGATGCATGTCGTACATGGAAAATGTATTTTGATGGAGCTGTTAACACACAAGGCTCTGAAGCTGGAGCAATTCTAGTGTCTGGTATAGGGAAGCAATATCTCGTCGCCGTAAAATTATAGTTTGTCTGCATAAACAACACAGCTGAGTATGAAGGCTGTATTATGGGGCTAAAACTTGCCCGTTCAACGGGCATTATGTGGTTAACTATCTTTGGGGATTCCAAATTCGTAATCAAATAATCCACAGGAATCTATCAAACCAAAGAACTACATTTGCTGCCTTACCATCGGCAAGTTTTATGGATGGCTTTGGAGCTCAAAGAAATCTCTTTTCTACACATTCATCGTAATAGGAATGATTTTGCGGATGCATTTGAAACATTGGCCTCCTTGATTCACATACCTGATAAGGAAGACATGACAAACATCACATTTGTCTCGCAAAAAGCCCCATACTATGGGAACTATGTTGGAGAAGTATCGGATGAGGTACCTCCCATCCACAACCCATGGTATCAACATATCAAGGAGTATCTGCGAGATGGATCTACACCCGTTGAGGCAAGCCCAACTGAAAGGAGGCGGATCCATCGAATGGCTATGAAATTTTACCTGAGCGGAGATGCACTCTACAAGAGAGATACAGGATTAGGTCTCCTCAGATGTCTGAACAAGGACCAAGCTCAGAGGCTCATGGATGAGATCCATGATGGAGTATGTAGCCCACACATAAGCAGCCCTCTACTTGTTAAGATGATCCTCAGAACAAGACATTATTGGCTTACGCTCAAAGCTGACTGTGATGATCACGTCAAGAGGTGTTATCAATGCCAAATTCATAGAAATGCCATCCACGCCCCTCAAAGGGAACTCCACAATATGATTTCTCCATGGCCCTTCTCAATGTGGGGAATGGACGTGATCAGGGCCATCGAGCCCAAAGCCAAAAATGGTAATCGGTTTATCTTCACCATGATCGACTACTTCACCAAGTGGGTAGAAGAAGCCTCCTTCCCCAGGGTTACCAAAGAAATCATCATTGCTTTCATCAGAAATAATATCATTTGTTGATATGGACAACAAGAGGTAATTATGTCAGATAATGCTAAGAACCTCAACAACAAAATGATGGAGGTGTTATGCGCAGTAAATTCCACATCAAACACCTTAACTCTGTCATCTACCGTCCAAAGATGAATGGTGCTGTTGAAGCGACTAATAAAAACATCAAGAAGATCATGCAAAAGATCTCCGTCAATCACAAAGGATGGCCTAACCTCCTGCCTCTGACTTTATTAGCATATAGAACTTCAATGCGTAACTTCAACGGGGCAACCCCCTAGTCATTAGCCTATGGGATTGAAGCAGTGCTCCCCATAGAGGTGGAAATAGAATCCCTCAGAGTGTTGATGCACTCTCAGCTGGATGAAGACCAATGGGTACAAGACAGGTATCACCAATTGTCTCTAATAGACAAAAGGCGAACCGCGGCTATCTTCCATGGTCAGTTATATCAGCAAAGGATCACAAGATCTTACAACAAGAAAGTCTGGCTACGGCAGTTTAAACAACATGACTTGGTTTTGAAGAACATCATTGTCAACTAAGATCAATCCAAGGAAAATTTGCTCCTAACTGGGAAGGCACGTTTGTTGTCAAGGAAGTATTGACAGGAGGTACTCTCAGACTACGGGAAATGGACGGCGATGAATTTCCACAGCTCATCAACTCGGACACAGTGAAATGGTACTATGTCTGAGGTTATCATCAAGCAATCATCCAGACTTTGGATCATCAGATCACCAATCATTCCTATTTTCTAACCCTTTTTACATACTCTTCTGCCCCTCAGGGAAACATATACTTCAAACCAGCAGCTTGGTTTCATCTCGTTTCAAACCATTCATACAATTCAAGTTATCCCCCCAGGGATTGAACCTTTCACACCTGCAATTTATCCTGAAAACGGGATTAAACTTTTCTACGCTTGCAGTTTGTCCTGAAGACGGGATCAAACTTTTTCACACCTGCAGTTTGTCCCAAGCATGGGACCAAACTTTCTTTTCCCTGCAGTATAGCCTGTACATGGGATTCAGGCTTCTCTTCGGCTGTAAATCGTCCTGAGGGGCGAACTACATCGACCTAATCTCCCTGATACCCGGGAGTACATAGGCAACCATATTCTATATGGCCCGGTCGTAATAAAAAAAAACAAAACACATTTTACCTTTCTCTACAAAAACAAAAACCTAAATACTTCTACACCCTTCTTCATCAATAAAGCTTCTACACCCATTTACACCCTTCACATTCAGTGTTGAACCTCTTACACCGGGTTCGAACTATGCAGACCTAATCTCCTCTTCAATAGGAGTATGTAGGCAGCCATTTATGGTTCGGTCTAACCCCCTACCAGAACAAAAATACTTATCACATGGTACTGGGATCAAATTTCAATCCACCATATTTCATCGACTTCAAACCAAAATGATGGAACTACCTAACCTCTCCTCACAAATAGGAGATTCAGCGACCATCTAAGTTGCGATTGTGCCTCAAAAAGCAACACCAATCCATAAGAGATGGAACTAACTGGGCTCCTCTTAAATAGTAGTACTGGCGACCATCTGTGGTGCGGTCAATCTCAGAGAGGAAAAGCCATACTCCTCTCCACATTTCCATACATAAACTAGTCCCAAGACACCAAAGATGGTAGGGATACACACAGATCAATGATCAGTTCTGAGAAATCCTACGACGTCTCAATGTCCACACATCAAGGATGAGTTTAGAATGCATCTAGATCACAAGCCCTGAAGAAACATGCAAATATCAAGCAAGTATCAAGTCACAATTGAAAGAGAAGTGAATCAAAATATATTTCCTTGCCATATATAATACTGTTTGATATATACAATATGTGTTGTACATGACAAAATGGCTAAGCTAGTCTGTACAGGAAAATACAAGTATATCTACGGATCTGTGTGTATGCGGATTATCAGATCTAACATAGCATCCCTCTCCGAAGAAGGAGGTAACGCTGCAAGCTCCTGCCTAATAGTATCTACACGAGCTAGCAGATTCGAGGCCAACTTCATGGTGGCATGATGCTTATCAATGTATGCACTCATATCGGCAAGGATGCCAGTTGTAAGGGATCTCGCGGAAGTATTATCTATGACGACCACATCCCGAGAAGATAAGGCAGCATCCCGCTCTACAATCAATACATCTCTGGCTAATATGGCCTCGTCTCTCTCTAATAGAGTTGCATCTCTCCCATCAAGAGCTATCCACATCAAGGCCCTAGCCTGATCCCTCTCAAAGGTCATCAGATGTAGATCGTGTGCTCCAGAGATCGTTGTCTTTGAATGTCAATCACAAGAGAGCACTCAGAGTGGGAGAATCCATCACAAATCTTTGGCAACCCAAAGAGTCAAATCCTCCTCGATGGGAATATCAGTCTCCTCCATAGGCTCCTCCTTGTCGGAATCAATCCCCTGCACTGTGGATACTACTGTAGACGATGCAGTCTCTGTCTCCATCCATGCGGATTACTCTGCAGAGCAACCTGGATGACTGACGAGAAAATTAGATAGCTCACACTGATCCCAACATGCATACAACCTGGATCTATCCTCTGCTGATAAGTGGTGAGAAGCGAAGCACTAACTCGATGCCCCCTCAAAAGGATGGAAGTCCTAGAACTGGTCAAACTGACACATCACGGTCAGTGGGTGGTAAATGATCATGCCTCTCAAACCAGCCAGAGGGAGATAATCCATGCCCAGAGCATGAGTGATGAAGCTATAGGGTGAGCTAAGCCTTGAACATGGTAATATAGCAAATGGATCTCCAATCCCTGCCAGGAAAGCTGACCAAGATGCAGCATCTATACACTCCACATGCTGAAAGGAGTATGACATGGCTATATCATGGGTGAAACAATACCCATGGTTTATATCAAGTGTGACATAAACCATACATACTGCATGACTGAGCTGCCTGTAAACACTCCCTTCAGATAAGTGCAGCAGTATATGGCTGACCTCAGAGTCTCTGCTATAATCATCGATACAATGGTGTGACCTTCCTTGAGAGCTCTCACTACCATGATAACTCCTATATCCAACTCATCCATGTACCGTGGCATGTATACATACGACAATACGCACAATAGAAGTACATCCACTTTGGCCAAACGCCAATGATCCTCCAGTGTGGTGAAATCCCCGGAATGTCATGTATAACTATCCTCAAAGCCAAATCTTTCATATAGAAAATGCTAGGATATCACGTGGCCGGATGTGAGCTCATCCTGCACCACCCTACGCCTCAATCCAGTGAGGGTCATGAACTGTCGACTCATGTCTCCAATAGCCGTATGCATGTAAGGTATGTCCAATGACAGCATCATCAAACGTGCATACTCCTCTAGAGTAGGAGTCAACTCCTGGGTCCCAAATCGAAAAACCTATCTTGCCGACACCTAGTGCTCCAGCATGCCCTTCACGAATCCTGCGGGAACCTGAACCATCAAGAGGGTCATAGTATACTGCAACAGCTGATCTACAATCACCATGTCTGATGATGACATACTATCATACCACGATCGCATACCAGATACCACCAATAATGGTGGGGTATGATCAATACGGCTAACTGTAGAAGAAGACATTTGTACGGGCCTTGTCATAAGACCATCCAGGGGTCAATGCTGAATATCTCTGGACATAATAACATGCATGATACAATAGATGTCAATATGATATAGGGAATGGAAAACTGTACATACATTCCTAAGTATATCATCATCTAATACATCTCTGTACAGCTAAAATACAGGGAAATGGGGTAAAAATGCCCTACAACTAACAGAGGCCTATCAAAAGATATAGTGAGAATGGGGCGAAGCTAACCAATGTCTAACAGAGGCCTATCAAAAGAGATAATGAGAATACATCAGAAGAAGACAATGTTGTCAATGTCTACATCATTAATCATGTCCACCTGATGTAACTCCTCCTGAGTCACTTGATCTCTATCCAAAGGGATGTCAGGCCTATACAAGGGAGGATCTGTACCAGCAAAGCCATATGGATCACCTGAGGGGCCAGGGCCAGAGCTGGAAGGATCAAAAGTATCTACCTCTGAAGGATCTCTACTCAAGTGCCGGATAAAGAAATGTGCCCGGTCCAACAGCCGGGTCAAACTATCAATCTGTGTCACATGAGTCAGATCTCTTACATAGGCCAGCCCATCCATCATCATCATGGATCCTGGAACCATATCCCCCATGAACTGAGTGGCGCGGGTCTGGGCTCCAATGGTACGAGGAAACCACCAATGCTGGAACATCTCCTGAGTGCAGGGACCCTCTGATAATGTAAAACTGTCAACACCCAACAATGGGATATCAATGACGGATGACTGCGAAACAGGCCAATAACGCCTGACATGAGGCGAGATCGGTATACGAATCTCTCTTGTGGTGCTTCTGATAGCATGCTCTCCTAAGTAGAGCTCCCATCCTCCGTATGTGAAGAGAGGAATCCTATGGGTGGAAACCACGTGCTCAACTCCAGTCGGGTACCCATCTTCAAATCCAATGCTCAAATGCTCCCCAAAGTAGGGAACCCACATGATGACATATGCTGTCAACAACTCCAACTGTAGGCGGTAATGAATGAAACCCTCCGCAACAGGGACCTCCGCTAGTATGGAATGATGCCATCTTCATCCTCGTGGATAGGTGTCTAAGCCTAACACACTCACAGGACGTAAACATGGGAGCCTCTCGTAGGCCCAGAACTGTCAATGTAAAGACATACATCTACTATCAGTTAACACTCTTAACCTGTACATGGGAATAGATAAGAGAAATACTCACCAGTAGAAATGAGTAGAATCCTATCCAAGCCTCGGTCAAGCCCTGCGGTCGCATGCGCATTCCCCTGAGGAAGTAGGCGAATGTGTAGGAACCCCAATCATACTCTCTAATATAGTCCACATGTAGAGTGGCGCTGATCAAAATGAAGGACACCATAGAAGAGTTATCTACTATGAAGCAGCCCCTAATGATCATCAGGAACAATCGCTGAAGAATGTGAACCCTGACTCTCACATCATCGGGTATGGGCTCACTCAATGTTCTCGCCATAGAATCTATACTTAAAGGACCATGACGAACAGTCCCGCCTCGAAAGAGCGCCTCACCAAACTCCTAGCAAGGATCTGATTGAAGTCAGGGTAATATCAGCCGTACAAGGCACTGGTACCCCTCCAAACTCCATACCTGTGATAAACCGCCAATCCATCGGCGTCATCAACACCTCACAATCCAGTAAATGGAGTGACTAAGTCTGGTGAAACCAGTATTCAGATAATTCCCTGAGGTAACCTTAGGGACAACGACAGGGAAGGATGGAAAAGAATGTGCCAAATCCCCAACCATATACAATCGCTCTATAGTCATCATGCAAAGCTTGATACATAGAGTGGATGTTGAACCAGTTCCCTCGAGGCTAGGTAAAGCCAAGAACCTACATCAAATGCAGATCAACATCAAAATCCTTGACTCCTCATCAAAAGGAAAGAAGGAAGATTAAGATCTAACTTTATACCTTGTTTGCGTGTAGGTAAACTGAAGTGTGTTGACTCAAATCACCCAGAAACTCGGGTATGCCACCTGAGTGCCTGGAAAATTCCTGCGGGGAACAAATGCAGTAGGATGGGAGCCTCAACCGGTACATCCCCTCCTCATCCTTGACGTCCGGCACATCAACCTGGACTGGACATATCATCGCCTCCACCAAACGATGAGGCTGTCTAACAGAACGGGGTCGAGGCAGTTCAGAAGCCCTTATTCATACACTAGAAGTGGTCCTGTGGGAATGATAAGTGGATTTTACATCCACGGGGGTTGGGCTTCATTTTTCCGTCGGCTTCGAAAGACGAAGTTGATGCTACAGAGGCATCAGAGGATGATGATGAAGCTATGGGAGATCAAGGAGCCGAGCAGGTAATGCAGACTAAGGCCATATCCAGTCCTCAGTTCCTTGATTTCCAAAATTAAATGAATGCGCACAACAAAGTAGCACATTGGGAAATGCGACGATTGGCACTGAGGCAAGATCACATGTTTGATGCTATGAACGCATCTTTTGCCTTACTGAACACAACTCTTCAAAGCTTCAACCCGGCGGCCCAATTTCCATATCAGCAACCCATGCCAATGCTGAGGTTTCCACTAAGTGATTCAGATGAAGAAGAACAACAACCACCTTCTCAGACTTAAGTGATAGCAGGGAAGTCCTCACGTACCTAATTTTGATTAATCATCTAATGAGGACATTGTATTACTTAAGTTTGGGGGATTAAAATTCATGTTTGCATGCATAGGTAGTACTTAGGTTGCATTTTGTCATTTTAATTTCAGTACTGCATGATAGCTTAGGTGCATACATAGTAGTTTAGGTTATTATTGTCATTGCATTGTTTTTAGTGGTAAATATTGCATTTTTGTTAATAATGCATTTTGTTAGTGTTAAAAAAAATTATTTAGTTAAATATTATGTTTGCATAAGTCCAGCAATGTTGTAGTTCATATTATTTGTGGGCCAATGATGAGATTGATAATAAGTTAACTAATACAACATTGAGTACTAGAACTTTGATGCAATTTCTGTTATGAGTCAAATCTTAAGCTCGTTTGAAATTGGTATAGAAAAGGTTAGCACGATTACTAACATCTTGGTTGACTGGTCAGTTCAAATTGATACATAAATAGTTTCTAGAGGATAATGCTAGAGTAAATGAGAAAACGACAAGGATAGATAGTAAAGGCGGAAACTAGGTAAGAACCTAAGTTTGGGAGATGATATTTGGGGTATATAAGCTTTATAGGAAAAAAAAAAGTATATATCGTGACTAGTCTTATTTCAGGGCCTCTGTTACTTGAGCAAGTACGCCCAAGGTGATTGTCTTTACATTTAGCGCCCTAAGGTCTTTTATGGTCTGGGAGTCGTTGGTTAAAGCTCGCTAAGGAGTAGCACTGTCAGCCTAATGGGATGAGACATTGCACGGTCATATATGTATATATCTAAAAAAATGATGAATAAAATGGGAAAAGAGCAAAAAGCCCCTGTAAGAAAAAAAATAAATAAATATATATATATATATATATGAATAAAGTATAAGTACCCTGTATGAACCCCTGAGATTGGTAATTGTTTAAGTTTTAGTTGGAGCTGTCTATTTTTGAAATTTTTAAGTTCGCGTTGTATGATTCCTTCTAAGAAATTGGTTATGTATTGAATTTGAATTCATAACAGTTATCATGGATGTTGATCACACACACACACACTATACCATTGATGATGGCTTGAGATTTGAGGGTTAAGGTGGAATTATAGATTGGTTTTGGTGATTGATATCGTATAGTTGCTTGTTTTCGCTGAGGCCATTAAGATAATCTTGATTATGTGATACTGATGGATTCGAAAACATGTAAATTAGATCATATTCATTTCATTGCATTGCATTGCATAACATGTAGTTGTTTTGTGCTCGAGGACTAGCACGGTTTAAGTTTTGGGGATTTTGATAAGTGGATTTTATATACGCGAATCAGTGTCCATTTCATGCTTATTTGTTGCTAAATTCTTCTGTTCATGATCATTTTCATGTGTTTTATATTATTTTATGTGTAGGATGGTTGTTGTGGCATTTAATGTATATTTGGAGTCAATTGGGATGATTTGGAGTCAATTGGAGAAAAATTGGAAGAAGCCATGAATTTCAGTAAACTATCTAACAGATTACACCCTACGGGCGGCCTGTTTAGGATACATACTTCACGGGGTGGGGGTCTTCATTAGCAGTTAGCAGATAGGTAGCCCGCCGGGGTGGGCTTGTTTTACTCTTACACTCCCGCCGGGGTGGGGGGTGTCGAATTCTGGTGTCTTCTGCTGAGGTTGAAACTCTTGTTGGATGTGGTTTCTAGCATATTGGATTACACATGCACTCTACTTGATGGAGAATTTCGGCTGGGACTTGTGTGTTGGGCATCTACTACTCAATAAACAACGAATTCAACAAGACAGAAGGTACATTACGAAGATTAATCTCAGTTTTTCTTAGCAAGCAGTGGAGGAGTATTTCGTGGAGATTTTCAAGACGTTTGCAATTTTAGGCTACGTGAAGGGTGCTTTTTAATATTCTTCTCTTTAGGCTATTATTTGTAATTGAAAGAATGATTTCTATATTTTATTCAGTGTTTATTTCATTTATGATGAACTAATTCACTTTTTAGGCTTATGATGGATCTTCGAGTGAATCAATGATTTTGTAACTTTGATTTCCAGTTCAATAATCTATTTCTAGTTTATCTATATTAATTTGAGCTTAAATTTGTGAATTTCCTGATCAACAATTCTTTGTGGATTTGTATGGAATCGAGAGAGGATATTCAAATCTAGACTTATTTAATATAGCATGTGTGACAACCCAAGAATTTAGACAATTTATTAAAATCATAAATGATTGATTTAAGGTCAAATAATAGACCTAGATAGAAAATAAGTGTATGCGTTTGATGTTTTTGGGAAGGAATTTTGAGGATTTCAAAATTCTGTGTAAGATTTAGGTGAATTATTTAGGATTAAGTGTATATGTGAATATGTTCTGTGAATATGGTTTTGTATGTGTTAAGAATGTGGTTAAGGGTCAAGGGTTGACCAGATAAATTTTATTAGTGTCAAACCCTAATATTATTAAGAACGTCAACGTTCAGTTAGAAAACCCTAACGTTTGATAAGAAACCCTAGAAACCGATTCTAGAAACTCTAATTTCAGTTCCGGGAATCTGAAACCATAATTCGGAATATGAAAGCCTAACATGGGAATTTAAAGGATAATTATAATGCTTAAGCGGTATTAATTATAATATTAATTAGGGTAAAGCTTAATTAATTAGCAAACCATAATTTCAAATTTTTAAACCCTAATTATTCCGTCAGAAACCATAATGCACAATTATGGTTTTAATTGCTAAATTAGCAATATTAATTAGGAAATATTGATCCTAATTAGCAAACTTGAATTATGATTAAGGAATCTTAGTATAATTAGAGAATCTTAATGATAATTTAGAAATGTTAATTTTTTATTTTGAAAATCGGAATTTGGAAATCCTAGAAAATGATTTTTGGAAACCTTAGGTTTTAAGCCTAAGGGTTAAACCCTAAGGGTTTGATCAAATTACAAATTTAGAATTAAAATGGTATGCTAAATGACCAAAATGCCCTTTTCTTAAACTAAAGTAAAAGATTTTGCAAATCTTGGTGTGTCATCACTCTAATATTTATCCCATGTGTGTAATATCAAGCCAAGATCAGATTTGTGCCACCTAGCAACTTCTTGATACATTGGATCATGCCATTTATTTAGATTAAGAGAGAGAAAATGTATACTTTAGTTTTCATTCTCCAAGCCCGTTCTCTCTCTTTAAATTTGGGACTTAGAGTGAGAGAGAGTGAGAATCAAAGTCAAGATCATGTGTTAGCATTCCAAGGTCAGAAATCAATGATCAGATTCAAGATCAAGCATTAGAAAGGTATAAAAACCCTAACCTTTGAAATCCTATGATTTGATGTTAGATGTTATTGTTTATTGTTTAAAGTGGTGTAATAAGATGTCATTTAGTGATCTAGGATGTTATATCCCAGATCCATAACATCAAAGTGCTCGAAATTCAAGTTTTTATAAACTGACTATGAACCCTAGAATGTTGTCTGACAACCATATGTCAGGGATCGTAGATCCGTGGGTGTTAGGTGTTATGTGTGTTTTATGTTTTGGATATGTTCTATACCATGTGAACTTTGATCTGGAACTAGAAACAATGTTAAATCATGTCTAGATCGCAAGTTATAGGCAGTCAAACTGCATTGACCGGGCATGGGAATGGGTTTCTGGGCAACCTAGAAACCCAGATCCTATCTGACAACGATATTGCAGGCTCTAGATCTTGCTTGTTGTTAGTGTTTTGGCTATTTTGTTGTTTGATCCTTGTAGTCTGACATGAGGTGTGCATACTAAAACCTTTAGATCACCAAGATCTATAACAGGATTGTAGAAAATCATGGTCAAACCACCGTTGACCGACTGGCCGGATGAAGATTCTGGAAAACCCAGAATCTTCAAGAACAGGTTCCTGACAGGTAGTTTGACCGGCCCAGATCTTGTGTATATGATGTTGTTAGGTTGCGTTAGTGATATGGTTGTGTACCCTGACATGCGGACTACACTATTGAACCTTAAGACCACATTAACGGAATCCAGAAAGCTATGATTTAAGGTTGCAAAATAGTGACCTTCGCACTGTTCGAGTTTCTGGGCAGCCCAGAAACTCAAGAACAGCCTTGTCAGAATATTTGGAGACCTAGATCTTATTGATGTGTTATTGTTTGGTCATGAAATGCGTTTGTGGTTGTAGTACTACATTAGTACTACAATCTTAACCCCATAAGCTACCAGAAATCATCAAACGCACTCCTTTAATGTTGGTCAAAGTAGGCATCCGGTAACTGGTTATGAAGATCTGGGCTTCAACTTAGAACACGAAGAACACCTATAGCGACGGTTTTGTCGCTATAGGGCCCTTTAATGACACTTAATTTTGGAAATTGAATTATTTTATTAAATAATTAGAGAAAAATGGCTTTTAATTATTTAAAATACATATTAAATTATGAAAATTATTTTAAAGCCTAAAAAATATTTTTTAATTATTTTGAGTATATTTCAAAAATATTTAATATTTTTGGAATATAAAAGGTATTTATTTATTTAATTATAATATTAAATAATTTATTTAAAAATGGTTTTAATTCATGGAAAATCATGAAAAATTATATTATGGTGTTAGAAAATATTTTAAGTTATTTTTGATGACTTTTAATATTTTGTGATAAATTTAATTAATAATTTATTGTTAATAGTAATTAATTTATTAAATAAATATATTAAATAAATTATGGAAAATAGAATTAATGTTTTAAAATCATATAAAAATGATTTAAGTGTTATAAAAATATTTTAAGTTATAAAATATAACTTTTGATATTTTGTCATGAAAATATTAATATTTTAATATTAATAGCAATTATCGGATAATGGATTTAGCTTGCTTAAAAATCATATAACTATGATTTTAAGGTATTAAAAATACTTTGATATATTATAATTATATTATAATATTATGCTATGATTTTTTATTAATATTTAATAATAAATAAATAGTAATGATAAAGGAATATTGTAGTATTTAATTTATTTAAATACATTATTAATGATTGGAAAATCATGATAAATAGTAATAATTATCTGAAAATTATTATAAGCCTATGAATAATGTTTTGACTGATAAGAAAATTTGCTAAGATAATTGTTAAGTGTTTAGGCAGAGTTTAACTGAACTTAAACTCGATATTTGTCCGACTAGACCGTCGGGATGATAAAATTGTGTCAGCTTCAAGTCAAATTGAAATAGTTTGACCTTATACTGAGTCTTATGTGTGTAATAGACTGATAGGGTTATGTGTTATGTGTTTAGGTTATTCTGTATATATATATATATATATAATAGAATTATATTGTGATGATATTATTCTAATATTGGAAATCTATATTACTAATATTAGGTCTTCGGATAAAGCGTTATAAATTGCGTAGTAGCGGAATCAACCAGCTCGTGCAAGTTTTACTTAACTCTACTAAAAGTTGTTTCATTCAGATATGCTTATGGTTAATCATTGTTGATTGCCATGGATAATTGTACTCTGTACATATTGCATGTATAAGTCAGGTATGAAAGGCTGATCACCTTCATTATCAGTTGGTCCAGATATATTTGTTCGTGTTCAATACTTGTTCAGTCAAAAGTTTGTTTGTGCTAGTTCTCAATTATATTGATGAAATATAGCTAGCTTATTATTCAGACTCTTTCAATCATGATATATCCTTAAATTATATTTAAACTTTCTGGGCAACTTTCATGCTCACCCTTGCTATATCTTGATAAACATTGCAGATAAGGCGAATGCGTTCGGATACAGGAAAAAGGATAATGCCAAATTCATCCTGGGATAAAATGTGCGGCTAGTTTGTTATAGTATAGTTGGATAATAATGTTATGTGTTAGATAGTTTATGATTTGTGTATAAGTTAAGGTTACTCGATTTTGGGGAATAGTGTGTAAAGTGTACTGTATAAATAATTTATGTTTATATCTTCCGCAATAGTTGTAGAATGATTGTACCAGATTCGTGGTGATTTGGGACCCGGATTTGGGGCTACTACAGTTGGTATCAAAGCTGTTGGTTATGAAGCTTAGGTAGGAATACTTGAGACCAATAACCGCAGTGATTAGGTTAAGTACTAACTCATATAGAGTTAGTTGGTCGGTAAGATTCAAAGATGAATCTCGGCGAGTTGTTAAGACACAGAGTTTCCTAACTTTGATAATAAAGGTGAACAGTAGTGGTGAATAGATAGAGTCTAAAAGACTAAAAGTGCAGGAATAGGAGATCATAAAACAAAACGATCAAGATATAGAAATGAATCGTAATATATACGATGAGATCACCTCGTGATCTGATAAGGTTATAATATGGGAAAAGAATCAATCTGATGATTGGAAAGTTACAACAAGATTGTTGTGTATCAGTTGTGCTATGAATTGGTACAGATACAGGAAAGAATACGGATTAAATGAAATTCGTATTAAAAAGGGGGTTAGTAATATGTGGGGATTCAATTGAGGACTCATGTCGGCAGCTGAGTTGTATGATTTCTTATATGGGCGGGGAATTATACATGGTGTAAAAACTACTTAGTATCTGGCATTGATAATCATTGAAATGTTGTGTCGCGCTATTTGCTATATGCATGTTAAAAGGGTGATTCATTTCTCATGTGTATAACAGATAGATAGGTCATAGGTAGATAATATAGGGTTAAGTACGAGTTCTTAAAACTTATACTTATGTGACATTCTTGACTCATAGTTATATGAAATGTTTATGAACCCCTCAGCGAATGGATGCCAAAGGTCTGACTAGGACAAGTTCTTAAATTCATATGATTATGGCAATTTATGAACTCATAAATGTGGTTTGATGAACTGGGTATAGTTATATGTGAATAGAGTATTGAGGATAATAGGAACAGATAGATTGTTATCAAATGATTATTAGTGGAGACATAACTTTTCCAAAACTCCTAGCCATGCTAGATTTCAAAATTTTGACATCAAGCTAAATACGCACTATGTGCTTTTAAAAAAAAATGTAGACTCGTAACCATTTTTGAAACGGTTTAAAGTACAGTCTATGCTACTTATTTCGGCTAGACGCAAATGATTTGAAATATCAAAAATTGTTTTTATTTATCACTCATGTATCATGTAACCTAGTGCAAAGATGATAAAAAGGTGATGGAGTTGTAAATACAGGAATACTTAGTGTGAATTTGATCTAAAATGCTATTCAACTATTGTATGATGTGTTATGACGAAGTCATACAATGACGACATCCTCAAACGGACTGTTAATACAGTACGGCATCATGAAGTCATTCTCACAAATATTTTCAAAATTTTAATTAGCCAACGGGGTTTTGTAACAATCCAGAATTTTAAATTGTAATTTTAAATATTTATTAAATTATATAAATATTTAATGGATATATTTATCATTGAATAGATATTTGTTTAAATTGATTTGATTTACTTTGGTGAATTATTTGTTAAGTAAATAATTAAGGGTTAAGAAAATTAATTGTTATGAGATAATATACTAATTTAATTTAATAATTAAATTAGAGAGTTATAATGATTAAATGAACTATTATATTTTAATTTGAATTTGTAATTAAAATGATGTTTTAGTTGATTAAATAAAGTTATAATTATAAAGAAAATTATAATTATGTTGTATTGATTTATGTGTTAAAGTAATTTAATAAATTGTTGTTAGAATTAATTAAATTGATTATTAAAAATTTAATTAAATAAAAGATTGACAAATAACCTTACTATAAAGGAGTTATTAAAATAAATTAAAGGAGTTTAATTCGCTTTTTCCAAACAAGGCTTAATGCTTATTAAGTCTTTAATTTAAATATGTTTACCAAGCAAGGTGTAAGATTTAATGGGTTATTTTTAATTAGCTAACCAAATAAGCCTTATGGGTTTTGATTTTCAAATAATATTATAACTGATGTCAGTTAAAGTTATAATTATATTATATACTTAATACCTATATTATTATTATACGTTATATTCTAGTATGTAAGTTAGAATAGAGAAGAAAGACTCAGAAGAAAAAGAAGAGAAGAAGAAAATTGAGAGAAAACTTGAGAGAATTCTAGAGAAGCTTTAAGAGAAGAATTGGGGAAAAGAAGAGTGTTGATCAAATGGAAAGTTATCATCTTCTAAAACTAAGGTATTATCTTAATTCTTTTATTTTTAAAGTTTTAGTTTTCTCTTCCCAAAATTCTCTGTAAATCTTTGTAGAGGATGAATTATTTGTTATATATAGTTTTATATGATAAATTAGTTGTTGTGAAATTGTTTTCATGAGTTTGTATATGAGTATAGTCAATGAATTCATGTTATGTATGTAATTTGTGAAGAAAACCATATTACAGTGAGTTTATATGAATATATATGAGTATGGCTTAGTTTAAAGTTAAATTAAGGTTTAATTAGTTATTTAATTTATAAATTGACTATTGAAGTTGAAAGAGGATGAATAAACATAAACAAGGTACTTTGAATTAACTATTTTGGTTGAAAAATATAAGCACAGTGATGATTTTCACTGAAAATGTCAAAAGTGAAGTTTTAGCAAAAATAGTAAAAATTAATGGTTGTAATTTGGATGTTTATGTTGTTTAGATGGCTAGAAACGCGTTAGAAAACATTAGATTATGTTTTTATAAATCTATTACACCTTAGATAGGTTGGTATGGTTGTTAGAAAGGAGCTTGGAGGCCTAATTTGGCTTTCCGTAGAGTTACAGAGCATAAATTTGCAATTCGCAGAAGGGGCCCCCGCCCCGGCGGGGGGGTAATCTGCCAGGCCGATTTTGGAAAAAAAATTTGACAGAACATAGTTTACTAAAATGGGCATAATGTCTTCATACGAACTCCGATTGCAGTGATTCAAAATGATTCGGAAAGAGGACGAATAGGCCTATAACCTTTATTCTTTAAGGGTTTCAATTTGAAATTGTTATGAAGGGTCAAAATGGCCATCTTTAAGACTGTTGTGTATTTGGAGCCAATCGGAGGGCGTCGGGATGCGCTAATGCAAGTGCAGTCTTTTGTGTATTAGTATAACTTAATGATAACATGTTGGACATGTAATAGGATGTTGTATTAAGTTGTTAATGTGTATGTGGTGCAATGACATGATCACTTAAGTAGTTGTAATAAAGCTAAAAAGTAATGTTCATGAAAAGATGTGATTTAAACTTAAACTTAGTTAGTAGCTATACTAAAAGTAAGAAAGTAACTCATAAAGGTAATGTTAGTGTAACTAATGTGTATTGTTGATACATATGGTATGTGTAGGACTTGGGGTGAACGTGAGTAGTGATTGTTTAACCTACGCAGGAGGCAAGTTCCCTAACCTTTGCTACTTTATTATTCAGCAAGGTTACTTTTCACTGTTATGTTATACTTATGCAAATTCTCTATTTCTAATCTCTTGTTTAACGATTTATTGTCATGCAAGTTCTTTAACCCTCATTTACTGTTGAGCAAGTTATTTAATCTTTGTTTCTTTATTCCAATCGAGATGACCTTGGTTATTCAAAGTCTGTACTCATTTATTGTTGAGCAAGTTAGTTAATCTTTATCTCTTTATTCAAAGTCTGTATTATTATTGTAAGAAGTGTGTTTATTCAGCTACTAATAGCTGTTATTTGATCTTCGTTCTTCAATATCATTGTAATATCTTACATTATTGTACCGAACTCTAAGTTGCTTAGCGATTCTTTACCGATTCAACTAATCCTTAGTTGATGAATGTTCTAAACTTTAAATTACCCTTGAAGTCTACCCTAACCAAACTTCCTTTGGTTTGTTTATATACTCACACAACTTTGAAAGCATGTTGTCAATGATAACATTTGTTCCACTTAGAAATTATTAATACTCTAACCCTTATTGATTCATCGATATATCTTATTCATGAAGATATTATAGTCAAAACCTTGAATAGTTATTGGTTCCTATCTGATTCAACCAGTACTTGGTTGATGAGCGTTCTAAAAATCTAGACTTCCTTTGAAGTTAATTCCCAACCAAATTTCCTTTGGTTCGGAACCTGATAATCTAAGCTGAGATGAACAACCCTATATCGGGGGATTATTTTAGAGCTACGCAATAGCGTTAAAATGTTTGCGCAATACATAGTACAAACGACTGATCACCTGGAATACGGAATGGTGGTCCATATAGTCGTTTAGACTGTTAAAGGTTACAGTAGAAACACCTGTGAACCTAGGACTTAGATGATGATTATGGTCTTTTAGACTATTAAAGGTTAAAGTAGAAATACTTGGAAACCTAGAATAGAGTTCGTGGTCTTATGACCCTCAGTGTATTCTTTGATGTTGTTATCTATTGTTAACTTAAACGTTCATTATCCCTTTGAACTCATAGCTGTTGAATTAAAGTTTATTATTCCGGTAAGAACACTTTACCATAGAAAGCTCAGTTAATTGTCATTCATAAAATGTTGTTGTATACTATCTTTCTTGCGTGCAATTGTTTGCTCACTCTTGCACAAAACAATGCAGATGAAGTTAAGAAGTTTAAAGAGATTTCTACAAGCAAGGGAAATGATAAAGTGCTTGATTAGATGAAAATGTTTAATTTATATTTTATTTATGAAGCTTATGTAATAGATTTATTTATGAACATGTTTTAATTTTCCGTTGATGATTGTAATAAAGGTTAGATGACCTGGGATTTATTTGAGATTATGTAACCCTTTAATGGGAGATTTATTGTTTAAACTTTTGAGTTTAATTATATCCTTGGTTTATGGGTAGTTAGTTATGATTTAATTGGACAGTGAACACCAAATCCGTGGGGATGAAGTGTCCGGATTTGAGGGTGTCACAAGTTGGTATCAAAGCCTTAGGTTATGAACCTTAGTTGGGGAAACCTTAGGCTATAACCTTCTAGGAGATCAAAAATATAGAGGTGATAAACTCTTATCGAGTTCTAAGGAATGAATTGAGGGAAATTCATTGAGTATAAAATGATAAAAGACTTTACGTGCTTATGTGTTAATGACTTATGTGCTCACAAGTACTTAGGAGTAGCAAGTATTATACATACCAAGTTGTGGGGTTGTTAAAATTTTGTTGCCTGAATGACTGATGAAGGAAGATAAGGATTAGGATCCTTGAGAAGTTCATATAGTCTGAGTATGGTTTATATTGGGAAAGCCATACCTTTTGTTTTCTGTTGTAGCACTTGGGTACGAGCTTGAGTTTGAATGCGAGGATAAATTTGAGGTGAACAAGGTGAAGGATGAGTACGAGGAGGGGGACTTCTCAAATGAAGTGTATGGTCATAACATTGAGTTATAAAAAAAAAGGGTCGAGAAATTAGAAGGTCAAGCCGTAAATCACCAAGCCACGTTAAAGCAAAAAGATGTCGCGACTCAAGACCTTACTGTACAACATGCAGATGTATAGCGTATATTAGCTCAGTCGGAATATTAAAGAGGGTAGTTATTAGGTGGGAATGAGATTTCGCAGGAATGACTGGGGAAAGAAGTCAGCAAAGCGTGCGAGAGCTGAAGACGCATGGGTGAAGGCTTCTAAACACGTAGATCGTGTTGAAGACAAGTTGAAGAAGGCCAAGCGGATGATGGGACTTAGAATTAAGTATTCTATTTTCTGTATAGGTTAAGATTTATCTTTGGTATGTGATGGATCATCAAGTGATCCTAAAATTTTATTATTACAGGATAAATAATATAAATAGCAGTGAGGCTATTTTGTGGTGTGGTGATGTAATAAATGAATAAATACATCATTATTTATTAAGATATATTATGTGTTGTTTTAAAAGTGGTTGAGATAAGTTTGAAAATTTTAATGTGTGGATGAACGATGATCTAATAGTTCAAGTTTTAAACAGTAAGATGTTGCCTAGAAGAAGGAGACAACAACGTTAGAAGAGCCTGTGACGCCCCCAAAATAGGTATACATCACCCATTCTGAGTCGCCAAATACATGGTACAGAAACAACTACAACTTTATTATCACAACAGTAAAACTGTGAGTTTAAATACAAATATTATCTTCTAGACAATATCTATACTCAAATAAATCCTCATCACATTTATTGATACATTATTTTACAAAAATGGTGAGGACTACTAAACAATCCTTTCTAAAACCTTCATTCCATACCCCGACTGTACTTGCTATATTCTCGCCTCCCCGAGAAGAATGAAACAAAAGGAAAAGGGTGAGCTCAACTAGCTCAAGAAGAGAATACTACGACTAAGATAATATACAACAAATTATCGTTAGTCTCCAACAGAAAAAACTGATAGAATACAATAGACAACAAGTTTCGCATCAATATTCGCAATGAAATAATAATTCATAGAAGAGTTACGTAGAAATGAAATCTACTATAATCTATGAATTTAATACCCATCATCAATATTTTATCCTCGTAACATCAATCAATATTCATCTCAAATCAAATATTCATCTTTGCACTACAGCCAAAGATATTCATCAATCTGGTCATGTTCATCTCAACACTGCTCATCTTTGCACTAAAGGCCAAAGATATTCATCACCGGTCATGTTCATTTAAACACTGCTCATCTTTGCACTACAAAGCCAAAGATATTCTTCAAATCATTCATCTTTGCACCACAGCCAAAGATATTCAATAATATCATCATTTAAGACCGAGGATGATGAAAATATTTTAAAGAACGAATCCAAAGAAACAAAATGACAAGGATTAAGGATTAAGGATTCGTACTTTGTTTTATCCATGTCCAACAATACCTCAAAAATAATCATAGTGGTGTAAAATTCAAGAATGATCAAAACATGGATACAATCAAAGCTAGTATCCGTAGATAGATATTTCTGACGAAAAAGAAGAAATTTTATTTTTCGATGAATAAAGGTCAGATACGTGAATAGTGGCAGTATACGTGAATAAGAATTCAACACCAAAAGATAGAAATTCCACAAAAAAAACATTTTTACGCTTCGTGAATAGTAACTCGTGAATAAGAACTCATGAATAGTAACTCGTGAATAGTAACTCATGAATAGTAACCCCACATGAAAAAGTTCCAAATTTGATAAAAACTTCAGATCAACATTTCAAAGATAATGATATCAAGAAATAATATCATTACGAAAAAAAATAATATCCCTTACCTTGCAAAGATAGTACTTCTGACTGGAACACTAGATATAGTGCTGAAAGAACTTGCACCGTTAATTAGAAACTCACAAAGTATCTAAATACTCACAAAATACACTCGATAATATAGAGAGAGAAAGAGAGAAAACTTTGTTTCTGGTGTGATTTTCAATTCTAACTTAGCCCTCTATTTATAGGAAAATGTTAGCCCGCCGAAGCAGACTTGACCTGCTACCTGATGGCTTTACCTGCTACTATTGCCACCCACCACATTTGAAATAAAATTCAGCACATTTTTTCACCAACCACAAGTGGGGCCCACCAATTCTAGAATTTTCCACCAAAATCATTTATAACCTAATTTCGAATCAACCACCTCTTCAAATTCATAATAAATTATACGCTATTTTTAATTCGCTTAAAATTTGTGGACATATACTCAACTTATATATGTATAACATATCCAAAAATTACAACGATCCAACTATTTGATTAAATATTATAACTCACACAATAAAGTCAGTAATAACACCGATTTGATCTTTTAATACCTCCAATCCGGCAAAAATACAAATAAAACATCTCAAAGATTAATTCCTTCATTAATAACCACATAAATAAATCCATCATTTATATTCATATAAAATAAATATTTCCTTATCATATGAATCAATAATTAATTATTCACAAATAATATTACGTAATCACATTTATGACAACCAGTGCGCCTCAGAAAGAGGGGCTTTCCAATAAGGATCTCTCCTTATCGGCGCCGCAATTAGGTGACCAAACCTCTCCTGTATGTAACTTTCTAGACATTGCCAATAATGTTATCTAATAATATTATTCAAATAATATGAATTATTGATCCGATAATGGAAAATATCATGCAATGATAATTATCAAACAATAATAATATAAAATATCAACGCAACAATTATCAATCAATAAAATATCAATAAAGAATTCATCGTGAAAATTATTGAGTAAAGCCTTCACGTAAGGATCAATAATTCAACAATACTGCAATACCGCAGTGCTATCGCAAACCACGCCAGACATCAGATTTTAACCACCGGGTATTCCAACAATCCTTAATTCAGAATAACTACGCTAAGTATTTATAACCACCCAAACTTTGTGCTTTTCCTCATCCAATCGCTTTTCACATTATGGGGCCCACACATGGTCATGCTACTGGTCGCATTTAATATTCCCCGACAAAGATTTAATATTCCACGACCAAACGAATATTCCCCGACAAAGCATAATATTCCACGACAATAATGAATATTTTATAACCACTTGCTTATTTTGAAATATTTATGTATTTAACCCTTAACTATCCACATTAATCAAATCAACCCTTACTATTTCAAAATAATAAATAAAGGAAATTCCTTTTATTTAAAAAATTTCGGGTCTCTTACAACCCCTCCTTACGAAATTTCGTCCCTCAAATCGACGTGACGACTGTGTTTCAAAAAGGTGAGGATACCTCGCTTTCATTTCCGCTTTCCAATTCCCGTGTCATTTCTATATAGCATGATTCCTCCACAAAACTTTAACTTGTGGTATGACCTTTCAAGCGTAGGACATGCTCCTTCCTATCCAAGATCTTGACCGGTACCTCCTCACACGCTAAGTCTTCTCGCCATCTCGTCCCTGTTCTAACTCAATAACGTGGTTCGGGTCTTTCACATATTTACGGCATGAGGATATGTGAAACACATTATGAACACGAGACATACTTGGAGGTAACGCAAGTCTATAGGCTACATTTCCTACTCGGTCAAGAATTTGAAATGGACCAATAAATCGTGGATTTGAGCTTTCTCTCTTCCCAAATCTTGTAACTCCCTTCCATGGAGTAACTCGTAATAATACATGATCCCTACACTAAATTCCACGCCCTTTCGATGAAGAACCGCATAACTCTTTTGTCGATCTTGTACCGCTTTGTATACGTTGTCGAATCATTTGGATCTTTTCTAGTGAGTCATACGCATTTAACTCTCTAGTCCCAACAATGTTGCTTCACCCACCTCATCCCAACATATTGGAGAACGACATTTTCGTCCATATAATGCTTCAATGGAGCCACACCTATACTTGCCGATAATCATGTTGTTGTAGGAGAATTCCACCAATGGTAAATACTTATCCCAACCGCCCTTGAAGTCTAGGACACGAGTCTTAATAAATATTCAAGAGTTTGAATAGTCCTCTCCGATTGTCCGTCCGCTTTGGGATGGTATGCCAAACTAAATCGCAAATCTGCGCTCCATAGCTTTTTGAAAGCTAACCCAAAATCTTGAAGTGAATCTTGGGTCACGATCCGAAACTATGGATACAGTATGCCATACAACCTCACAATCTCATTTACGTACATACTAGCAAGACGCTCAAGGGAATAAGTCTCCGATCGGCAAGAAATGAGCGATTTGGTTAATCTATCAACAATAACCCAAATAGCATTAATGCCTTGAGAAACCGTAGGAAGACCCGTAACGAAATCCATGGTAATGTGTTCCCACTTCCATTCCTAATCTCAAGTGGTTGCAACGGACCCTTAGGTACTAGATGCTCCGCTTTACACGCCGACAAGTTAAACACATCGAGATAAACTTTGCAATCTCTCTCTTCATATTGTTCCACCAAAATGTATGTCAAGATCACGATACATTTTAGTACTTCCGTGATGGATTGCAAATGGTGCATCAGTAGCCTCCATCATAATCTTGTACTTCAAATCGTAGTCGTTAGAAACACAAAGTCTAGAGTGGACTCAAGTATTCCTTCTTCATCAATTCTCGCCTTAATAGCTCCTTCTTGTACTTTCTTCTTCATACGCATCATTCCCGGCCCTGGGTGAGCAACCTTAACTTTTCTATTAAAGTCGGCTCTATCGTATACTTGACATCATCGCACTGCTCCTTCGTGATATGATCTTCTACTTAATGCGTCGCCTACCACGTTCGCTTTTACCGTGATGGTATTGAATAGTGTGGTCGTAGTCTTTCAATAGCTCGAGCCAACGTCATTTGCCGCGTGTTGAAGTTCTTTTTGAGTGAAGAAATATTTAAGGCTTTTATGGTCTGAATATATCTCCACTTTCTCCCCATATAGATAGTGCCTCCATATCTTTAGCGCCGAAAACGATCGGCACGCTAACTCTAGATCATGAGTAGGATAATTCCTCTCATACTCTTTAAGTTATTACGAGGCATAAAGGCTATGACTTTCCCACGCTGCATGAGAACACATCCTAACCCTTTGCACTCAAGCATCGTCAGAGATAACAAATCCATCCAAACCAGATGGTATTGTTAAACATGTGCCAAAATAAGTCTCCTCTTAAGCTCTTCGAAACTCTTCTCACATTCTTCGCTCCAAACGAATTTCAGATCCTTCGAGTTAGGCCGAGTTAATGGAGTAGCGATTCGAGAATATCCTTCAACGAATCTCCGATAATAACCAACTAAGCTTCAGAAAGCTACGATTTTCGACATCGACTTAGGTTGCTCTCAACTCGACTCATATCCCAATCTTGGATAGCACGTCACAATGACACCTATCGCTTTACTATCGCATCAATACGACGCCCCTACAGAGAGTCTCGCTTAGTGAATTCCACAAAGGAAGTCACAAGATAAAGGCTCAGTACCAAATTCTATAGTTGAATTTTAACTCTCAAGTTCAATAGAGCCATTCGATATGAGATTTTAGAAATGAGTTTTGTACCGGGTTCAAAGTCGATACAAAATTTAATATCGAAGCTTTGGGAGTAAGCCAAGAAATTCTTCAAAAATACGTCGGAAAAATCAATAACAACAAGAATATTATTCAAATCGACGTGTCTTTATTCAAATCCATAACATGGACTAAGAAAACTTGACATCCATAATAAACGAATGACTTCATGGCTTGATATGAAAATGTTTGACTACAATGGTTTGATTGCTGAGTTCGAATAACAAAGTTGCTTAGGAATATGAAAACTAACAACCTTACAAAAGCAATCAATTTGGCATGATGAGTAGAAGTTAACCAATCAATCCCTAAAATCACATCAAAAGCAAATATCTCAATAGAAATAAGGTTAACAGTAATGTGATAGTGCCAACCCGAATCAAGCAAGATTTTTAAACAACGGATGTAATGAAAGTTTCTCCCAACGGAGTCTCCATAAATAAGTCAAAGTCTAATTTCTCCGTAGTCAAGTTCAAACGCTGAGCGCAAGCAAGAGAGATAAAAGAATGGGTAGAACCCAGATCTAGTAAGGTATAAACTTCGCAAGAATTTATAATTAACTAACCCGCATAACTTCGCTCGGGTTCCTCAGATTTTGACCGGCCACGACAAACGCCTTCCAAGAACCGCTGACTTTGACTTTTCTCGACATCCTTTTGAGTCACCATTCACCGGATCGGGTTTCGATATCGCATAACTCGAGCGATATATGTCCTTCTTTCCACAATTATAGCATACCTTAAACTGCTGTGGGCGCTTGGGTGATATGTCCCTCTTTCCGCATTTGTAACATACGAATCGGTGGTCGTCTTCTCCTCCCTTAAAACTAGTTGCATCTTGGGCGCCGACGCCTTCAAATGGTCATTGTTGAATCTCCTCTTTTAAAATCTCCTCCCACTCGCTTCTTCTATTTTCATGGACACGATTACCACCAGAGTGGTTACCGCCTTTGTCCGTATTCTTCTTCTCTCTCCGGGTTATCGCGTTATTCGATGATCGCTATCTTCTAGATGATCCTCGTTATGGTCCCCTCGGTTGAACGTTACAAGTTATCTCGCTTCTAACAACCGAGCCTCGCTGACAACATCCGAATAGAGAGAAAATTTATGAGAAATGAGATAATCGACGTATGCGCCGGGTTTCAAACCTCTAAGAAACATCCGCGTCATACGCTCCTCATTCTCCACCAAATGAGGTGCAAACCTCGATAACTCCACGAACTTCGCCTCGTCTTTGGGACACCGCCATGTTATTCTCGCTTCTAGTCTAATAAACTCCACTTCCTTCATATGACGAATACTTTCGTGGAAGTACTTGTCATTGAACTGCTTCAAATGTCTCCCACGACATACGCCGAAAGTGGCCGGATGGGTACGCTTCACGACATCCCACACCAGAGTCTGTCTCGCCACCACGAACATAAAGTAGCGAATGGAACCTTCTGTTCTCCGCGCATCCCAAGACATCGAATATCTTGGTAATTTGTTTGACCCATGTTTCCGCCATGATCGGATCTCGCTTTCCCAAATTCGTGGTCCCAACTCTTTGAACCGCTTGGCATGTGACAACCCGTGAATTGCTATCATTTCCTCCTGTGATTTTGAACACGAGTCTCCCTCATCTCGATTTTGCATGAACTGCAAAAAACTTCTAAACATCCCCTCGCTTCTCATCTCGCCAAAGTGGTGTTGTTCACAGGAGGAACATTGCCAACTGTTGTACGCTTCTCCTCGTTGGTGAGTACAGCATCTCCACCGGCCTCATTAACTCCACTATTAATATTCTCAATCGACATTCTCAAATACTCGTCATAAAATAAGGGTTAATTAAGGAAATCAATTTATCACATAATATCCCTATATATCGACCAACTAACAAATAAGCTTAGGTAGGACACACTAGCGAAGGATTTACTCGCCTCCCTCCTAGTTCTATTCCCCGATCTCCGCCGGGAGATCATATCCCTAAGCTCGATATTAACCGCGACGCCCCCAAAATAGGTATACATCACCCATTCTCGAGTCGCCAAATACATGGTATGTAAACAACTACAACTTTATTATCACAACAAAAAATCACGTGAGTTTAAATACAAATATTATCTTCTAGACAATATCTATACTCAAATAAATCCTCATCACATTTATTGATACATTATTTTACAAAATGGTGAGGACTACTAAACAATCCTTTCTAAAACCTTCATTCCATACCCCGACTTCTGCACTTGCTATATTCTCGCCTCCCGAGAAGAATGGAACAAAAGGAAAAGGGTGAGCTCAACTAGCTCAAGAAAGAATACTATGACTAAGATAATCACAACAAATTATCGTTAGTCTCCAACAGAAAAAATCGATGATAATACAATAGACAACAAGTTTCGATCCCAATATTCGCAGAAAATAATAATTCATAGAAGAGTTACGTAGAGAATGAAATCTACTATAATCTATGAATTTAATATCCATCATCAATATTTTATCCCTGTAACATCAATCAATATTCATCTCAAATCAAATATTCATCTTTGCACTACAGGCCAAAGATATTCATCAATCGGTCATGTTCATCTCAACACCTGTTCATCTTTGCACTAAAGGCCAAAGATATTCATCAGTCGGTCATGTTCATTTAAACACATGTTCATCTTTGCACTACAGGCTAAAGATATTCTTCAGAAATCATTCATCTTTGCACTACAGGCCAAAGATATTCAATAATATCATCATTTAAGACTGAGGATGATGAAAATATTTTTAAAAGAACGAATCCAAAGGAAACTAAATGACAAGGATTAAGGATTAAGGATTCGTACTTTGTTTTATCCATGTCCAACAATACCTCAAAATAATCATAGTGGTGTAAAATTCAAGAATGATCAAAACATGGATACAATCAAAGCTAGTATCCAGAATAGATATTTTGGACGAAAAGAAGAAATTTTATTTTTCGATGAATAGTGTCGTATACGTGAATAGTGCCGTATACGTGAATAGTAACTCCGACACCAAAAGATAGAAATTCCACAAAAAAACATTTTCACGCTTCGTGAATAGTAACTCGTGAATAGTAACTATGAATAGATGAATAGTAACTCGTGAATAGTAACTCATGAATAGTAACCCCATACATGAAAAGTTCCAAATTTGATAAAAACTTCAGATCAACATTTCAGCATAATGATATTGAAGAAATAATATCATTACGAAAAAAATAATATCCCTTACCTTGCAAAGATAGTACTTCTGACTGGAACACTAGATATAGTGCTGAAAGAACTTGCACCGTTAATTAGAAACTCACAAAGTATCTAAATACTCACAAAATACACTCGATAATATAGAGAGAGAGAGAGAAAACTTTGTTTCGGTGTGATTTTCAATTCTAACTTAGCCTCTATTTATAGGAAAATGTTAGCCCGAACCAAGGCATTTCGACCAAGCACTGATGGCTTTACCCGCTACTATTGCCACCCACCACATTTAAAATAAAATTCAGCACATTTTTTCACCAAACCACAAGTGGGGCCCACCAATTCTAGAATTTTCCACCAAAATCATTTATAACCTAATTTCTCGAATCACCACCTCTTAAAATTCATAATAAATTATACTCATTTTTAACGGTTCAAAATTTGTGGACATATACTCAACTTATATATATGTATAACATATCCAAAATTACAACGATCCAACTATTTGGATTAAATATTATAACTCACACAATAAAGTCAGAATAACACCGATTTGATCTTTTAATACCTCCAATCCGGCAAAAATACAAATAAAACATCTCAAAGATTAATTCCTTCATTAATAACCACATAAATAAATCCATCATTTATATTCATATAAAATAAATATTTCCTTATCATATGAATCAATAATTAATTATTCACAAATAATATTACGTAATCACACTTTATGACAACCAAAAGCAGCTTCCTGTGAAAGAGGGGCTTTCAATAAGGATCTCTCCTTCATCGCACGCAATTAGGTGACCAAACCTCTCCTTAGATGTAACTTTCTAGACATTGCCAATAATGTTATCTAATAATATTATTCAAATAATATGAATTATTGATCCGATAATGGGAAATATCATGCAGTGACAATTATTGAAACAATAATAATATAAAATATCAACGCAACAATTATTGAATCAATAAAATATATCAACAAGAATTCACCGTGAAAAATTATTGAGTAGTGCCTTCACGTAAGGATCAATAATTCAACAATACTGCGTAATACCGCAGCTATCGCGGCAACCACGCCAGACATCAGATTTTAACCACCGGGTATTCCAACGGTCTTTAATCGGTAATAAACTACGCCCGTTATTTATAACCACCCAAACTTTGTCGCTTTCCTCATCCAATCGCTTTACGTTATGGGGCCCACACATGGTTCATACCGTCATATTAATATTCCCCGACAAAGATTTAATATATTCCACGACCAAACGAATATCCCCTGACGCATACGTAATATTCCACGACAATAATGAATATTTTATAACCACTTGCTTATTTTGAAATATTTGCGTATTTAACCCTTAACTATCCACATTAATCAAATCAACCCTTACTATTTCAAAATAATAAATAAAGGAAATTCCTTTTTATTTAAAAAATTTTGGGGTCTTACAGAGCCCCAAGGAATATGCATACAATAGGGAAGCTAACGCAAATCTAGTGCCACAATTGGTGAATTTTCTGGTGGGAGCACTGGCAAATCAACTGAATTTCTGGCTATACAATCAAATCTCGATGTTCCAACCAAATTCATTCACAACAGAGTTGGAAAGAACGATTGATGTAGATGGGGAAGGTAATAGGTTGGCATTCAACCAAGAGCAGAGGGGAAAGAAGAGTGAAGATGATAAGGTGGAAGATATTCATACCGGTAACGCTTGGAAAAGAAAGTGGGACAATAATATTAACGTTGAAAATCAAAGGAAGGAAGGAAAAGAAGAAGGTGGAGGCGTGTAGCAAGCAATCGGAAAGAAACATGTAGGTGTTTGTTTGAAGGGAAAAAGAGTGTGCTTTAATTGAGGTTTGAAGGGCCACATTGCACCTAAATGTTCACGACCGAGGAATGGAGCCTGCTTCACGTGTGGATTGAAGGAGCACTTGGCTCGAGGGTGCCCAAAGAAAGCGGTAGGAAAAGCAAGTTGAAGCGGAGGGGCAGTGGCAAATTAAGATTGTAGAATCGGCCCGCCGAAGTCGACCAAATCAAACAATCAACCAACATGACGATCCAGGAAGTAATGCAAGGTATAGTTTCGATCAGTTATCTTTACGGTTGCGTGTTATTTAATTCAAGCACCACTTGTTAATTTATGCATGATGAAATCGTTTAGAAACTAGATTCGCTTCGGGAAGAGTTAGACTATTCCTTAAATATGGAAAGTGTGAATATTGATTCTTTTAAGTTGATGTGTAGAATTTCTGTATTGGAATTATTATGGCTTTTGTTCGTGATGTCTCTACCAGATAATACGAAATGTTGTGTTATAGCGGCGCATCCTATAATATACTATCCTATAATATACTAGGCTATGTGTTTAGCAAAGCATGGTCATTTCTTATGTATCGCGTCATTTAAAATTTTTTATGTGAAAGGATATCCGACTCATGATTCTTGAGCTAAAGCTAATAGTGGTTGCCATGAGGATTTAACGATATTACTTTTGGATAGTAGTGTGAGATATAAACAAACCATAAGTGTCTAAAGTATATAGGGTATTTAAGCATGCGTTGAAGTGATAGATAGCGGAGTTGGTCAAGGATTGTGAATGCAAAATCCTAAATAAACGTGGTAATGGATGTGTCTTAAGAAAAAGGTAGTAGTTATTTGGTTAACTGTGCAAGATGGGTTCATAATAGAAATGAATAATTTGAGGTAGGATGTAAGATATATGAAAAGTCAGAGGAGAATCTGCATTGTGGAAAATGTGATGCAATTTGTGCTAGACAGAGTAAAAGAAGAGTAGCTCCAAGATGAGGATGTCAAATTCATAATCGATACTGAGGGATAGTTGAAAGTAGAAGGAAGAAACTAGGTTTCACTAATGCTAGCAATTGAAAATGAAGTTTTGTATAAAAGTTATATATTGAATCAGCTAGGAAGCACGAAAATATATATTGCCTTCGATAATACTATTCGCGATTCACATTGAATTTTCAGAAAGGGTTTGCAAGAACGTGTGGAACGCAATTAGAAATAAGTATGTCATATTGTTTGCAAATTGATTGTCAAACTAAAAAGAAATCCAGACATCGGAAGGCATGCTAAGCGTACGAGAAGTTTTCAATAACGTCATACGAGGAATTCACATTGAGCAAGTTATGGGCAAGTTAAGAATAATTGAAGAGTAAGGTAATGTTCGGTGGGATTTCAACTGAGGACTCATATGGTGACTAAGTCGTACAAACTTTTGTATGGGCAAAGGTTTTGTGCATATACTTGGTTTATCACATTGATAATCATTGGAATGTCGGTATCGCGCTATCCATGTGTATGTGATGGAAAGGTGATTCTTTTCTCATGTATATATTTGATAGTTAGATGATATTATGATTAGGTTCAGTTCTTAAAACTAAAGCATATGGTAAGTTCGTGACTCATAATCATATGGTATGTTTTGAACCCCTCAGCGAATGAACGCCTATGGTCTGACTAGGATAAGTTCCTAAACTCATATGATTGTGGTAAGTTCCTGAATTTCTAAAATGTGGTAAGTTTGATGAACTATAGTGGGTATAAAGCGGTTATAGTATAGGAAGCATTGATGAAGTTGAACAGATGGTTTAGAGGTAGCCTTACCTCTACAGTAGAGCGCATTCGCAATATTTTTCATGTTTCGGTGATATGATCAAACAAGCTCGACTCCAATCATGTGAGCAAGTATGAACCGTTATGGGTTTTCTACTAGGAAATTACTATCCAGATAGTCGATAGGAAAGAACAAGTGCTCAGGGATAAGGTGATACCTTCTGTGAAGGTGATTTGGAGAAACCACAATGTCGAAGAGGCAACGTGGGAACTCGAAGCTGAAATGATGAAAAATTATCCTGAGTTATTTGTTTAATCTATGTCTTCGATTCTGGGGACAGAATCTTTGTAAGTAGGGAAGAATGTGACGAATGATTTGTTTGAGTTGTGATTCTGGGGACAAAATCCTTATAAGGAGGGAAGGATGTAACAATCCAGAATTTTAAATTGTAATTTTAAATATTTATTGAATTATATAAATATTTAATGGATATGTTTATCGTTGAATAGATATTTATTTAAATTGATTTGATTTACTTTGGTGAATTATTTGTTAAGTAAATAATTAAGGGTTAAGAAAATTAATTGTTATGAGATAATATACTAATTTAATTTAATAATTAAATTAGAGAGTTATAATGATTAAATGAACTATTATATTTTAATTTGAATTTGTAATTAAAATGATGTGTTAATTGATTAAATAAAGTTATAATTATAAAGAAAATTATAATTATGTTGTATTGATTTATGTGTTAAAGTAATTTAATAAATTGTTGTTAGAATTAATTAAATTGATTATTAAAAATTTAATTAAATAAAAGTGTGACAAATAACCTTACTATAAAGGAGTTATTAAAATAAATTAAAGGAGTTTAATTCAGTTTTTCCAAACAAGGCTTAATGCATATTAAGTCTTTAATTTAAATATGTTTACCAAGCAAGTCTCAAATTTTCTAAGCAAGCGTTGGAGGAGTAATTCAAGGAGATTTTCGAGACGATTGCAATTCTAGGCTATGTGAAGGGTGTTTTTCAATATTCTTCATCTTAGACTATTTTTTTGTAATTGAAAGAATGATTTCCATGATTTATTCAGTGTTTATTTCGTTTACTATGAACTAATTCACTTTTTAGGCTTATGATGGATCTTTGAGTGAATCTATGATTTTGTAGACTTTGATTTCCAATTTAATAAGCTATTTCCAGTTTATCTATATTGATTTGAGCTTGAATCTATGAATTTCCTGATAAACAATTCTTTGTGGATTTGTATGGAATCGAGAGAGGATATTCAAATCTAGACCTAGTTGATATAGCATGTGTTCATGAATTTTGTGAATAGCTTAATCTTGATGAATGTTAAGGTAGAGATATGCTTGACATCACATGTAATCGGATAGAGAACTTATGCTTAAACTTTCTTTAATTGTAATTCACATAGAGATATAGTGAGTTAGTTGATTAAGATGTTTAACGTGTTTCTATCTTAATTGTGGATTTACGTTACTACGGTATTAGTTCATCGAGAGGTGGTTAATACTACGTTCGTGTTCTTGATTAATAAATTGGGATAGTGAATTGAATTGGAATAAAGGTGTTAAAATCAGAGTGAAGCTTAGGGTGAAATCATAAGTCTAATTCTCCATTAATTGTTTGAAATTCCAGATTTTGATATTTGTGATTATTTTGTGATAGTTTAATTATTCTTTAATTTAGAATTTTTAATTTTAATCATTGAGTTGATTTGTTTAATAAAATTAGGATTAATATAAAGTTGGTAATGGTAAGTTAGGATTACTGCTAGTTAGTCTCTATGGGAATGATACTCTACTTATCACTCTATTACTTGTTGACCACGTATACTTGCGTGTTGTGCGTATATAGATTTTACCCAAAATTTAACTATAGGTCTCTCAAAGGAAGATAATTTAACTGCATAGTGGATAGAATTTAATTGCGTAGCCGTAACCTACAAACGAGGGAAGTTTCCTACCTCAAACTCGAGTTATTATTTTCAAAGCATGTTAGTGAATAATTATTGATGATTATTCACATCTATATTAATTATTGAAATTTGTACTTTGTGCAATTGAATTCCTGTTCTATTATTATTAAACTGTGAATTAAATTAAAGCTCTTTCATTCATGAACTGTTTATGAGATAGATATATGCTAATTGTATCAGCTAGATCAAGCATGTTTAAATTTGTTAAATCAAATGTGTTTTAAAAAGTTGTTATTATTAAATTGATATGATAAGAACTCTTGACTGAGAAAAGGATGAATTTGATTAAGGCCTGATATCGATGCCGGATTATTAAGTGTTTATGCATAAATCATGGGGTATGAAAGGCTGATTCCTTTGAATACCAAAACTTATTAAGAGGTCCAGTTTAAATGACTGAGAACCTTGGCAAATGTTCATGGTTATTTCAAAACCGCTCAGTTCATGTTATTCAATTATTCGAATATTCAATTGTTGATTATTAATTCATGTTCCTTCACAATCTTATATTATTGTTAAACATTGAAAGCAAAATTTCTTTCCAGACATGATTTATCTCCCTTGTATATAAACTTGCTAAGCAAATTAGTTGCTTACCCTTGCTATATCATGACATCTATTTCAGTTAAGCCTGAAGGATCCAACACGAAGGATAAAGGCAAGGGCAAGATCCATGAATAGTTTAGAGTGAATGTTAATTATTAATATCTGATGGGATTTCTTATGTAAACCTTTTGTAATATGAATGGTGTATTTAAGTTAAGGTTAATAAGACCTTGGGACCATGTTATGAACATTTATTATAATGAACAATGTATGTTTATTATTCCGTAATAGCTATAGAATGCTTATGATGATGATAGATCGTGAGCACCGAATCTGAGGTTAGAGAACCTGGATTTGGGGGCGTCACAGGTTGGTATCAAAGCTGTAGGTTATAAACATTAGGAATGCGAAACCTAGGTTATAAACTTAGTAGAAAACTCTTATAGAGTATATTAGGAGATGGATTGTGAAAATTCATCGAGTATGTTATCAGCAGTAGTTTTTGCCTTGAAGATTTGGAGGCACTATTTGTATAGCGAGAAGTGTGAGATATATACGGATTACAAGAGTCTGAAGTATATCTTCATGCAGAATGAGCTAAATATGATGTAGCGCCGATGGCTAGAATTGATCAAGGATTATGATTGTGAGATTCTGTACCATCCAGGCAAAGCAAATGTAATGGCAGATGCCCTGAGCAGAAAAGGCAGAGAGAAGTTACTAAAGTTGACCATTCAAGAGGAATTGGTGAAAGTTTTCGAACAACTTGACTTAGAGGTTAAGTATCCGATGAAGACCAATGAGAAATTATTTACAGTGACAGCGAGCCCGACTTTATTAGATAAGGTTAAAGAGGCTTAGAGAAGGACAAAGATTGCGACATCATCAAGAAGCAGTTAGCTAAAAGGGATGAATTGAAATACAAGATTGATGGCACTGGACTGCTGAGATTCGAAGGACGAATTTGGGTACCGTTAGTACCAGAACTAAGAGAATAAATTTTGCAAAAAGTAAACAATACGAGGTAATCGATACACACAGGAAGCACAAAGATGTATCAAGATTTACGTCAATACTTTTGGTGGCTAAACATGAAGAGAGAGGTTGTAGAATGCTTCAGCAGAGTCAAGGTGGAGCATCAACGACCGAGTGGATTGCTACAGCCTTTAGAGATTCCAGAGTGGAAATGGGAGCACATCACGATGGATTTTGTGGTGGGACGCCATATGGGTGATTGTGGATCGTCTTACGAAGTCGGCTCACTTTTTGCCGATCAAGATCAGGTATAGTCTGGACCAGCTAGCCAAATTATATATCAAAGAAATTATCTCGAGACATGGCGTACCAGTATCTATTGTATCAAATAGAGATCCGCAATTCATGTCAAACTTCTGGAAGAGTCTTCAAGAAAGAACGGGGACGCAGCTACGAATGAGCACCGCGTATCATCCGCAGAACAATGGACAAAGCGAGAGAACGATTCGAACGCGTGAAGACATGCTCAGAGCTTGTGTGATGGACTTCAAGGGTAGCTGGGAGGATCGTCTTCCATTAGTAGAGTTTACATACAACAATAGCTATCACGCCAGCATCGAAATGCCGCCGTACGAAGCACTATATGAGAGGAAATGTAGAATGCCCTTATGCTAGGATGAAGTGGGTGAACGTCGACTATTGGGACCAGAACTTGTGAAGTAGACCGTAGAGATCATCAAGGTGATAAGAGCCCTACTGGTAGCAGCTCAAGATTACCTGAAGAAGTATGTAGACTTACATTGCCATAAGAGAGATTTGGAAGTGGGAAGCTATGCATTTTTGAAAGTATCTACCTAGAAAGAGAAGATAAGGTTTGTAAAGAAAGGTAAACTGAGTCCGAGATTTATTGGACCTTTCGAGATCTTAAGGAAGATAGGCGAAGTGGCGTACGAGATAGCTCTACCTCTTGAACTGGAACATATTCATAATGTGTTTCATATGTTAGTGCTACGACCATATAAGCCTGATTACAAGCACGTGATATCATACGAGCCAATTCAGGTCGAAAAGGATTTGTCGTACGAGGAAATTCCAGTTGATATTTTAGATAGAAAAGAGCATAAATTGTGAAATAAGGTTATACATTCTGTAAAAGTTCTTTGGAGGAACCACAACGCTGAAGAAGCTACGTGTAAACTCGAAGAAAGGATGAGGGAAAATTATCCACATCATTTGGAGTAACCCTATATGTAATTCCGGGGACGGAATTCTTATAATGGGGGAGGATGTAATAACCGTAAATTTTAAGTCACTATATATATGTATGTACATTATTGATATTTAAAACTTTGTGTTTTACAATGATTTAATATGTGATAACATATATGAAGTGGTGCATGGGTCAACTAACATATATATTATAGTTATAGATATATACATTTATAGATTTCATTAAAAATAAAATCTTTGTAACCTAATTATACATTAGGTGAGATAATTAAATAACCTAAGGGTTATGGTAATAAGGAAAGGTTAGTATTTAATATGTATACTAACTTAAGTGGATAATCTTGTTATTTCAAGTGACTAATAATTTTAAACCTAATTCTAGTAAACCTAATTAGGTTATGAGCTAAAGTCACATGTATAAGTAATTAAATTTCGTATGATTGGAAATGGAAACCCTAAATAAACAATTTAGGTAACATATATTAAAATTGTTAGACTATGTTTATTACATGTGTGGCGCCCCAAAATAGGTATACCTGACACCCATTACGAGTGCCGCCAAATACATGGTACGTAAACAACTACAACTTTATTATTACAACAAGAAAGCTGTGAGTTTGAATACAAATATTATCTTCTGAGAACATATCTATACTCAAATAAATCCTCATCACATTATTGATTCATTATTTTACAAAAATGGTGAGGACTACAAAAACAACTCTCTCTAGAACCTTCATTCCATACCCCACTAGTACTCGCTACATTCTCGCCTCCCGAGAAAAATGGAACAACAAGGAAAAGGGTGAGCTCAACTAGCCCAAGAATGAATATTATGACTAAGATAATATACAACAATTATCGTTAGTCTTCAACAGGAAAAAATGATAGAATACAATAGACAACAAGTTTGGATCAATATTCATAATGGAAATAATAATTCATAGAAGAGTTACGTGAGAATGAAATCTACTATAATCTATGAATTTAACGGTCCATCATCAATATTTTATCCTCGTAACATCAATCGATATTCATCTCTTAAATCAAATATTCATCTTTGCACCACTGCCAAAGATATTCATCAATCGGTCATGTTCATCTCAACACTGTTCATCTTTGCACTAAAGGCCAAAGATATTCATCGATCGGTCATGTTCATTTAAACACTGCTCATCTTTGCACTTTCTGAGGCCAAAGATATTCTTGAAATCATTCATCTTTGCCTTACTGAGCCAAAGATATTCTTGAAATCATTCATCTTTGCACTCTGAGGCCAAAGATATTCAATAATATCATCGTATAAGGCGAGGATGATGAAAATATTTTAAAGAAAAGCGAATCGATTGAAACAAAATGACAAGGATTAAGGATTAAGATTAAGTACTTTGTTTTATCCATGTCCAACAATACCTCAAAAATAATCATAGTGGTGTAAAATTCAAGAATGATCAAAACATGGATACAATCAAAGCTAGTATCCAAAATAGATATTTTGAACGAAAAGAAGAAATTTTATTTTTCGATGAATAGTCCGAGTATCGTGAATAGTCTGCCAGATATCGTGAATAGTCTTAGTATCGTGAATAGTAACTCCCAACACCAAAAGATAGAAATTCCACAAAAAAAAATTTTTCACGCTTATTGAATAGTACTGCCGTGAATAGTAACTTTCGTGAATAGTAACTCATGAATAGTAACTTCGTGAATAGTAACTCATGAATAGTAACCCCGAGCATGAAAAGTTCAAATTTGATAAAACTTGGATCAACATTTCAAAGATAATGATATTGAAGAAATAATATCATTACTGAAAAAAAAAATATCCTTACCTCGAAGATTCAAGATTTCCGGAAGGAAAGATCGGAAGTGATCTTTGAATGAAACTTATCTTGATAAAGAACTCTCAAAGTATCTAAATACTCACAAAATACACTCGATAATATAGAGAGAGAAGAGAAACTTTGTTTACGGTGTGATTTTCAATTCTAACAGCCCTCTATTTATAGGAAAATGTTAGCCAAGCAAGGCGACTTGACACTGCTACGATGGCTTTACCTCTACTATTGCCACCCACCACATTTGAAATAAAATTCAGCACATTTCTTCACCAACCACAAGTGGGGCCCACTCAATTCTAGAATTTTCCACCAAAATCAATTATAACCCTAATTTAGAATCAATCACCTCTTAAAATTTATAACAAATTATACGCTCATCTTTAACGGTTCAAAATTTGTGGACATATACTCAACTTATATATGTATAACATATCCAAAAATTACCACAATCCAACGGTCGGATTAAAAATTATAACCCATGATATATCTCTGAAAACCCTTGATTTGATTTTTAATACCTCCAATCCGATAAAATACTGATAAAACACCTCAACATTAATTTCTTCATTTATAACCACATAAATAAATCCATCATTTATATCCACATAAAATAAATATTTCTTTATCATATGAATCAATAATTAATTATTCACAAATAATATTACAGAATCACATTTATGAATGACCAGTCGTTCCTGGAAAGAGGGGCTTTCAATAAGGATCTCTCCTTCTTGGCGCGCAATTAGGTGACCAAACCTCTCCTAGGATGAACTTTCTAGACATTGCCAATAATGTTATCTAATAATATTATTCAAATAATATGAATTATTGATCTCGATAATGGGAAATACGTAAGTGTGATTATTGATTGAACAACAATAATATAAAATATCAACGCAGTAATTATTGAATCAATAAAATAAAATATTGAGCGGAACTCTTGTGAAAATTATTGAGTAGTGCCATCTTACGTAAGGATCAATAATTCAACAATCATGTGCAACCGCTGCATGTATCGCTCTTTATGCGACGCCAGACATCAGTATTTTAACCATAAGGTATTCAATGATCTTAATCCAGGTAATAACTACGGCAGGTTATTTATAACCACCCAAACTTTGTCGTTTTCTCATCATCCAAACTTTCAGTTATGGGGCCCATACGGTCGTTTTAATGCGTCGTACGAATATTCACAAAGCGGTTAATATTCCACGACCAAACGAATATTCCCAAGCAAAAATGAATATTTTATAACCACTTGCTTATTTTGAAATATTTGCGTATTTAACCCTTAACTATCCACATTAATCAAATCAACCCTTACTATTTCAAAATAATAAATAAAGGAAATTCCTTTTTATTTAAAAAAATTTGAGGTCTTACAACCTCCCTCCTTATGAAATTTAAGTCCTCGAAATTGACGTGACGTATACTGTGTTTTGAAAAGGTGAGGATACCTCGCTTTCATTTCCGCTTTCCAACTCCCACATGATTCCTCCACAAAACTTTAACTTGTGGTATAACCTTTCTGCGCGTGGGACATGCTCCTTCATATCCAAAATCTTGACAATTGTACCTCCTCACACGTTAAGTCTTGACTATCTCGTCCGGGTTCTAACTTCAATAACGTGGTTCGGGTCTTTCACATATTCTGAAGCATACGGATATGTGAAACACATTATGAACACGAGACATACTTGGAGGTAACGCAAGTCTATAGGCTACATTTCCTACTCGGTCAAGAATTTGAAATGGACCAATAAATCGTAGATTGAGCTTTCCTCTCTTCCTAAATCTTGTAACTCCCTTCCATTGGAGCAACTTCAAAAATACATGATCCCCTACACTAAATTCCACGTCCTTTCGATGAAGATCCGCATAACTCTTTTGTCGATCTTGTGCTGCGTTTGTATATCGTTGTCGAATCATTTGGATCTTATCGGTGAGTCATCACGTATTAACTCTGGGTCCCAACAATGTTGCTTCACCCACCTCATCCCAACATATTGGAGAACGACATTTTCGTCCATATAATGCTTCGAATGGAACCATGCCTATATTTGTTTAATAACTATTGTTGTATGAGAATTCCACCAATGGTAAATACTTATCCCAACTACCTTTGAAATCTAGGACACAGAGTTTTAATATATCTTCAAGAGTTTGAGTAGTCCTTTCTGATTACCCATCCGTTTGAGGATGGTATGCCAAACTGAATCGTAAATTCGTGCCCATAGCTTTCTAACCCAAAATCATGAAGTGAATCTTGGGTCACTTGCTCCAAACTATGGATACGGGCATGCCATGCAACTTCATAATCTCATTCACGTACATACTAGCAAAAGCGTTCAAGGGAATAAGTCTCCGTATCTCGGCGAAAATGAGCGGACTTGGTTAATCTATCAACAATAACCCAAATAGCATTGATGCCTTGAGAAACCGTAGGAAGACCCGTAATTGAAATCCATAGTAATGTGTTCCCACTTCCATTCCTAATCTCAAGTGGTTTACAACGGACCCTTAGGTACAAGATGCTCCGCCTTTACTGCACGTGAGTTAAACACATCGAGATAAACTTTGCAATCTCTCTCTCATATTGTTCCACCAAAATGTATGTCAAGATCACGATACATTTTAGTACTTCGAGATGGATTGCAAATGACGTGTTGTGTGCCTCCATCATAATCTTGTACTTCAAATCGAGTCGTTAGGAACCTGAAAGTCTAGAGTGGACTCAAGTATTCCTTCTTCATCAATTCCCGCTTCACGAATAGCTCCTTCTTGTACTTTCTTCTTCATACGCATCCATTTCAAGATTGGTTTGAGCAACCTTAACTTTTTTCTATTAAAGTTGGCTCTGTCGTATACTTGACATCATCGCTTTTCGTTCCCATAGATATGATCTTCTACTTTCACGCGTCGACTACTACGTTTGCTTTTCCAAGATGGTATGGTTAGAATATGTGCGAAATGAGTCGCCTCTTGAGCTCTTGGAAAATCTTCTCGCATTCCTCGCTCCATACAATTTTGTATCTCTGAGTAAATTTGCGTTAATGGAATAGCGATTCGAGAAAATCCTTCCATGAATCTCCGATAATAACCAACTAAGCTTAGAAAGCTACGAAACATTATTTAGATTCTTGACTTAGGTTGCTCTCAATGCTTGACTTCATATCCCAATCTTGGATAACACGTCACAATGACACCTATCGATTTACTATCGCCGCGAATATGGCGTCCCTACGAGAGAGAGCTTGGGGTGAATTCCACAAAAGAAGTCACAAGATAAAGGCTCGGTACCAAATTCTATAGTTGAATTTTTAACTCCACGAAGTTCATAGGAGCCATTCGATATTAGATTTAGAAATGAGTTTTAATCTGGGGTTTGAGTAAACCAATACAAATTTTAATATCGGTCTTTAAAAATAAACCGAGAATTCTTGAAAATCGTCGGGAAAAATCAATATAAACGAGAATATTATTCAAATCGGCGTATGTTTATTCAAATCCATAACGTGGACTAAGAAAACTTGACATCGTAATAATGTGAATATTAATCAACTGAACTTGACATCAAATGACTTATGGCTTGATATGAAATGTTTGATTACAATGGTTTGATTGCTTGAATTGAATAACGGTTGCTTAGGAATATGAAACTAACAACCTTACGAAAACAATCAATTTTGGCATGATGAGTAGTTAACCTTAAAATCACATCAAAAGCAAATATATCTATGTAGAAATAAGGTTAACGGTAATGTGATAGTACCAAATGAATCAAACAAGATTTCTAAACAACGAGATGTAATGAAAGTTTCTCTAACGGATTCTCCATAAATAGGTCAAAGTCTAATTTCTCCGTAGTCAAGTTCAAGCGTTGGCGCAAGCAAAGAGATAAAGAATGGGTAGAACCGGGGTATCTAGTAAGGTATAAACTTCGCAAGAATTTATAATTAACTAACCCGTGCTAACCGTTCGGGTTCCTCGCATTTTAATAGGTCACGACAAACGCTCTTCGAGGAATCGTTGACTTTGACTTTTAGGGACATCTTTTGAGTCACCATTCCATTGAATTGGGGTTTCGATATCGTCTGATCTCGAGCGATATGTCCTTCCTTTCCATAATTATAGCATACCTTAAACCGTTGTTATTGGAGCGGTTTGGTGATATATCCCTCTTTCCGCATTTATAACATATAATGGGGTGGTCGTTCTCCTCCTTAGAACCAATTCTTCTGCGATGCATTGTCGTCTTCACATGGTCGTTGTTAAATCTCCTCTTTTAAAATCTCCTCCCGATTCGCTTCTTCTATTTTTCATGGCCACGATTACCACCGGAGTGGTTACCGCTTTTGTCCAAAGTATTCTTCTTTCTCCATTGGTTATCGTTATTACGATGACCGCTATCTATCTTGATATGATCCTGGTTATGGTCCCTCGGTTGAACGTGCTACTCGTTATCTCGCTCTAACAACTGAGCCACATTGACAACATCCCCGAATAGAGAGAAAATTTATGAGAAATGAGATCTTCGGCGTATCTGGGGTTTCAAACCTCTAAGAAACATCCGCGTCATCGTTCCTCATTCTCCACCAAATGAGGTGCAAACTGGATAACTCCGCGAACTTCGCCCTCTTCGACTTGGGACATGTTATTACTGCTCTAGTCTAATAAACTCCACTTCCTTCATATAGCGAATACTTTCGGGGAAGTACTTGTCATTGAATCGTTCTCAAAAACGTCTCCACGACATTGAGTGCGAGTGGATGGAGTGTACGCTTCCGCAATTCCCACCGATGTCTCGCCTCGCCACGGAACATAAAGGTGGCAAATGGAACCTTCTGTTCCTCAAAAGCATCCCAAGACATCGAATATCTTGGTAATTTGCTTGACCCGTGTTTACTTGTAATGGATCGATATTTTTCCCTTAAATGCAGTGGTCCCAACTCTTTGAATGCTTGGTTTGTGACCACCGTGATTGCTATCATTTCCTCTATATTTTGAACACGAGTCTCCTCGTCGATTTTGCATGAGCGCAAAAACTTCTAAACATCCCTCGTTCATCATCTCGCTTTCGTTGGTGTTGTTCACAGGGAGGAACATTGCCGACTGTTACACGTTCTCCTCGTTGGTAAGTATGAGCATCTCCACGGTCTCATTTACTCCATTTATTAATATTCTCATTCGACATTCTCAAATCATCGTCATAAAACAAGGGTTAATTAAGAAATCAATATATCACATAATATCCCTATATCTTGACCAACTAACAAATAAGCTTGGTAGGACACACTAAGCGAAGGATTTACTCGTCTCTCCCTCCTAGTTCTATTCTAGATCTCCATGAGAGATCATATCCCTAAGCTCGATACCAATTTGGACGCCCCCAAAATAGGTATACACACACCCATTCGAGTCGCAAATACGGCATGGTGAAACAACTACAACTTTATTATTACAACAAGAAAGCCGTGAGTTTGAATACAAATATTATCTTCTAGACAATATCTATACTCAAATAAATCCTCATCACATTATTGATTCATTATTTTACAAAATGGTGAGGACTACAAAACAACTCTCTAGAACCTTCATTCCATACCCACGAGCTAGTACTCGCTACATTTCTAAGCCTCCACGAGAAGAAAAATGGAACAACAAGGAAAGGGTGAGCTCAACTAGCCCGATATGAATATTATGACTAAGATAATATACAACAATTATCGTTAGTCTTCAACAGGAAAAAATCGATAGAATCTGATGAGCAACAAGTTTGGGATCAATATTACGCATGAAATAATAATTCATAGAAGATTCGTGAGAATGAAATCTACTATAATCTATAGATTTAAATCCATCATCAATATTTTATCCCTCATAACATCAATCAATATTCATCTCAAATCAAATATTCATCTTTGCACTACAGCCAAAGATATTCATCAATCGATCATGTTCATCTCAACACACTTTTGTTCATCTTTGCACTAAAGGCCAAAGATATTCATCGATCGGTTAAATATTCATTTAAACACTGCTCATCTTTTACTACTCATGGGCCAAAGATATTCTTGAGAAATCATTCATCTTTGCTCTGAGGGCCAAAGATATTCTTGAAATCATTCGTCTTTTTACCTTCTACGAAGCCAAAGATATTCAATAATATCATCATATAAGAAGGGATGATGAAAATATTTTAAAGAAAAGCGAATCCGAAAGAAACAAAATGACAAGGATTAAGGATTAAGGATTAGTACTTTGTTTTATCCATGTCCAACAATACCTCAAAAATAATCATAGTGGTGTAAAATTCAAGAATGATCAAAACATGGATACAATCAAAGCTAGTATCCAAAATAGATATTTTGGACGAAAAGAAGAAATTTTATTTTTCGATGAATAGTCAATAATGCAATATCGTGAATCGTGAATAGTCAACAGTATCGTGAATAGTCTTATATATCGTGAATAGTAACTCAAAATACCAAAATAGAAATTCCACTGAAAAAAATATTTTCACGCTTAAGTGAATAGTACTCGTGAATAGTAACTTTCGTGAATAGTAACTTAAATAGTAACTTTCGTGAATAGTAACTTCGTGAATAAGTAACCCTGAAAAAGTTCCAAATTTGATAAAACTTCGGATCAACATTTCGATAATGATATTGAAGAAATAATATCATTCTGAAAAAAAAATATATCCTTACCTCAAATTGATTCACTTGGAAGGAAAGATCTAAGTGATCTTTGAATGAAACTTGTCTTTGAAACGACAACTCTCAAAGTATCTAAATACTCACAAAATACACTCAATAATATAGAGAGAAAGAGAAAAACTTTGTTTACGGTGTGATTTTCAATTCTAACTTACCTCTATTTATAGGAAAATGTTAGCCCGTCAGCAAGCGGACTTGACACGACACACTGATGGCTTTACACTCGCTACTATTGCCACCCACCACATTTGAAATAAAATTCAGCACATTTCTTCTTCACCAACCACAAGTGGGGCCCACTCAATTCTAGAATTTTCCACCAAAATCAATTATAACCCTAATTTCAAGATCGGTCACCTCTTAAAATTTATAACAAATTATATCGCTCATCTTTAACGGTTCAAAATTTGTGGACATATACTCAACTTATATATGTATAACATATCCAAAAATTACCACAATCCAATGGTCGGATTAAAATTATAACCCCCATTATATCTCAAAACCCTTGATTTGATTTTAATACCTCCAATCCGATAAAAATCTTGATAAAACACCTCAACATTAATTTCTTCATTTATAACCACATAAATAAATCCATCATTTATATCCACATAAAATAAATATTTCTTTATCATATGAATCGATAATTAATTATTCACAAATAATATTACGAGAATCACATTTATGATGACCATTTGTTCCCGAGAAGGGGGCTTTCCAATAAGGATCTCTCCTTCTTTGCCTTGCATTAGGTGAGTGAAAAATTATTGAAATGGCCATCTTCTAAATCAATAATTCAACAATTTAGGTAACATATATTAAAATTGTTCCAATAACTATGTTTATTACATGGCCCAAAACCACCCAATTTGTCGTTTTCCTCATCCAGGAAGAAGCCCAAAGGAAATAAAATGCAAACCAATACTTAACCCTTGCTTATTTTGATTAAGAGTATTTTCAGACTTTTTTCATTAATCAAATTTGTGTATTAATAAAGCAAATTGGGAGATATAATGGGCAAGGGGGTACCCAAATTGGGAGATATATTAGGGGACATTTTTTATGGCAAGAAGATTATGCTAATCAATGTCCATAAGTAGAAGTCTTACACATAAGTACATATGTGTCAATCTCCCATTGGTTACAAATCTATTAAGCACCCTTAATCACATGATTAGGCTAATTGAAGAGATAAGGTGTAGTCTTTTATCCATGGGATAATAAAAATATGGGGGATAATAGTTATATCACACATTCATTTGCTAGACATTCATTTTCTCTTATTCTTCTTCTTCTATTTTTTTTCTCTCTAGCTAGCAAGTTTCAAAGTAATAGAAAGAATGGGGAGGGTTCGGTTTTGAGAGAGTAAGAGAGGTGTGCTAGTTTATTTGATGCATCCTAAGTTCATTACTTACTTTGGTAAATCAAGGAAGGTTGCCACTAAATCAAGGTATAACCTAATCTTCATCTTCTTCTTTTACTTTGTATTATAGTTGAGTTTTGTTGGGGTTATGAACTAATACTCAAGATACCCTAGTTCTACATATCATCATATATGGAACTAAGTATCTTGAGTGTTAGATCAAAGGCTTAGAGGAAGAAAATGAGCATATGTTCTCCAAGGGGTGAAACCCTTGTTTTTCTTCCACAAAATCTTGTATAACTCAAGTTTTACAACTTGGATTTGTGATCCATCGAAGAGGGGTACTAGATACATGAGTTATCTAGTTAACCTAAGTGGTAGAACACAAATCTAGCAAGTATTGAAGCAATGGGGACTGTTTTACCCAAAATAGTCCACATAGTATATTGAGGTTTTGAAACTCTAAAATAGCTACTGTTCCCATTTTTCTTGAGGCCGTTTCGGTTAGTTGCAAATCTTTTAAAATATTGGGAAAACTCACAATGGTACCTTAAGAAGTTATCTACGTGTAGGAAAAAGAACGGACGCGTTTCGATTTATAGGTTATGCGTAATGGCTATGTCCATAAAGGACTCCTAAATATTAACACTAGAATTTCTCACTGTGTATACACTGGAAAATTCTGAAATTTTTACGGTAGGTTCATATATATTATGAGAGTATACCCTGAAAATTGTAGATTTTTCTGAGTAAAACTCGATTTATGAAAAATGAAGCAAGATCTAAGTGTTTTGGGCACTTTAAAAATAGTAAATCATTTTCTAAAATTCCAGAAACATTTGGGAATCATGGTTGGGTCATATACTGTCCAAATCTAGAAAATGAGAATTTTTGGAATCAGTTTGTTATTTTTCCAAAAAATGATTAAGTTATGAATAAAAGGAAATAAATAGTTAATTGATGTCTTAAATAAGAAAATTGTGATTTTAATGCTTGAATACTCCTAATATATAATATTATGACTATTTTAGGACATTTTGGTAATTTATAATAATAAATATTATTTATGACCTTTTATGGATATTAAATAAGAGGTTTAATAAAGGGTGAACAATTAGAATAATTTGTTTATTAATACAATAAATTGTTAAAAATATTATTATGATATTGATAATATTAGAATATGATATTTTTAAGTAAATAAAAATATTAAGATTAAAACTTTATTAAAATATTATTAAATGGTTAATAATATTTGATTTAAGCATTAATAAATGATTAATGTATTATTAAATGATTAATAATATTGGATTAAAATATTAATCTTAGATAAAACATTATTAAAAGATTGTTAATATTAAATTAAAGTATTATTATTGAATAAATAATAATATTCGAGATTAAATAAAATGTTATTAAAAATGTAATAACATTAGTAAAGGAATAAAATATTATTAAATGATTAATAATATTAGTAAATGAATAAAATATTATTAAATAATTAATAATATTAGTAAATGAATAAAATATTAATACTATTGATAAATGATTAAAAGTATTATTGATTGATTAATGATACTAAATCATAAGTAAGATATTATTAAAGTAATAATATTTATGTAGGATTAAAATATTATTAAGAGAATTAATAATATTAGTAAAGTACTAAAATATTATTAAGATGTTAATAATATTAGTAAGAGAATAAAAGTATTATTATTGAACTAATAATACTAAGAGGTGAATTAAATATTATCAAGATTAATAATATTAAGTGAAATAAAGATAGTTGTTATTTAATAGTAACATTATCTAAGCGGGATAATGTTTATAAGAAATAAATGTAAGGTATAATATCTATGTGATTATATAATCAAATGTTATGTTATGACTAATTGAAAGATTAAGTATAGGTCTCTCAAAGGAAGATAATTTAACTGCATAGTGGATAGAATTTAATTGCGTAGTCGTAACCTACAAACGAGGCAAGTTTCCTAACTCAAACTCGAGTTATTATTTTCAAAGTATGTTAGTGAATAATTATTGATGATTATTCACATCTATACTGATTATTGAAATTCGCACTTTGTGCAATTGAATTCATGTTCTATTATTATTGAACTGTGAATTAAATTAAAGTTCTTTCATTCATGAATTGTTTATGAGATAGATCTATGCTAATTGTATCAGCTAGATCAAGCATGTTTAAATTTGTTAAATTAAATGTGTTTTAAAAAGTTATTCTTATTAAATTGATATGATAAGAACTATTGACTGAGAAAAGGACGAATTTGATTACGGCATGATATCGATGCCAGATTATTAAGTGTTTATGCATAAATCATGGGGTATGAAAGGCTGATCCCCTTGAATACCAAAACTTATTAAGAGGTCCAGTTTAAATGACTGAGAACCTTGGCAAATGTTCATGGTTATTTCAAAATAACTCAGTTCATGTTATTCAATTATTCGAATATTCAATTGTTGATTATTAATTCATGTTCCTTCACAATCTTATATTATTGTTGAACATTGAAAGCAAAACTTCTTTCCAGTCATGATATATAAACTTGCTAAGCAAATTAGTTGCTTACCCTTGCTATATCATGACATCTATTTCAGTTAAGCCCCAAGGATCCAACACGAAGGATAAAGGCAAGGGTAAGATCCATGAATAGTTTAGAGTGAATGTTAATTATTAATATCTGATGGGATTTCTTATGTAAACCTTGTGTAATATAAATGATGTGTTTAAGTTAAGGTTAAGAAGACCTTGGTACCATGTCATGAACCTTTATTATAATGAACAATGTATGTTTATTATTCCGTAATAGCTATAGAATGCTTATGATGATGATAGATCGTGAGCACCTAATCTGAGGTTAGAGAACCTGGCTGGGGTTTTATAAGGGAAATAGCCAGCCCCGGCTGGGACGTTTTCTACTAACTAATCAATTTTGCTCCTTTTCTTTCAAAATTCCACCACGAGGCCACCCTTTTTATCCAAATGCCACTCCATCACACCTAAACATAGAACAACACTAAACAAGTAAAAACAAAAAATAAAAACAAGGAATTAACACCGATTAAGTTTGAATTAGGAACCAATAAGTAGGTATAAAACCCACTTGTCAAAATCCCCCAATTTTAAATTGTGCTAGTGATAAGTGGATTTTATATCCATGAATCGATGCCTAATTCAAGCTTAAGTTTTGGTAATTCCTTGTTTTCATGTTTATTTTTTACTTGATTATTGTTCTTTTATGTGTAGGATGGTTGTTGTGGAAAATGATAAGAAAAGAAGTCATGTGAAGCATTATTTTAGCAAGTATGTAAGCAAAGTTAGAATGTAGTGTGTTAGCTTATTTGGTATGAAGTATATATAAGTTTTATAACCTGCCGGTAGGGGGTCTTCAAGTCTGCCAGACGGAGCCTAACTGTGTAAAGGCGAGCCATTTACATGCATATACCCCGTAAGGCGGGGGTCCCAGAATCTTGGCTATCCTATCTTGATTCAAACATTGATGAAACTTGGATTTGTGTTCTTGTATGGCTTTAGGACTCTAGTTCGCATGGATTTGAGCAGAGATTGCGTGTGTACACATATAATAACAAAAACACAAGATCAAAGATAGACACAAGGAAATTATCAAAGATTAATTACAGATTTTCTTATCGAGCATTGGAGTGAAGATTTTGAAGGAACGCTCATATCAATTGCGGATTAAGGCTAACGTGAAGGGTGTTCTAATTTATTCTTTGTTTAGTGTTATATTTGTAATGGAAAAGATGTTATCATTAATTTATTCAGTCATTAATTCATTGCTGATGAACTAATTTACTTTTTAGGCTTATGATCAACAGTTCTTTATGGATCTGTATGAACTCGATAGAGGAAGTATGAGTCTAGACTTAGTTAATATAGCATGTGTTCTTAAATTTTGTGAATGAACAGAATCTTGATGAATGTTAAGGTAGAGATACGCTTGACATCACATGTAATCATATAAATCACTTAAACTTAAACCTTCTTCAATTATAATTCGTATGGAGATATAGTGAGTTAGTTGATTAGGGTGTTTAACTTGTTTCTATCTAAATTATAGATTTGAGTTAATACGGTATTAGTACATCGAGTGGTGGCTAGTGCTATATACGTGTTCTTGATTAATAAACTGGGATATTAAATTAAACTGAAAGAAAAGGTGTAAAAATTAGAGTGAAGCTTAGGGTGAAGTCGTAAGCCTAATTTTACAATAATTGTTTCAAATTTTAGTTTTTAATATTTGTGATTGTTTTGTGATCCTAATATTTTTAATAATTGATTTGAATAGTTTAATAGAATTAGGATTAATAAGAAATGGATAATTGTGAGGTTAATTTCTTACTAAGTTTTCTCCGTGGGAACGATACTTTATTTACTATTATATTACTTGTTGACCATGTATACTTGCGTGTTGTGCGTAATTAGATTTTACCCACCAAGTTTTTTGCGCCGTTGTTGGGGATAATTTTAGTATAGATTTTAATATTTTACGATATCAGTTTAATTATTGCAATTTTACTTCAACATTTTTATTTTTGTTTTGTTCCTCTTATTTTAGGTTTTTGAAGTTTGTTTATGCAAACGCGGTCCAAAAATCTAGACTTGATTCCTTTTGAGGATGACATTGAGAAACAGTTCCAAAGGCTAAGTAAGTGGATCAATGAAATAAGAGAAGAATTCAAAAACTCTAAAAAAGAAGAAGCAATGGCTGCTAAAGATTAGAAAGCATTGAGGGATTTTGCCACACCCAAGGTGACTGAGCTGCAGTTAAGTATCACCAGGTCTGCTATAGCTGCGAACACATTTAAAATCAAGCCCGGGATGATTCAAATGATTCAAAATTCAGTTCAGTTTGGGGGATTGGAAAATGATGATCCGAACGAACATTTAGTCAGCTTTCTGGAGATTTGTGACACCTTCAGGTACAATGGGGTGTCGAATGACGCGGTGAGACTTCGCTTGTTCCCATTTACTCTACGGGACAAGGCGAAGAGTTGGTTACATTCTCTACTGCCGGGATCAATAACTACTTAGGAAGACCTCGCTCAGAAATTTCTTGCAAAATTCTTCCTACCAACGAAAACTGCAAAAATGAGGAATGAGATAACTATGTTTGAAAAGCAACACGGGGAGTCACTATATGAGGCATGGGAAAGATACAAGGAATTGCTCAGAAAGTGCCAGCATCATGGATTGCCTAAGTGTTTGCAGATGAACAAATTTTACAATGGATTGAACGAAAATCTTAGAACCAGTATTGATGCAGCCTCTAGTGGAGCGTTTATGGCTAAAAGTTATGAGGAGGCTTACGAGTAGATAGAGACTATGGCAGCTAAAAACTACCAGTGGTCCACAACAAGAATGACTCAGGCGAAGATAGCTGACGTGTTAGAAGTAGATGGAGTGACGAAAATAAAAGCATAGATTTTAGCACTCTCTAAGAAGTTGGATGCTATGTCAGGGGTACAGGCACATCAGGTTGCAATTATTTGAGAATTGTGCGCGGGTGAGCATCCTACAGATCAATGTGCAATCAACCTAACATTAGTGTAATTTGTGGGTAGCTATAACATAATTCCATAGAATACGTACCATAATTCATACAATCATGGGAATAGAAATCATCCTAACTTTTCATGGAGTAATAATCAGCATCAACAAGCTCCACGACCATCATATCCCCCCGGGATTTTAGAATCATCGACAACCAGTTCAACATCAAGAGAGGAAATCAGATTTAGAGAAGTTGTTGTCAAAATATATAACAAGCAATGAGGCAGCGATGAAAAATCAAGCAATGGCCATCAAGAATCTAGAAAATTAGATGGGACAGATTGCCTTAGCATTGAACAATAGACCATAGGGGACTCTACCGAGTGACATCGAAAGAAATTCAAAGGGAAATCATGAGCAGTGTCAGGCAATCACTTTGAGAAGTGGAAAATAGCTGGATGGGACAAGTGCAGAAAATTTAGCTAGAACGGATGACAAAGTTGATGAAAATTAAGTGGTTGAAGAAAAATAGGGCGAGGATAAGAAAATTGAGAAAATAAAGTTAGACGACAAGTCAATTGGGTATCCTCCACCGCCGTTTCAGCAGAGAGTCCTAAAACAAAAATTAGATAAGTAGTTTACGAAATTTTTGGAAGTTTTTAAGAAACTTCAGATTAACATCCCATTCGCAGAAGCCCTAGAGCAGATGCCTAGTTATGCTAAATTCATGAAAGGGATTTTGTCCAGGAAAAAAGAAGTTTGAAGATTTCGAAACAGTGGCATTAACAGAGGAGTGTAGTGCAGTTTTACAGTGAAAGTTGCCACCAAAGTTGAAAGATCCGGGGAGTTTCACCATTCCATGTATGATTGGGAACATGGCATTCAATAAATGTTTATGTTATTTGGGGGCGAGTGTGAACCTTATGCCGTTATCAGTTTATACAGAATTGGGCTTGCCAGATCCAAAGCCTACGAACATCTCATTACAGTTGGCGGATAGGTCAGTCACGTACCCGAGAGGCATTGTAGAGGACATATTGGTCAAGGTGGACAAGTTTATATTCCCTGCGGATTTCATGATTCTAGATTTTGAGGAGGATAAGATTATCCCGATTATCCTAGGGTAGACATTTCTTGCCTACGGGTAGGACACTCATCGACGTACAAAAAGGTGAACTAACTATGAGTGTCCAAGATCAAGAAGTAAAATTTAATGTGTTCAAGGCCATGAAATTCCCTACGGATGAAGAAGAGTGTTTCAGGATGGATATCATTGACCATATAATCAGCGAAGACATGGGTAAAAGTTTGGGTAACGATCCATTGGAAATGACACTATTAGGAGATGAAGAGTTAGATGATCTAGAATTTGTGGATTACTTGTAGATACTAGACTCCTTGCCACGAGTTAGAAGATTTAAAGCACAATTTGAACCATTGCACTCAGAGAAAAGATCCACAACCAGAATGAAACCATCATTGGAGGAGCCACCTTCTCTTGAGCTAATGCCACTACTTAAACACCTCAGGTATGCGTATTTAGGCACTTCTAATTCTTTACCTGTTATTATTTCTGCCGCACTTAACGAATTACAGGAAGAAAAGCTGTTGAGGGTGCTTAGGGAACATAAATTGGCTATAGGATGGACAATCGCGGATATCAAGGGAATTAGCCCATCCTTTTGCATGCACAAAATTCTGATGGAAGACGATACAAAACCAACAGTGGAACAACAGAGACAGCTCAACCCAATCATGAAAGAAGTAGTGAAGAAGGAAATATTGAAATGGTTGGACACGAGTATCATCTATCCAATTTCTGACAGTAAGTGGGTCAGTCCGGTTCAATGTGTACCCAAAAAAGAAGGAATGATAGTGGTACAAAATGAAGACAACGAGCTAATTTTGGCAAGGACAGTGACTAGTTGAAGGGATTGCATGGACTACAAGAAATTACATAAGGCAACCCGCAAAGATCACTTCCCTTTGCCCTTTATCGATCAAATGTTGGACAGATTAGCTGGACACGAGTACTACTGCTTATTGGATGGATATTCAGGTTATAATCAGATCGTCATTGACCCTGAAGACCAAGAGAAGACTACTTTTGTGAGATCCTGAATTTTATGAAATAAAAGTATTCATTTTTCTTATAATTATTATTTTATTTCGTAAATGGTTAAATTGATAAAAGGTTAGAGTTAAGGGTGATATGTAAAAATTTTTGCAAAGTAAACAAGTTGTTATAAAATATTCGTTTGGTCTGGGAATATTCTTTTTGTTGGGAATATCCATACGACGTCATAATCATTGGTGGACCCCACAACGAAAGTATTGTCGTAGTAAGAAAACGATAGAATTATCTTTTTATAAAAATAACGGTGAAAGTGTCACCATTAAAACTGTTGAACTACCCGGTAGTAAAAGTACAAAGATGTCTGGCGTGGTTCCATAGTAGCACACACGATTGATTATTGATGCTTTACGTAAGAAGTCACTCGCTTATACACAATTATTACTACTGATAATTGTTGCATCATATATCTCATATTATTGATTCAATTATTATCACAGTATCATCTGCATAATATGTTATATTATTAAATCAATAATTGAGACGACAAAGTTATTCATATTATTATTTGCAATATTAACAATGTCTAGAAGTTCTGTCAAGGATAGGTTAGATAATCTAATTACGCGCCAATAGGGAGAAATCCTTATTGAAAAGCCCCCTCTTTCCTGAGAACGACCTGGTTGTTAAATATTATGCATTATAATATTAATGATGAAAAAGTTTGTGTTGATTAAAGAAGAAATTGATAGTTCAATTGTGTTGGGAATATTAGTGTTAGTGGAAATCGATATTTATTTCGATAATAATTGATGTCTGGAGGTTATATTTACCAATCGGGTAATTCACCGGATAAATAAGCAATTAATTGCTATTAATTCACATTCTTATAACTATGTGTTCGCATATGTGTACTATTGATACACATGATTTACTATTAGGGGAGTTGGTGCAAGATTGATAATACTTGAATGACTAAATTAAAAATAGAGGTATAAATGAAGGTACTATACTATAATTAGTTTTTTTTCACATGATTATACTATTGAGTCACATGATTTACTATTGAATCACATGATTTACTATTGAATCACATGATTTACTATTAGGGGAGGTGGTGCAAGTTTGATAATACTTGCAGGACTAAATTAAAAATGAAGAAAAAGAGGAAGGTATTATACTGTAATATTTCGAGCCCCAAAACGGTGCAATTATCGAAACTATATTTTCCTATAAATAGAAGCTCATTCTTCTTTCATTCTCACCAATTCACTAAGTCTCACAAGAGCAATTATTATAGAGAATTTATAGAGGGAAAGAAGAAGAGAAGTCTGCTAGCTCACTATTCTAGTATCCGTTTTCTTCTAAGGTAAGGGGTATTATTTATTTCGTATTCCTGAAGAGAGTTATTTTCTTTCAATATTCGTAAGTGTTGTTATTCCATTCTTTATTATTCTGTTAGAATAACCTGTCTACGCAGACTATCGCATGGCTGGTGAATTTGTTTGTTATTCCATTCTTTATTATTCATTTGAATAACTCGCTCTACGCTTCTACCGCATGCCCGGTGAATTCTTTTGTTATTCCATTCTTTATTATTCTGTTGGAATAACTCGCCTCACGTGGACTACCGCATACATGGTGAATTCTTCATTATTCCATTCTTTATTATTCTATTGAATAACTCGCTCACGCGGACTACCGCATGCATGGTGAATTCTTCATTATTCCATTCTTTATTATTCTATTGAATAACTCCGCCTACGCGACTCACTGTGCATGCATAGTGAATTCTTCTGTTATTCCATTCTTTATTATTCTATTGGAATAACCTGTCTACGCGGACTACCACATGCATGGTGTATTCTTCTGTTATTCCATTCTTTATTATTCTGTTGGAATAACCTGTTTACGCGGACTACCGCATGCATGGTGAATGACCCTTCATATTCATTTGTGGAAATGATCTGTCTACGTGAATTACCGCATGGCGGTGAAAATTCATTTGCAGTTTCATATATTCTATTATACTCATTTGGTTAATGTTTTTGCTTCTATACTCCGTGAAATTAGTAGAATATCCTTGATATTTGTACTTCATCCAGTATCTTTTCATGGAAATATTCTTCTGAGCATTCTTGAATTTTACTCCACAAAGCAGTATCTTATTGACAATTTGAACGTTATTGAATTCTGGATAAATTAAATTATAAAGCTTTAAAATTTATCCTTGAACTTGTTTTATTGAATTATTATGTCATTGTCATCATCCTCATGCTTATATTTTGATGAAAGTCATCTTTGGCCTACGTGCATAGATGGACTTGGTATGATTATGACTAGGGATTATTCGGTATAATCATGACCGTAATGTAACGAATGATGTGGTAAAAGTCTTCATTGGTCTGTAGTTCATTGATGGACAGTTATTGGTATGATTATGACCAGGGATTATTCGGTATAATCATGACCATTGATGATTACATGAATATCCTTGGCCGTGGTGCAGGGATGATTCGAATTTATTTATTAAGCAGAGTCTCAGCGATAAAGTTGATGAAAAACTTTTTAAATTATAGAAGATAATAGATTTTATGCTCTACTTGAATCTTCTAATGTATTGCTTATTCCGCTGCAGTTGTTGATCTAAAACATGTTGTCTATTATATTCTATAAGTTGTTATACTGTTGAAGGCTAAGGATAATTTATTCTACATTATCTTAGTCATAATATTTATTACTGGGCTAGTTGAGCTCACCCTTTCTTTCACTGTTCTCTTCAGGAAATGAGAATATAGCTGGGATGAGTCGGGGAATGGAGTGATGGTCCAGGATAAGTGGCTTTAGTAGTCCTCACTATTCTATGGAATAGTATTATAATAATTGTAATGAGGACTCCATTGAGTGTGGATATTGTCTAGAAGATAATATTCGTGTTAAAACTCTCAGCTTATGTTTTGTCGTATTTTACACGACAATTGTATTAATAAGTTGTATTTGAATTTTGTACCATGTATTTGGCGACTCAAGATGGGTGATGTATACCTGTTTCGGGGGCGTCACAACTTTCAAATGCCCATATGGCACATTTGCATTCAAGAGAATGTCATTCGGCTTATGTAATGCATCGACTACTTTCCAACGGTGTATGATAGCCATTTTCTCAAACATGGTGGAGAAAAATGAGGAAGTCTTCATGGAAGATTTTTCTGTCTATGGAAACAACTGTGATGCTTGTCTAGAGAATTTGTGATGGTGTTACAAAGATGCAGGGACACGAATCTTGTACTTAACTATGAAAAATGCCACTTCATGGTTGAGGAAGGCATAATTCTGGGGCACAAGGTCTCGGCTCACGGATTAGAGGTTGATAAGGCCAAGCTGGAAACGATTGAAAAACTTCCTCCACCAAGTTCAGTTAAGGGAATTCGAAGTTTCTTGGGACATGCCGAGTTTTACAGACGATTTATAAAAGACTTCTTTGAAATTGCAAAACCTTTATGCAGTCTTTTAGAGAAAGAAGCTATTTTTAAGTTTGATGAGGAGTGTAAATTGACATTCAAACTATTGAACAAGAAATAGACTTCAGCTCTCGTAATCGTCGCACCAAATTGGAATATGCCTTTCAAGTTATTGTGTGATGCGAGCGACTATGCAGTTGGGGCTGTTTTGGGTCAGCGCCAAGAGAAGGTATTTCATGCCATATACAATGCAAGTAAAATACTTACGGAAACTCAAATAAATTACACAACTACGGAAAAAGTATTACTTGCAGTAGTATATGCCTTCGATAAATTTCGGGTTTATTTGATCAGAACAAAGGTGATAGTCTACATGGATCACTCGGCTATTCGGTACTTAATTTCAAAAAAAGATGCTAAACCACGCCTTATCAAATGGATTCTTATTCTACAGGAATTTGATTTGGAAATAAAAAATAGAAATGGTATGGAGAATCAAGTTGCGGATCATTTGTCAAGGCTGGAAAATCAGGGCAAAAAGGAAGAGGACAGGTGTTTAATTAATGAATCATTTCCAGATGAGCAGCTGTTTGAGATCAATACAAAATTTCCATGGTATGTGGACTTCGCCAACTATCTAGTGAGCAACATCCTTCCCCCTGATATTATACGAGAGCAGAAAAAGAAATTTCTTCATGATGTCAAGTGGTCTATGTGGGGCGAGCCTTACCTATTCAAATAGTGCGCTGACAATATGATTAGAAGGTGTGTTCCCCACGGTGAAGTAAAGAACATACTGCATGAATGCCACTCATCTACGTATGGGGGACATTAATATAGTGAAAGAATAGCGGCAAAGGTGTTTCAAGCCTGGTTTTATTGGCCTATATTTTTAAAGGACGCCCACCAGTTTGTTAAAAGTTGTGATAGATGTCAAAGGGTGGGCAACATATATAAAAGGAATGAGATGCCATTACAAACAATTTTGGAAATTAAAATTTTTGACATGTGGGGCATTGATTTTATTGTGCCATTTCCATCATCAATCGGTAATCAGTATATATTGCTTGCAGCTGACTATGTCTCAAAATGGGTTGAAGCCGCAGCACTCCCAACTAACGATGCCAAAGTGGTCCTCAAATTCTTTCAGAAGAATATTTTTACGAGATTTGGCATGCCACGAGCTATCATAAGTGATGAAGGTAGTCACTTCTGCAACAAATCATTTACAGCTCTCTTGGTGAAGTATGGGGTCAACCATAAGGCGGCAACACCATATCATCCCCAAACAAGTGGACAAGCTGAAGTTTCAAACACGGAGGTGAAAAGAATCTTGTAAAAGGTGGTGAACCCAAATACAAGTGATTGGTCTCTCCAGTTGGATGATTCACTATAGACCTACCGAACTGCGTACAAAACACCAATTGGTATGTCACCATATCAATTGGTCTATGGGAAAGCTTGTCACTTAGTCATCGAAGTTGACAAAGACAAGGCCCATCAAGCGATTCGTAAACATAACTTCGATCAAGAAGTCAAGTGAAAAGAGACTACTGCAATTAAATGAGCTCGACGAATTCCGACTTCAAGCTTATGAGAATTTGAAATTATACAAAGAAAAGGTCAAGAAATGGAATGACCAGAAAATCATGCACAGAACGTTCGAGCTGGGGAAATCAGTACTACTTTTCAACTCAAGGTTGAGGTTGTTCCCAGGAAAGTTAAAATCAAGGTGGTCGGGTCCATTCACCATTAAAAGAGTTTTCTCACATGGCGTCATTGAACTCTATAGTAGAAACCCATTAGAGACATTCAAGTTCAACGATCAACGGTTGAAGCATTATTGGGGTGGCGAATCCAACACGGATGTCATCACAATTATATTATTTGACGCACCATAAACAGGGAGTAGTCAAGCTGAACGACTTAAAATCAAGCGCTAATTGGGAGGCAACCCAATCATCTTTTAATTTTTCATATTTTATCCATACTAGTTAGATTGTATTTTAGAATGTTAGTTAGTTTCGAATCAATTCATGTCAATTCAATTATTAATAGTTAAAAGTTTAAGTCATCTTTAGATAATTGTGTTACCATGCTTAAGATTGCTGAAAATCTACTCATATTTATGTTTCATAGTTGTGCAGGAACCTAACATGCATAAGGATTGGAGTAGCAAGGAAGAAACATGCACAAAATCCTCGATTAATGTAACCCACCCGCTTGTATGTGCCCTTTATGATTATACCTTCTTGAGGGGGGGGGTCTCTCCATTCAAAATAGAATGCATGCCACGGCGCTTACCTTCTTAGACTTGCATCACCCACTAGGGCTGGGGTCCTGAATTCAAATAAACAGATTCGACAGTTGCATGTTCTAACATACCACTTCCCCACTACTTCATTCCACTACTACGTATTCTTCACATGCAATTCCCACGATTGTGGCATCTTTGACTCCATCTCCCCATTTCATGAACACATATACCCATCACTTCAATCCATTACTCCTAACCCTCTCCATCACACCACCTCTATTTAAACACACCCTCACAACACAAGGTCATCACATACATTCAATTTAAACTCAAAAGCCATGAATTAGGGTTCTTATTGTGGGAATTCATCTTGCACTTGAGAGTGAGTAACCTATCTTCAAGTTCTTCATCTTTAATCACCTTAATTGCCACAAATTCATCAAGTTTTGGGGAAGAAATCAGTGTGCACGCCAAGTGTTTGCAAGATTGTGTGACTGAAGTTTTGGGGAAAATCATTGATAAAGCTTACTGTTTTCAAATCAATGGTGTCAAAACCCACACCAAAGAGGCACCGCGGAGAGAGTTCCACAACAACACCACCATCACGAACCTTCGACCAACGCAAATTCATAAGTGCCACCGTCGCCGACCGTTACGACTACATGGTGAAGAAAGCTCTTACATCAGAGCGGGGGTTGGCTCCGGATCCTATCGACGGTGAAATAATGCAACAGATTTATCAGAAAGGGTGGAACAAGTTCACTGAGGAACCCGAGGCCGTAATTGTTAGCGTGGTCAAAGAGTTTTATGCTAACACCGAGGACAAAGCCCCCTTCAATGCTTTTGTGTGGGGTCGATTAGTCCCGATTCCATCAAAACCTATTATTAGTTACTAGTGCCTCGACAGTGCCAATATGATCAATTATGTGATTTCGATCCTGACTTTGAAGCTATTCTCAAAAAAATTACTAAGCCGAGAACAACATGGATCAAGGGTCGGAAAGGAGGCACAGTTTTTCATAGCAAGGATCTCAACCGGTATGGTAAGATATGGTATACCTTCTTATGTGTAAAAAAAAATTCCCACACACACATCGAACATGACCAAAGAAAAGGCACTACTTTTATATGCAATTGTGCAAGATTTCATCATCGATGTTGGGGCCATAATCTGTTTTTCCATTCGCAGATGCTTACAAGGAAATTTGTGGGTTGTGTCGACAAACGGGTGTTAGATGGTCCGATGATGAACCCATTTAGATGTCGCTTCAGCTTCTTGATTCCAGAATGATCGCATGATATTCGATTGTGGGCTAGGGGTGATTCCCATCCTAGAGGTCTAGGCTTTATTTTTCCATCAGCTTCGGAAAACAAAGTTGATGCTGCAGACACCTCGGAGGATGAGGATGCACCGATGGGAGATCAAGGAACAGAGCATGTACCACAGTCCGAGGCAGTCTCTAGCCCTTAGTTCCTAAATTTTCAGCGCCAAGTGGATGAGCACAACAAGCAAGCACGACAAGAGATGCAATGTCTCGTCGCTAGGCAGAATCAAATGTTTGAAGCAATGAACCTCTCGTTTGCATCATTAAACACGACGCTCCAAAGTTTAAATCCTAATGCTCAATTTCCATATCAGCAACCCGCCCCACTGCCATAATTTCCACCAAGTGACTCCGATGAAGAAGAACACAACACACCACCACCTCAAGCTTAGTGATTACAAGGAAGTCCTCTTATTTTTCTGGCTATATCTATACAATGAGGGCATTGTAATTTTCTAGTTTGGGGGATTTAATTTCATGTTTACATCTTGTATATTTAAGTTATTAAGCTAGGTTTGCATAGTAGTTTTTTTTAGTTTAGGATAATCAATTGTTGCATTTATGTAATCATGCATTTGCATAGTAGCTTAGGTTCATATTTAGTTTTTATTTAGTTATTTATTTATGTTTACATTCATGTTATGTTTGCCCTATTCATATAAAAAAAATTAGTTAGAATTGTGTTGTGTTGCATATATCTCAGTAATTATTGTAGTTCATTTTTATTGTGGCCAATGATGAGATTGGGATTGAGTAAACAAATTCAGTACCCAGTATTAGAATTATGATGTAGTTTCTATTATGATTTGGATCTTGTACTTGTTTGAAACTGGGTTTTAAAGGTTTTTTATCATCGCTGTTTATAGTTTGAGACTTCGACTTTAATAAATATTTCATATCATTGAATCACCCCACTTTTCGGCGAGGATATTCTTTAAAGTATCACGACCACAATTATTCATCCTTTACTGAGACAAGAATATTTGTGTATTCATTAATAATACCATGATCATGCCTTATTTGTCCCATCAATGCTTCTATGACTGTTTTGAGGATTTTATCACATCATTTGTAACATACGGTCGTGATTACATGCAAATAGTCTACCTCCTATTATAATCATACTAAGTCCATCTATGCACTGAGGCCACGAGATGACTTTCAAAAAATATAAACATGAGGATGATGACTGATATAAGAATTGATAAAAGCAAGTTCCAAGAATTATTTTATCCGAGGAATTATTAACGTAAATTGTCAATGAATCTTTGTTTTGTAGAGGTAAAAATTCAAGAATGATCAGAAGAATATTTCCATGAAAGATCTTTGGATGAAGCATGAAATATCGAGGATATTCTACTAATTTCATGGAGTATAGAAGTCGAAAGTTTTAACAAGCTGGGTATAATAAAGATGGAATAACAAAGAAATCACCATGCATGCGATGAGACCGCATACAGACCAAGTTATTCTAACGAAATAATAAATAACAGAACGTGTCAAATGAAATTCACCTGCAAGCGATGTTCCAAGTATTAAAAAGATGGAACCAGATCGGTGTAAAAACACAAAGATAGGATATTCCAACGGAGAATAATAAAGCGGGAACCGAGGTCCCAGGTGTAAAAACATGCATGAGGATGTTCCAACGGAATAATAAAAATACGGAACCGGTCGATTAAAACACCACAGAACGAGGATGTTCCAACGAATAATAGAAGAATGTCACCAAGTATAGGGTAAACCACTTATACAAAGTTATTCCAACAGAATAATAAGCACCGAATAACAACAGCCTTTCTCTTCATGAATAAGAAAAGAATAACACCCGCACATTCGTAGGAAGTTGAATTCTGCAGTTAACAGAAGTAACAAAATACTCTTAACTTCTTTCTCTCTTATTCTCTACATACTTCTCTCTCTATAGCTTGAATGATTAAGTGAAAATAATGAAGCCACCCTAGGCCTCTATTTATAGAAGATTTCTAGCTTAGCACCCGCTTAGTGTGAAAAGCGAGTGGCTTGACTTATTTGGTTTGATGCTGTAAAAGTGAAACGACAAATTAGTTCGACGCTACGTTGTAATGTGAAACGACAAGTGGTTCGGCGTCTGCAGTAAAGGTAATTACTATTAACTTGAAGGTAAATACTATTAAAAATACTCATTGGCCAGAAGAGACTCTTAGATGATGAATGAGACCCCATAAATAAATCAAACTTTTACAAAATCATTTTTTTCATCAACACATATTTAATCTTTCAACAATTATTAATCATTTATAACTTGTCGTCTCAATTATTGATTTATCTATAACATATTATACGGATAATCTTGTGGACGATAATTGAATCAATAATATAAGAGATATGAACCATTCACGTAATAATAATTGAAACATAGGAAGTGACTTCTCAACGTAAAGCATCGATAATCAATCTGCAAATGTCTACTTATGCGACTACTTCGTATTCGTATTTCTTACTATGGGATTAGTTCAACGAGTTTTACCCAGTAACACCTCCATGATTATTTTTATAAAATATTTTTTATCGTTTTCTCAATCAAAGCAATGAATTACATTGTAGGGTCCACCAGATAGTTGAGCCATTTAATGCAGAATATTCCCTTAACAAAAGAATATTCCCTAGACGCCAAACGAATATTTTATAACAACTTGCATACTTTACAAAATTTATAAATATTACCCACAACTATAACATTATATCAAATTTATTCCATAATATTCAAAAATAATATTTATAGAAAAATTCAATCTTTATTTATAAAAGCGGGGTCTTGTACAACCTCCCCTTCTTATGAAAATTTACAGCCTCGAAATTAGAATTAAATACAGTATGTATAGAAGAGGTAAGGATACCTTGATTTCATTTGATTCTAACTCCCAAGTCATTTCCTCAACATGCGTGGTTCCTCCAAAAACTTTGACTTGAGGTATAACCTTGGGGTAGAATATGTTCCTTCTTATCAAGAATTTGAGCAGGGAACCTCTTCATACGATCAATCTTAAAGCTATTTAATTAAAATTCTATTTCAATAATATGGTTCGGGTCTTTCACATATTTACGTAACATAGATATGTGAAAACGTTATGAACCACCAAGACATATTTGGCGGGCTATCATATGCCCGCGATTCCTACTCGATCGAAGTTAAAATGGACCCGATGAATACGAGGGTTAAGTTTCCTCTTTCCAAATCTTGTAACTCCTTTCCATGGAGCAACTCTTAACAACACATGATCTCCTATGCTTGAATTCCACGTCCTTTCGATGAAGATCACATAACTCTTTTTATCGATTTTGTGAGGTTTTATCGTTGTCGGATCGTTTGAATCTTCCGTAGTCATACGCACCAACTCCGGATCCAACAACGTTGCTTCACCCACCTCATCGTCCAGCATTTGGAGAGCGACACTTTCTTCCATACTGCGGCGCTTGAATGGAGCCGTACCAATACTTGCTTGATAAGCTGTTGTTGTTTGGGAAAACTCCACCAATGGTAAGAACTTGTCCAACTCCCCTTGAAATCAGATACGGTCTTAATAGATCTTGAGAGTTTGAATAGTCCTCTCCAGGTGTATAAAATCGATACGAGGATGATATGCACGAAAGCTAAATCGTGAAGTCACATGCCTCATAGCTTTATGCAAACTAACGCTGAAAATCGTGAAAGTGAATCTTGGGTCTCGAAAAACTATGGATGCAAACATACCACGGTCTTACAATCTCGTTTATGTACGTACTGAGTAAATGCGTTCAAAGTGTATAAGTTTCTCGTGCTCGGTAAGAAATGAGGACTTGAATCAGTCAACTATCAACAATGACCCAAATCGCATCATGCCTTGAGAAACCTTGGAAGGCCAGATAGCGAAATCCATGGTAATGTGCTCCCACTTCATTCCGGAATTTCAAGTGGTTGCAATGGACCTTTTAATTACTTGATGCTCAAGCTTTAACTTCGTTGACAAGTTAGTAACCTTGAGATAAACAAAGGCTATCTCTCTCTTCATATTGCTCCACTGAAAATGTATGGCGAATGCGGCGATACATTTTGGTACTCCCAGAATGGATTGCAAATGGTGTGTTGTGTGCCTCCGAATCATGATATTATACTTTTAATCGGGTCGTTAGGAACCTATAAAAAGGGAAGAACGTAATAACATCTGTGTTGAATGATTAGTTTAAATTGATATATAAATAGCTTTTAAAGGATAATGCTAGTGTAAATCATAGAATGACAAGACTAGGCAGTGAAGACGACAAATTAGGCAAGAACCTAAGTTTGGGGGAAAAGGTAGGGTATATAAGCTTCAGAAAAAAAATAATATCTAGTTGAGTCTTGTGGTGGGTTGAGAAAAAAATACTCCCCATAAACACGAGCGTGAGATGGAGAGTAAAACGCACTCACCAACCATCTATCGAAAAAAAAAAGAGAAAAATGAAGAAGGACAGGAAATAAGGGCAAAGAGCCCCCGTCAATGAAAGAAAAAAAAGCATGAATACCCTATTAGGACCCCTAATCTAGGTAAATGTTTGATTTTCGTTAGAATTTGGTTGTTTTTGAAATTTTTGAGTTATTCTGTATGATTCCTAATAAGAAATTGATTATGTGTTGAATTTGAATTAGAATCAGTTAGCATAAATGTTGCTCACAAACGCAGTATATTAGTGATGACGGTTTAAGATTCGAGGATTGATAAGAAATTATTGAGTGGTTTCGATATGAGGTGTTGAAGTGTTTGCTTGATTTTTCTGAGGCCGAAGGAATAAATTTGAGTCTATGACATTGTTGGATTCAAAGACATATAGTTTAGATGCATTACATGTCATTGCATTGCATTGTACAACATAGGATTTTGTTTTATGCTCGAGGACTAGCACGGTTTAAGTTTGGGGGATTTTGATAAATGGATTTTATATCCATGAATCGATGCCTAATTCAAGCTTAAGTTTTGTTAATTCCTTGTTTTCATATTTATTTTTTACTTGATTATTGTTCTTTTGTGTGTAGGATGGTTGTTGTGGCAAGTGATAAGAAAAGGAGTCATATGAAGCATTATTTTAGCAAGTATGAAGATTAAGCAAAGTCAGAATGCAGTGCGCTAACCCGCCGGGGTGGGCATATATAAGCCTTATACCCCCGCCGGGGCGGGGGGTCTTCAAGTATGCAAGACAGTAGCCTAACCTACCGGAGCGGGCCATTTACATGCATATACCCCCGCCATGGCGGGGTTTTTGAATGCTGGCTATCCTATCTTGATTCAAACATTGCTGAAACTTGGATTTGTGTTCTTATATGGCTTTAGGACTCTAGTTCGCATGGATTTGAGCAAAGATTGCTTGTGTACACATATATTAACAAAAACACAAGATCAAAGATAGACACAAGGAAATTATCAAAGATTAATTACAAATTTTCTTATCGAGCATTGGAGTGAAGATTGTGAAGGAACGTTCATATCAATTGCGGATTGAGGCTAACGTGAAGGGTGTTCTAATTTATTCTTTCTTTAGTCTTATATTTGTAATGGAAAAGATGTTATGTTTAATTTATTCAATCATTAATTCATTGATGATGAACTTGAAAGTAGTATGCACACAAGCCAATCATGTTTGATGATAAAGCATATACTTTGTAACAATCTTATTCATTTATTAATAAAAAGTATTAATTTATTAAAGGCTTTTAATTATCTACATGATGCTGTTTAATAATATGTGATAAACCCATAGTTTTAAACAATGCTTTTAGAATAATGATGATGATCATTCTAATGAGATCTAAATTCTTTGAAAGCTTAAAACTAAAATAGTTCCCAATCGTTTGATTACTAAATTGGGGATTAGTGAATCCGGATAGAATTGTACATACGTTGCTTGCTCATTGGATGAGGATGATTGATCTCATGATCATTTGTGTGGAGACACTAAAGCAAGTATGTAGGTGCTTATTAGAGAATAAGTTCACTGAACGTGGCTCGCTAAGGAATACCTAATGGAGTTTTACTTGCCTGTCAATAGGAATTCCTGTAGTGATAGTAGTACAAGTGATCCTTGGACTTGAGATCATCATAGTATCTTGTGTATGATGAATTATACTTTGACTTATTCCTTAAGACCCTTAGGGTATATCAAAGGGTATGCTTGGGTATAATAAGTTATACATGGAGATAATGTATGATCAATAAAGAATCTACCACTTCTAATAAAAGAAGAGAAATGTCCTATGTGATTCGATAAATGACAACCTAGTAGTCCTTGGCGAAAAGTGTAATGAAATTAGAAAGGAGTTTCTAATTTGCATTATTTGAGTTGTGCATTTAAGGATCGAAATACATATAATTAAATAAAATAAGACTTGACAAAGAATTCCATGTCTTATATTTAATCGGGACATTGTATGGTGGAAGGATTGAATTATGCACTAATTATTTACTCAAAGGTTCTTTAATGATTAATGTTGAAATCTATATTATCCGGAAAGTCGTTGATCGCTAGGAGGCTTATCCCTATCAGAGAATAAATATTATTTATTTAAATAAATTAATTGTTTAATTTATTTATTTAAATAAGATTAGAATTGTTCTAATTGATTTATTCACAACCTATTAATATGGAGAACCTAAAGGGTCACACCATAAAAGAAAGAATAATTATTTAAGAAGTTAATGGCATAATCGTAATAATATAGTTAAGTATATTTAATTTAATCTATGGTGATAGAATAAATTAAATAGCTTAATATTTATTATTTAATATTTTAGAAATATTAAATATAAATTAATAAGAGGAGTCTTATTAATATTATTACAATTATTATTATTTTAATTTCTAAAAGAGTTTAGGAATTAATTTAATATAAGTACTCTCATTTATTCCTAATAGGATTAGGAGGGAAAATTAGTTAAAGGAGTTTAATTAATTATCCCTAATAAGATTAGGGAGCCCATTTAATTAAAAGAGTTTAATTAGATAATAACTTATTTTATTAAATAAGGTTACCTGATATCTTTATAAGAGGAGTCTTATATCAGATATTAGACGACAACATAATTCCAATTGGTTGGAGAGTACATTTTTTCTATAGAGATAGAAAAACTAGGGTTTAGCCAAATACCCCTTCTTCTTGAATTCCTATTTTTCCTTGGCGGATCACCTCTAGAGGCCAAACATATGGGTGGCTAACGTTGATCAAAGGAAGGAACAAAACCCCGGTAGATTCAAGTTGAACGCGAAAGGATTTGGAGGTGAACTTGTACCTGAGGAAGCTCGATCTTCAAGGGTATGATTTTATTCTTTATCTTTTCGTTTAATTAATAATTATGCATAAAGGGTGATCCGGGTATATGGTTTGTAAATTTTTTAAAACTCTGATTTTACACGCTTCCGCATTATTTTGCAATTTGATTGCGCACATGAATATTACAAACCTAACAGTGGCATCAGAACCAAACCTTTATGCGAATTATTAATTGTTTGATTTAATATGTATGTTGATATGTGTTTAAAATAATTTAATTGGGCATAATTTTATTGTATAAAATTTTAAAAAAAAAAAAAAAAAAAAGGAGGGTCGGATTTTTTTTGGGTCGCTTTTGAAGAGAGTTTCACGGCGGATCAAGGCATTGACCGACCACTTGGCATGGCATAACTATGGCACGTGGGTATAAGGATTTTATTTTTCAAAAGGTTGCACGGATTGGCAGGATTCACAAAAGTAACAAAATTAGGTGTCTTTGTTTGGCGTAATTTCAGTACAAATGAATTGGTTTTAAAAAAAAAAAAAAAAAAGGAACTTGCCACGGTTTTTTGAAAAAGGAGATAAATGGATATTGTTTCCTGCAGACTAATTCGTGAGTTGGTTTTTACTTTTGAATAACGTGGCCTAGGATGATTATTATATATTATATATATAATATATATTACCGTATGATTAATATATATATATATATATATATATATATATATATATAATTTGTCCTTAATTATTTTAATTAAAAAAAAGTTTATTTTAATTTTAAAATAAAAAGATTTATTTTAATTTTAAATTAGAATTTCATGCTAACTAATTAGAGTTGGAATTGGATTCCATGATAACTAATTGGAGTTGAAATTGGATTATATTTTTTCCTTAAATAAAGGAGTTTATTTAAATATGAAATAAGATTTCATATTATTCAAAAATAAAGGAGTTTATTTGTGAATAGAAAAAAGAATCGGTGTTTCCTTAAATAAAGGAGTTTATTTAAATATGAAATAAGATTTCATATTATTCTCCTTTATTTAAATATGAAATAAGATTTCATATTATTCAAAATAAAGGAGTTTATTTGTGAATAGGAAAGAAAATCCGTGTTTCCTTAAATAAAGGAGTTTATTTAAATATGAAATAAGATTTCATATTATTCAAAATAAAGGAGTTTATTTGTGAATAGGAAAAGAATTCGTGTTTCCTTTAATAATTATTTTTTTACATGGAATTGATTCCATAATTAATTAAAATAAAAGAGTTTATTTTAATTAAAGATTTTTTTTACTTGGAATTGGATTCCATAATTAATTAAAATAAAGGAGTTTATTTTGATTAAAATAAAATAGTTTATTTTATTCAAAATTGGATAAATTAAAATAAAATAGTTTTATTTTGATTTAAATTTGGATTAAAATAAAGGATTTTAATTCAAAATTAGATTTTATACTAACTAAATTTGCCCATTAAATGATATCAATATATATATTAAATGTTTATTATTCATAAGATGAATGTTATTTATCGATGCATATGATGATGTGTATGATAATAAATGGGATTGATTATGGACTATCGACCAATGCGATTGGATTTTATTTTAGTTGGATGCATAAATGTATGGGTTTTATTAAATGGGGTATGCACATTACCTCGCCTTCTCTAATTTTTCTTAATGTAAATTCTATCTCTCTCCTATGTATTTCCCTCGATCACGATCAAGGTTTCTATTTATTTTAAATAGTTTTGTAATAGGAATAGTTAGAATTATTTTGAAGAATTGGAGATCAAGGACAAGGAGCGCCAAGACCCGTTTGTAATGGAGCCCGGGTTTAAATGTAATAGTTATATTTAAATATTATTTCTCACCCCTAGGGTTTGACCTTTTGGTTCACTTGGTGGCTCTAGTGAACCAAACTAGAATAAAAGTCCATAATCAATCCGGGTAGAATATAGTATTCTATATGTGCATGCTTATACTATATATATTATATATTATGCAAACATGCTTCGAATGTTCATTAATATGACGCGTATTTTATATATATATGTGCATGCGCTAAACAAGATGAGACAAATTAATAACAAACCCTCAAATTTTTATATTAAGTCCTAAGCGCTCAAAGATATTTGGAATATCGAACGTCAGCCTTCTAGCATGATAAAATTAATAGAGTATTAAATATTTAATACGAGTTTGTTGTGTCACCACAAGGCAAGTATTAAGTATTTAAGATGTTAATTTATCACATTTGATGCTTATAAAGAAAATTGAACAATATTGTTTTGTTGTGTCACCACAAGGATGATATTTTTCTTTTTTGAATATATGGAGTGCTAGGTCGGACTTAACTTGGATAATTTTGATTCGGATGTGCCACCACTTGATCAAAATAATCTAAGAGGCAAAAGAAAAGGAGTTGCATAGTAGATGTAATTGACAAAAGTTGTCTACCTATTTATTTATATATAGTTTGTTGTGTCACCACAAGGCTATATACATTTGAAATGGGATCCTTATTCTCACTAGCAAATCTTTAATTAGATTTTGCCGAACTATATAAGTGAGGGTAATATAGTTTGAAAAAAATAGTGGGAGATACCAATTTAAAACAAGACCTAATTTATTTTGATAATTAATAAAAGAATGTATGTTAAAATGTTGTTAATTACAAATTCATTTACAAAATTTTACAATGTCTTAATTACTATCACTGCGAAGCATATTAGATGCTAAATTAACCGGACCAAATTAAACGGATTGGTTAAGGAATTTGAGAATAGTTCTCATAGCTTAAAAAGGTATCTTATGTCCTTAATACGCCTATCCCTGTAATGGTTGCGCATAATGCCTCCGAGGAAGAGATTGTTACTTTTAGAAAGTGGCAAGATGATGCATGATTGGCTCAATGCATCATGCTCGCATCCATGAGTAACGAGCTTCAAATACAAGATGAAACTATGGATGTTCCTACTATATTCCTGCACATCAAGTAGTTGATGGTGAGGAAAGTAGGACTGATAGATATCAGATATCTAAGGAGCTCTTCCGATCTAGAATGACTAATGACACTACAGTACAGACAAAAGTCCTTAACATAATCAATTTGATTGATCAATTAGGACAATGGGTTTTGCCATGGATGGAGAGTTGAGCCAAGATTTGATCTTGCACTCACTCCCGGACTCCTTTCACAATTGTTGTGAATTTTTCATATAAACAAGCTAGATATCAGCCTCGCTGATTTGCTTAACATAATGAAAAATGATGAAAGTCACTTTTCAACCAAGAAAGATCAAGTCTTACTGGTAGGGGCCAAAGGATCTTTTGAAAAGAAGAACGATTCAAAGAAGGTAAATAGAAAGGCATAAACAAAGGATAATAAGAATAAAACTGATACGGATAGCAAATGAGTTTGCTTCCACTGCAATAAGCCTGGACACTGAAAGAAAACTGCGAGAAGCATCTTGCAGAGGCTAACCAAAGAAGCTTAGTGAAGTTTCGGTTACAAATACAATTTTGTTCATAATTTAAAATAAATTTTTCTTTAAGTCAAGGTTCTACTTGGGTATTGGATACCGACTTTGGTTATCATAAATATAGATTTATGAAGGGACCAAATGTAAGTAAAAGCTAAACAAATATAAGTAATCCTATGTATGGAAAATGTAGCAAAGGTTTCCATATTAGCCATAGAAACTTATAGTTTAGCAATGCCTACTGAGCAAATCTATTAAGTCAATAAGTTGTTATCAGATTCCAGCTTCTTGTTAAAATATTATTTCCATTTTATTGTTGGACAATAAAATCTTTGGTATTATAATTAAGAACAATTGTTGTTCTATTTATAATAATAATGTTTTGTATAGAACCGAATATTACTTAATAAATTTTGTACACTGACTTACATGAAAATAATTTTGCATATTGAACAAATTAGTATAAGAAAAGGAGATGATCATTCAAAGAGTTGAATGTGTGTATTTGCTAAAATACAAGTGTGAATTATTTGAAAGGTTCAAAGAATTCGTAAGTGAAACAAATTGGCAAAGTATTAAGATTCTTTGATTAGATCAAGGAATAAATACTTGCAATAAGTTTCTAGATCATCTCAAATAGTTTTCTCATAATGGACACATCCCGATATGCAATAATTGATTGATGTATCCGAATGAAAAATCGTACCTTGTTGGACATGGTGCGGTCCATAATGATTTTACCGACATTCCAAAGATCCTTCTCGGGATAATGTCCTAGAAATGGTCGATATCTACGAAAATGGTAACCTCAAAATCCTACCCAAGACTCCATAAAAGTTATGGATGGGGAGGATTCCTAATCTTAAGTATGTTAAGATAAGGGTTGTCCAACTTATGTGAAAAAGTTTTCAAAGGATAAGCTTGGGACAAGATTTGACAAGTGAAGATTTATGGGGCATCCTAAAGTAAGTTTAGGTATATGCTCTATAATCCTACTTAGCAAAAAAGGTGTTTGTTATGAAACACACTACCTTCTAAGATAAAGGTGTTTATCATTGAAAGGGCTAGTGGAGGATAATAGATCTTGAAGAGTTCAAGAACCACAAAATACTATAAGTCAAATAAGAGAAACCTGTGAGATAGACCTATTATACCACAAATCAATCAGAAATCTGAATTGTATCAAGATACCGGAGGTATAGATTCATCATAGATGATGATGATGAGGTACACATCATGAAGATGATGATCCAGATTACATACGATGAGGTAAGTGTTGTGACACTTTCGAGAAATGGATTGAAGCAAGTTTCTCAAATATGGAACATTCGTTTTGATGAGGCAATCAAAAGAGTTTGATTTTATCAAAATAAGAATGAACCTAGTGTGTACAAAGGGTCGATTAGAGCATCGTGACATTCCTAGTACTATATGTTGATATACTACGGATAAGGAATGACATACCAATGCTACAATCAAGAAAGATAAATTTGTTCAAAAATTCCTCCACGAATGATTTGGGAAGAGTATCTTAATTGGGGATAAAATCTATATAGATAGATTCAAGAGGATGCTCGACTTAACCCAAGGAATGTATATTCATTTGATGCTAAAGTCGTTTAGCATGGCAAACTCAAGAGTTGTCTCATGTTGATGAGCTATGGAGTGTATCTCTCTAATAGTCCCCAAAGACTCCAAAAGAGAGATCACATGAGTAACTATCATGTATGCAATGAAATGTACGAGACCCGATGTTGATCACCATATTATGGAGAAGTTCACTATGAGTCGCTGAAAACATCTTAAAGTGCTTAACCCAAGCACTAAGGATGTGATCATATTCATGGTGGGTCTAAATTAAAACTAGAGGGCTTAACAGACTCAAGTTTTTCGTGATGCACTAATCTGACGTAAAAATCCACTTTAAGGTAAAGGGTTACCTTGAATAAAGGTGCAAAGAATTAGAAAGGTTCCAAACAAAGAAAGAGTTGTTTGGTTTAGTGATAAAGACAAAGTATATAGCTATAAATGAAGTCGCAAGTTGATTGTTTGGATTAAAAGTTCATTACGTAAACTAGAATAGTTCCTAAGTCTCATCTTGGATCTAAACATGTGTTGTGGCACTTTCATTTGATTATAAGAATCATTGAAAGATGGGAAATCACTATAGAGATGGTGGACTCTCAAGAACAACATTACATATCCATTAACTAAAGCTTATCCAACAAACAGGATAATCGCCACTTTGAGAAGAAGAGTATAAGATACAATGGCGATCGGCTTTAGTGCAAGTGGGAGATTGAAAGTAGTATGCACACAAAGCCCAATCATGTTTGATGATAAAGCATATACTTTGTAACAATCTTATTCATTTATTAATAAAAAGTATTAATTTATTAAAGGCTTTTAATTATCTACATGATGTTTGTTTTATAATATGTGATAAACCCATAGTTTTAAGCAATGCTTTTAGAATAATGATGATGATCATTCTAATGAGATCTAAATTCTTTGAAAGCTTAAAACTAAAATAGTTCCCAATCGTTGGATTACTAAATTGGGGATTAGTGAATCGGGATAGATTGGGTACATACGTTGCTTGCTCATTGGATGAGGATGATTGATCTCATGATCATTTGTGTGAGATACTAAAGCAAGTATGTAGGTGCTTATTAGAGAATAAGTTCACTCGAACGTGGCTCGCTAAGGAATACCTAATGGAGTTTTACTTGCTCGCAATAGGAATTCTCAGAGTGATAGTAGTACAAGTGATCTTTGGACTTGAGATCATCATAGTATCTTGTGTATGATGAATTATACTTTGACTTATTCCTTAAGACCCTTAGGGTATATCAAAGGGTATGCTTGGGTATAATAAGTTGTACATGGAGATAATGTATGATCAATAAAGAATCTACCACTTCTAATAAAAGAAGAGAAATGTCCTATGTGATTCGATAAATGACAACCCAAAGTAGTCCTCGGGCGAAGGCGTAATGAAATTAGAAAGGAGTTTCTAATTTGCATTATTTGGAGTCAGTGCATTTAAGGATCGAAATACATATAATTAAATAAAATAAGACTTGACAAAGAATTCCATGTCTTATATTTAATTGGGACATCAGTATGGTGGAAGGATTGAATTGTACGGTAACTATTTACTCAAAGGTTCTTTAATGATTAATGTTGAAATCTATATTATCCGGAAAGTCGCTGATCGCTAGGGAGGCTTATCCCATTGTAGAATAAATATTATTTATTTAAATAAATTAATTATTTAATTTATTTATTTAAATAAGATTAGAATTGTTCTAATTGATTTATTCACAACCGTTTTAATATGGAGAACCTAAAGGGTCACACCATAAAAGGAAGAATAATTATTTAAGAAGTTAATGGCATAATCGTAATAATATAAAGTTAAGTATATTTAATTTAATCTATGGTGATAGAATAAATTAAATAGCTTAATATTTATTATTTAATATTTTAGAAATATTAAATATAAATTAATAAGAGGAGTCTTATTAATATTATTACAATTATTATTATTTTAATTTCTAAAAGAGTTTAGGAATTAATTTAATATAAGTACTCTCATTTATTCCTAATAGGATTAGGAGGGAAAATTAGTTAAAGGAGTTTAATTAATTATCCCTAATAAGATTAGGGAGCCCATTTAATTAAAAGAGTTTAATTAGATAATAATACCTTATTTTATTAAATAAGGTTACCCGATATCTTTATAAGAGGAGTCTTATATCGGATATTGACGCGGCGACATAATTCCAATTGGTTGGAGAGTACGCGTTTTTCTATGTAGATAGAAAAACTAGGGTTTAGCCAAATACCCTTCTTCTTGAATTCTATTTTTCCTTGGTGGATCACCTCAGAGGCCAAACATATGGGTGGCTAACGTTGATCAAAGGAAGGAACAAAACCCTGTGAGATTCAAGTTGAACGCGAAAAGGATTTGGAGGTGAACTTGTACCGAGGAAGCTCGATCTTCAAGGGTATGATTTTATTCTTTATCTTTTCGTTTAATTAATAATTATGCATAAAGGGTGATCCGGGTATATGGTTTGTAAATTTTTTAAAACTCTGATTTTACACGCTTCCGCATTATTTTGCAATTTGATTGCGCACATGAATATTACAAACCTAACAGAACTAATTTACTTTTTAGGCTTATGATGGATCTTTATGTGAAACGATGATTATGTAACTTTGATTTCCAGTTTAATAAACTATTATCCAGTTTATCTATATTAATTTGAGCTTGAATTTATGAATTGCCTGATCAACAGTTCTTTGTGGATTTGTATGAATTCGAGTGAGGAAGTACGAGTCTTGACTTAGTTAATATAGTATGTATTCTTGAATTGTGTGAATGAACAGAATCTTGATGATTGTTAAGGTAGAAATATGCTTGACATCGCATGTAATCATATAAAGGACTTAAACTTAAACCTTCTTCAATTATAATTCGTATGGAGATATAGTGAGTTAGTTGATTAAGGTGTTTAACTTGTTTCTATCTAAATTGTAGATTTGAGTTAATACGGTATTAGTACATCGAGAGGTGGCTAGTGCTATATACGTGTTCTTGATTAATAAACTGAGATATTAAATTAAACTGGAAGAAAAGGTGTAAAAATCAGAGTGAAGCTTAGGGTGAAGTCGTAAGCCTAATTCTTCAATAATTGTTTGAAATTTTAGTTTTTAATATTTGTGATTGTTTTGTGATCCTAGTATTTTTAATAATTTGGTTTTAATAATTTTAATCATTGATTTTAATAGTTTAATAAAATTAGGATTAATAAGAAACAAATAATTGTGAGGTTAATTTCTTACTAAGTTTTCTATGTGGGAACGATACTCTACTTACTATTATATTACTTGTTGACCATCTATACTTGCGTGTTGTGCGTAATTAGATTTTACCCAATAACTAGTACTCAAGCACAAAACAAAACTATTATGCTATTCAGTGCAATGTAATGTAGTGTATCTAGTCTATACGCTTTCAAATCCAGCAGTCATCATAGAATCAAATTTATTCATCCGGCCTCAAAGAAACCAAGGAAACGCGATGACACTTCGTATCGAAACCAATCAATAACTCCTTATCAATCCTCAAATCTTAAACCATTATTACTGATATAGTGCGTGTGTGTTAAACATCCATACCAACTGATGCAATTCTAAATTTAATACATAATAAGTCTCTTATAAGGAATCATACAAAGTAAACTCAAAAAATTCAAAAACAAACGAAATCCAAATAAAATCAAACAATTACCAAGATCAAAGGTCCAAATAGGGTACTTATGCTTTCTTTTTCAATCAGGAGGGCTTTTTGCTCTTATTTCCCATTTTATTCTTCTTCTTTTTAGATAGATAGTGAGTGCGTTTTACGCTCCATCTCATGCCTTTGTTTATGGAGAGTGCTTTTCATGCTTCTTCTCAACCCACCACAAGACTCAATTATTTTATTTTATTTTGTTCCTATAGAAGCTTATATACCCCACTTTTTCCCCCAAACTTAGGTTCTCGCCTAATTCTTCGTCTTCACTGCCTATCGTTGGCATTCTCTCATTTACTCTAGCATTATCCTTTAGAAATTTCTTATGTATCAATTTGAACTAATCAGTTGACATAAGTTTTTTTTAACGTGCTAACCTTATTATTCTAGTTTCAAACATGCAAAAGATCTAATTTTTAACATAAACTACATCAAAGTTCTAATAATTAGTATTGTACTTGTTTACTTAATCACAATCTCATCATTGGCCAAAATAAAATGAACTACAACAAACTCCTGGACATATGCAATATAACACAATGCTTAACAAAATTAATGTTTATAAGATATGGTAACATAACATGATAAACAACTAATAAAAACTATTTACAATCCTATACTACTTTGCAACTAAATGACTACATGAATGCAAACATTTAATAATCCTAAAACTAAACATGAAATCACATATGCAACCCTAAGTAATGAAAGTAAATATGCAAACATTTCATGAAAATTAATCTAAATCCCCCAAACTTGAAAATTACAATGTCCTCATTGTTTAGATAAATCAATAAATAAGTGAGGACTTCCATGTAATTGCCTATGCTTAGGGTGGTGGTGGCTGTTGTTCTTCATCGAATCACTAGGTGGAAACCTTGGCATCGGGGATGGCTACTAGTATGGGAATTGTGCAGTGGGATTGAAACTTTGGAGCGTCGCATTCAACGAGGTGAAGGACAAATTCATGGACTCAAATATATGGTCCTGCCTCGCTGTGAGTCTCCACATCTCTCTTCGGGCCTCCTTGTTGTACTCATCCACTTGTCATTAGAGGTTTAGGAATTGAGGGTTAGATATGCCTTCGGGCTGTGGTGTCTCCTCCATTCCTTGCTCTCCCATTGTCGCATCCCCCTGAAACTCGTCATCATCCGAGGTGTCCTCAGCGTCACCCTCATCCTCCGAGGCTGATGGAAATACAAATCCTAATCCTCTAGGATGCAACTCACCCCTGGGCCACACTGAATACCGCGCTATCATCCTCGAGTCTAGTGTCTGAAGCGGCATCTGGGTGGTCTCATCATCGGACCATCATACTCCTGCTTGTCTATACAACCCACAAATGAGTGATATGTGTGGCAAGCCTCCAGAGAATGGTCCTCGCAGGCATCTTCAGATGGAAAAGTTTATTATTGCCCCCACATCGATGATAAAATCTTGAATAATGGCATATAAAAGCACTGCCTTCTCCTTAGGCACATCTGACGTGTGAGTGGATGGAAACAACTTGGCGAACAGGAACGCGTACCATATCTTTTTGAACAAGTTGAGATCCTTACTGTGAAAGACAGTGCCCCCTTTTCGACCCTTGATCCATTTAGTACCCGACTTTGTCATTTCCTTCGTAACAGATACATAATCAGGATCATGGTCACGTAGGTCAACATACTGACAATGAACTAGGCACACGTAATTGGTAGTACGTGTTGATGGCGTTGGCACTAAAAGGAATTAACCTACCCCACACAAATGCGTAGAAGGGGGCCTTATCCTATGCGTTGGTGTAGAACTCTTTTACCACAATCACAACTGTGGCTTTGGGCTCTTCCATAAACTTATTCCAACCTTTTTGATATATTTGCTGCATCATTTCGCCATTGACATGTTCGGGTACTAACCCTCGCTCCGGTGTGAGTGCTTTTGTTACAAGGTAGTCGTAACGGTCAACGGCGGCGGCACTTATGAATTTTCACCGGTAAAGGTTCGTGTTGGTGGTGTGGCCCCTGAACTCTCTCTACGTTGCCTCTTTGATGCCAGTTTTGGTGCCATTGATTTGGAAATGATTAGCTTCAAAACAAAAATTCCCCCAAACATCACTTAAGAAGTTTGTCGAACACTTGGTGTGCGAGACGTGAAATCCCCCAAACTTTAGTGAATTTGCTTCAACTCTAGTAATAGATGTGGAGATTTTGCAAAAACAAACTACCCACACTCTATATACCTCCAAGTTGGTTGCAGAGATTCGCTTAAACCCTAACCTTGAACTTCCAAATTGGTGTGAATTGATATTGTTAGGGTGTGGGGTGAAGAGTGGTTTTATAGAGAGGTGTAGGTAGGTAAGTGTTTGAATGTACTAGGAGTAGTGGGTAAGTGGTATAATGGAGTGGGGAGATGGTGATTAGTTTGCTAAATCAAGTGTAAAAATGTATAGGAGTAGTGTGGTTGTAGGAAGTTGGAGTTAAAATGGAAAAGTGTTGAAAACTGATGCTTTTTAACTACCCAACCACCCCTTCAGTTTACAAACCCCAGCCCCGACTTGGGGTAATAGCCTTGAAAGCCACCTCACCGGCACATTATCTGCTTTGTGAGTTCGGATCTCATTTCAATGGGAGGGTATTATACTTTGAATGCCAGCCCCAACTGGCTTGTAGCTTGTAATTAATTTAGGACCCCAACTTTCACCGGGTATTATGTTGAAGGGCCCGACCCCACCGCATGGGGTCCATAGTGACTTTATTTTTCCTCTTCCTTGCATCCTTAGTGCATCCATTAGCTTCTTAAGTAACTGAACATCATTAAAACTTACCTATAAGTAGATATTGAGTAATTTTAAGCATGGAGGGTAAGATTATCTAAAAATCAAATATACTTTAAATACTATTTAATGAATTTTCATGAATTTATTCTAGACTAAACATTATTCTCAACTACAATCTAAATATCATAGATAAAATTACTTAGAAAAAAAAGTAAGATTGGGTTGCCTCCCAATTAGTGCTTGATTTTAAGTCGTTCAGCTTGACTACTCCCTGTTTATGGTGCGTCTGCAAGTGTGATAGCGATGACATCCGTGTTGGATTCGCCACCCCAATAATTTTTTAACCGCTGACCGTTGACCTTGAACGTTTCCAATGGGTTCCTACTGTAGGTTTCAACGACGCCATGTGGGAAAACCCTCTTTATGGTAAATGGACCCGACCACCTTGACTTTAGCTTTCCTGGGAACAACCGCAATCTTGAGTTGAACAATAGTACTGATTGCCCCAGTTCGAACGTTCTTTGCATAATTTTCTAGTCGTGCCATTTCTTGACCTTTTCTTTGTATAACATAGAGTTCTCGTAAGCTTGAAGATGAAATTCGTCGACTTCATTTAACTGAAGTAGCCTCTTTTCACCCGCAGCTGCTTGAATCGAAGTTGAGTTTCTGAATTGCCCAGTAGGCTTTATATTGTAACTCCACAGGTAGGTGGCATGCTTTCCCGTAGACCAACTGATATGGTGACATACCAATTGGTGTTTTGTAAGCAGTCTTGTAAGCCCATAGTGCATCATCAATTCTGAGAGACTAGTCTTTTTCTATTTGGGTTTACTACCTTCTCTAGGATTCTCTTCACCTCCCTGTTTGAAACCTCAGCTTGCCCACTTGTTTGGGGATGATATGTCATCGCCACTTTATGGTTGACCTCATATTTTTCCAAGAAAGCTGTAAATGATCTGTTGTAGAAGTGATTACTTTCATCACTTATAATTTTTCTTGGCATGCCAAATCTTATAAAAATATTCCTTTGCAAGAACTTAAGAACCACTTTGGCATCATTTGTGGGGAGTGCTACGACTTCAACCCATTTCAATACATAGTCAACCACAAGCAAGATGTACTGATTATTGAACGAGGAAGGAAATGACCCCCATAAAATCCATGCCCCAAACATAAAAAATTTCAACTTCTAAGATAGTTTGTAGTGGCATCTCATTCCTTTTCGATATGTTACCCACCCTTTGACATCTATCACACCTTTTAACAAATTAGTAGGCATCCTTAAATATTGTAGGCCAATAAAACCCGGCTTGAAGCACTTTTGTCGTTGTTCTCTCACTTCCGTAATGTCCCCCGTATATAGATGAATGGCAGTCGTGCAATATGTTCTTTAACTCGCTGTAGGGCACACACCTTTTAATCATTTTTTCGGTGCACTGTTTAAATAAGTATGGCTCATCCCACATGTACCACTTGATGTCATGTAGGAATTTCTTTTTCTGTTGTCCTGTAAGATCAGGGGGAATGATGTTGCTCACTAGATAGTTGGCAAAATCCGCATACTAAGGAAATTATGCATTGACTCCAAACAACTGCTCATCTGGAAATGACTCATTGATAACACACTTGTCCTCTTTATTTTTACCCTGATTTTCCAGCCTCGATAAATGATCTGCAAATTGATTCTCCGTATCCTTTCTATCTTTTATTTCCAAATCAAATTCTTGTAGGAGAAGTATCCACCTGATAAGTTGTGGCTTAGCATCTTTCTTCGAAATTAAGTACCGAATTGTCGAGTGGTCCATATAAACTACTACTTTTTTTCTGATCAAATATGCCCGAAATTTATCAAAGGAATATACTAATGCAAGTAATTCCTTTTCCATAGTTGTGTAATTCATTTGGGTCTCAGTAGGGGTTTTACTTGCATAATATATTGCATGAAAAATCTTCTCTCGACGTTGACCCAAAATAACCCCTACTGCACAGTCGCTTACATCGCACAATAACTCAAAAGGCTTATTCCAATCCAGTACGACAATAACTTACATTGTAGTCAACTTTTTCTTCAGAGTTAAATGCTAATTTACAATCTTCATCAAACTTAAAAATTGAATCTTTCTCTAAGAGACTGCACAATGGTTTTGCAATCTTAGAGAAATCTTTTATAAATATCCTATAGAACCCGGCATGTCCAAGAAAGCTACGAATTCCCTTAACTGAAGTTGGTGGTGGATGGTTTTCAATTATTTCCTGCTTTGCTCTATCAACCTCTAACTTCTTTTCTAAGACATTGTACCCTAAGATTATTCCTTCTTCAACCATGAAATGGCACTTTTCCCAGTTAAGTACCAAATTTTTTTCTGCGCATCTCTTTAAAACCATCACCAAATTCTCTAGACAAGCATCAAAATCATCTCCATAGATAGAAAATTCATCCATGAAGACTTCCACATTTTTCTCTACCATGTTCGAGAAAATGGCCATCATACACCTTTGGAAAGTTGTGGTTGCAATACATAAGCCAAACGATGCTTTGACAAGAGCCTCATCTAATAATTTTTATCATCGATCTTTTGAAAACCCCATATGGGAAAATACGAATGACTTACATGTAGACCCATAGTTTGGTCTCTAAATTCAAGATTTCAGGCTATTTCCGCTCAATCGCGTAGCACCTTTTTTCCTGATTCAGCTTCTGGGACCTCCATTGCAATTCAAATTTGATTGAACCGAGGGGGTAAGGACCACCCTGTGTAATTGCAAGTAGACCCGTAACTTCAGTGGGTTGACCCATGGCCACCCATTGGTTATATACTCCCTCCCATCTCTTTCACAAGTCATTTTCAAGTTGAAGCCGCATAGAAAATCTGAGATTTCTTCTTCAGATATACTAAGTTCGGGCTGCTTTATGCATAATCTGTCACCGTACAATTGTTCTACACTATCCTAGTAATGTTTACATGTTTTCTTTTCTAGTTTTGACAGTTGGAATGTGAGATATCATATAGAATGCTTCTAAACATATAGTAGTAAATATGCATGCTCATATGACTTGATAAAAATTAATCAACGCAATAAATGTTAGTCTTTTACCATGCTGAATGTATTGATGTGAAAAAATTTACTTTTGAATAGTCAATTGGCACCCTTTTATGCTATTTTTTTCATCCTATTTGAGGACAAATGAGCAAATTTTTTGAAGTAAAAAACACATGGTAATTAGGCTACCAAGATGGATTTGATTTTGATTCTTTTTCATACATATGAGATATTCATGACTTTGAGTTAGTGTGCTACTGAATGGCCACCTAGTCATGCCTTTGTGCATGTGGATAATCCATTTTACAAATGAGACTAGCAAAAAAAATTCACGAGTCTGGGCATTGAATGAACATGCAATTTTAACTCTATTTTAGACGTATGTTAAAGCAATGTATGCATGCATGAAGCTATGATTTGAATTTAATGAGCTTCAGTTTAGAATTTACCTTACCCTTTCTGAGGTGATTTGGAGACTTTTGTCCAGATTATGGATCCAGACCAGCCGAGTAGCTCTCTTAAGGCCTCTTTAGGTGTGAAGAAAAAGAGATTTAGATGTTCCTTGGCCTCGCCCAGTCCAACAACCTCATTGGTTGACTGAGTTAGTTATTCGACCTATCCAGGTTGAGAGACCGGATGTTGAGGATGACGAGGAGGACGTACCCATTGTGGATCCTGCTCCTTCTTTCATTCCCTACAGTGAGCTTTCGGCTATAAATGTGATGATTCCAGATCTTCTAGATGATTTGAGTCATAGCCCCTCGATCTATCTTCATGTGAACGAGGTAATACCCATTTCCATATTCCTTTTCCCATTTTTGGGGGCAAGGGTTCTGATCTTGATTTTCAATTTGATGTAGGTTTTCGACTTTATGCATCCCAAAGGGAACTGGTTTATCATACATTCTCTGTACAATACTCTTCATCTAGAGTACTAGGAGATTTTTTATTCCTTGGGCTTCGAGGCTTTTTGTTCTATGCCGCCCCTCCCGTCATTGTCCTTGGGGTTATCTAAGGGCTTTGTCTGAGGTTTGGTTTCACCAGACCCAGTCTCTCCATTTGCTAGATTTTGAGGTGATTATGACACCGATGGATTGGCGATTCATCACTGGTTTGGAGTTTTAAAGGCGTCAGTGCCTTTGGTGGCTGACCTTTCCCTGACTGCTATCAGATCCTTGTTGGGAGTCTCAGCCACGATGCTCAAGGGTCGGACCATCTGTTTTGGTCCCTTGAGTATAGATGCCATGAGTGGGGCTCTAACTGAGCTATTGCCCAATGATCGGAGGGTTAGAGATCGCATCCTTCAACGATTATTTTTGATCATCCTCAGGGGTTGTTTCTTGGCTGATAACTCTTCGACGTTGTCATTCACTTTAGTTGGGAGGTGGACCATATAAAAAAGTTTAATTGGGGCTCCTACACCTTTGCCTACTTCCTTGAGGGGATGCGCCTATTCTTAGAGGGCGTGATGGAGGCTTGGTTAGGCTTTTACCCATTTTTGTTGGTGAGCATTTTCTCTTGATTTTTAATTTCTCCTCGTTTGGGTTGCCAATTTTCCTAACCGTAGATATTTGATCTTTTCATTTACAGTTTTAAGCCTACGAAAGGCTCCCATGTCTTTGTCCCATTAGAATGTTAGGTCTAGACAACTATCCATGGGGACAATGATGGCATTGCTCCACTCTGGAGGAGGTTCCTGTAGCTGAGGGTTTCACCCATTCTAGCTTTCAGTTGGAGTTGTTAACAGCCAACGTCATTACATGGGTTCCCTACTCTAAGGACCATTTGATAGTAGGCTTTGAGGTTGGTTTCTCGACTGGTGTCGAGTATGTATTGTCCACCAGTCGGATTCCTCTCCTGATCGATGGAGGCTGGGAGCTTTATTTAGGAGAGCGTGCTATCAGAAGAACCACAGGGGAAGAGCGTCATTGGCCTTTATCTTAGCCGATCACTGAGATTTCCTTGATGGACGTTAATGGCTTTACTTTGTCAGAGGGACCCTTCACTTAGGAGGCTTTTTACTGCTGGTGGTTCCCTCACACCATTAGAGATCAGACCCGCGCCACATAGTTTATGGGCGATATAGTTCTTGGCTTTGTCACTATGACAAATTGGATTGCTTGCGTTTGAGAGCCCACTCATTTGACGCAGATTGAGAGTTTGACCAGGTACATTTTTTCATTCTGCATTTAGGCAGAGATCCATCAGAGGTGGATTCTTTTGATCCTTCCTGATCTCACGCTGGCCCTTTAGGTGACCCATATTCTGATGGCTTTACTAGCGCATATCCTCCATTGTATCAGCTTGATATCCCTTCTGGTAGAGATTTAGTGACTTAGGAGGAGTTATATTATGTGGATAAATTGAATGATGTTGACATCATTGACTTCTTCTGATGCATTTCTTGTTATTTCTTTTGATAGGTCTCTGTTAGATATTAGGCAGCAGTGCCCCATTTCTCGTTATATCTTTTGATATGCCTCTGTTAGATGATGGGCGATTGTGCCCCATTTCCCTATACTTTTTATTTCCAGCTGTACACAAAGATGATTGATTAGATGATGATGTATTTATGAATGTATGCTTTTTATTCCCTACATCATATTATCATTTATCATTTATTATGATGCTGCATTATGTCACGGATATGCATTCCCAAAGGTGAGTTTAGCATTAACCTCTGGATGGTCTTATGATACGGCTCTACAGATGTCTTCATCGACTATTAGCCAGATTGGGCATACCCCACCAATGTTGGTGGCCTCTTCTTTTAGATCTTGGTATGAAAGTTTGTCTTCCCTAGATCGGGTGACAGTTAATCAGTTGTTGAGGCACTCCATGACCCTCTTGACATTCCGGTTACCGTTGGTCTTTGTAGAGGGCATGATACATTATTGTATACTAGAGAGACATGTGTTCAGATTTGATATCCATGAGTTAACTCCTACATTGGAGGAGTATGAGCGTCTTATAGATTTACCTTTGGATCGGCCATGCGCTCGGATGTCTGTCGGTGATATAAGTCGACAATTTATGAACTTAATAGGCTTGAGGCTCAGATCTACCCTGGACGAGATTACCTCGAGGGAATGTGGTGTCCATGGATTTCTTGATTGACCAATTTGGGTTATTGGACAACTATCTATGACATTCCGGGGACTTCACCATTATAGAGGGTGAGTGGCAGGTTGCCTACATAGATATTTTCTTGATGTCAATTATGACCTATCTGTACATGTCATTGTACATGGACCATCTGGATATTGGCATGATTACGGTAGTCCGTGCTCTCATAGAGGGTTATACCATCTTGGCGATGATATTGGCAAAGACCTTGAGGTCTGCCACATTTTTCCATACCCATTTTATGAGGTTTTTCAGAGGCAGTGTCATCTTGTTATACGTGTGGTTTATGACACACTTGAGACCGATTGGCACCTTAAGACGTCATGGGTATTGCTTTATTCATGAGATAGCCATATCTTATTCCTTTCAGCCGACTAAGTGTACAGACGCAGCATCCTGGTTGGCCTTTTTATTAGGGATTGAGGATCCTTTTGCCATTCTGCCTTATTCAGGTCTAAACTCAACCTATAACTTTATCACTCATGCAGTAGGCATGGACTATCTTCCCCGGCCGATTTGAGAGGGGTGACCACATATCATCCAAGATTTGTCATGAGATAGTTTGATTAGTTTCAGGATATTCATCCATTTGACGGGGCAGTGGGTTAGCGATTGTCATCTCAACTTTTATCAGTAGAGGACTTGACCAGGATTTATGACTGTTGGACTCATCGAGAGAGGGTTGACTTTTTGACTAGTCGTCCAGGTCGCTCTTCAAAGTATTCTACATGGCTGGAGGCAGATATTGCATCGGCTAGGGCTATTTCCTCAGAGCCAAGTATTGAGTCTGATGATGAGGAGTTTATGGAGGACCCTGGTTCTCCCACTAAGGATGAGTTATTTGCTAGTTTAACAACAGCTCTGGTTGATTCCCCTGGTATTCCCACTATTGTGACTCCACCATCTATAGAGTATTTGGAGCAGAGGTTGCATCTGATGACATTTGAGAGGGATTAGGCTAGGGCCTTGATGTTAACAGCTCTTTCTGATAGACACCCCACTTTTATTGAGAGGGATGATGCCCTATCTAACAGGGATACCGCTTTTGTTGAGCGGGATGAGTCTCGATCGACTCGGGATACAGTCGTTATTGAGCGGGATGAGGCTCTAGCTACCCGAGACATTGCAACTGCAGATAGTACTGCAGTTAGATCTCATACTGCTAGCATTATCGCAAAGTTGAGTACCTTCATAGATGAGCATGGTAGCACTATGTAGATTATCGTAGATCTCCTGGATCGCATGGACACCTTGGGGCAAGAGCTCATAGATTCACCTCCATCTTTTGATAGGGATGACATGTTGGACTTGATTATTCGCTTATCCACGGGTTTTTAGATTAGCTTTTATTTCCCTGTATAGACTAGGTTAGCCATTTTTGTCATGTACAAGACACATTGTATATATCAAACAATATTATATTATAAGGAAATATATTTTGATTCACTTTTCTTTTAGATATGCCTTGTTACTTGCTTGATAGATGCCATTTTCTTCATGACTTGATATCTTGATGTATCTTGAACTCCTCCTTGGTGGATGGACATTGAGATATCCCAGGATCATTCAAAATGGATCATTAATCTTTGGATTTTCCAATTCTTTGGTGTTTTGGGACTGGTTTTTGAATGTTGTTGAGATTTGAAAAGGGTTTTGTCTTTCCTCTTTAAGGGTTCGACCGCACCACAGATGGTAACCGGTTTTCTCCCATGTATGGGGCGAGACCAGACAGTTCCATCTCTGTGGCTTGGTTTTCCTCTTTAAGGGTTCGACCACAAAATAGATGGTCGCCGATTTTCTCCCATTAATGAGGGGAGACCAGGTTGTTCCATCTTTATGGCTTGAGCTGTATAGACTTGGTTTAACCATACCACATAAGGTCACAAATTTTTTCCCATTGATGAGGGGAGACCAGGTAGTTCTTGCTCTGTGGTTTGTCTTAAATGGTTGAAAAGTTGAATAGATGATCATAAAACCATTAAAAGGGTTTTGTGAATTTTGCAGGTGTGCAACCACACCATATATGACTGCCTACATACTCTTATTATTGAGGGGAGATTAGGTCTATGTAATTCAGGCTTTGGCCTGAATGGTTTGAAAGTTGTATGTGGTGAAGGTTTTTTAGATTTTCGCAGGGGTTAGACTACACCATAGATGGGTGCCTACGTACTCCCATTGATGAAGGGAGATCAGGTCTTTCATAGTTCTTACTTGACTTGAAATGTTGCGGCTGGAATGGTTTGAAAACCTGAATTAACTTGATTGATGGATTGATGATCCAGAACCAAGATGTTGGTTTGCAGGTAACTTCAGACATAATACCTTTTCACGGTATCTAAGTTGATAAGCTGGGGAAATTCTTTGTCGTCCATTTCTTGCAATCTGAGGGCTCCTCCCATTAGTACCTCCTTGATAATGAAAGGGCCTTCCCAATTTGTGGCGAATTTTCCTTTTGATTGATCTTGATTGGCAAAGACCTTTTTCAAGACAAAGTCATTTTCTTTGAACTGTTGTAGCCGGACTTTCTTGTTGAAGCACCAAGCTATCCTCTGTTGATATAATTGACCACGAAAGTTGGATGTGGCCCTCCTCTCATCTATCAGATATAATTGGTAGTACCGATCTTGCAACCTTTGGTCTTCCTTTATTTTAGCATCTATTAATAATCTTAAGGACTCCATTTCTACCTCTATGGGGAGCACTGCCTCCATGCCATAGGCCAATGAATAGGGGGTTGCCCCAGTAGAAATGCACATTGATGTTCTGTAGGCTAACAGAGTCAGAGGCAACAAGTCAGGGCAACTTTTTTGATTAGCGAACATCTTTTTCATGATTTTCTTGATGTTCTTATTAGCCGTTTCAACAACACCATTCATCTTTGGATGATAAATGACAGAGTTGAGATGCTTGATGTGGAATTTATCGCATAATTCCTCCATCATCTGGTTATTGAGATTTTTGGCATTGTCTGATACGATCACCTCTGCTTGTCTATATTGATAGATCACATTATTTATGATGAAATCAATGATTACCTCTTTAGTGACTTTGGGAAAAGAGGCCGCTTCTACCCACTTGGTGAAGTAGTCGATCATGGTGAAGATAAACTGATGACCATTACTGGCTTTGGGCTCGACTAGCCTGATCATGTCCATTCCCCACATTGAAAAGAGCTATGGTGAACTCATATTATGGAGTTCAATTGGAGGAGCGTGGATAACATTTCCATTAATTTGGCATTGATAGTATCTCCTGACGTAGTCATCACAATCAGCTTTGAGAGAGATCTAGCAATGCCATGTTCTTAATATCTTCTTGGAAGGTAAAGGACCGCTCATGTATGATCCACATACTCTGCCATGGATTTCATCCATGAGTCTTTGGGCTTGGTCTTTGTTTAGGCATCTTAGAAGATCTATTCCCACATCTTTGTTGAGTGCGTCCCTGCTTAGATAGAATTTTATAGTCATTTTATGGATCCACTTTCTGTCAGTTTGACTTGCCCTAGTATGCGTAGATCTATCTCGCAGATATTACTTGATGGAATGGTAACAAGGGTGTGGGATGGGATGCAGTTCATCTGATACTTCTCCAATGTAATTTCCATAGGCTGGTTCCTTCTGGTTTACAAGTTTGATATTTGAAATGCCATCCATCTCAGATATGTTGATCAAGGAGGCCAAGGTTGTGACGCCCCCAAAATTAGGTATACGTCACCCATCTTGGGTCGCCACTTACATGGTACATAAATTCAAATACAACTTACTAACCTAACTGTGGTGTACAATCGACATAAACTTGTGAGTTTGAATACAAATATTGTTTACTAGATATTATACAAACTCAAAAGGAGTCCTCATTACAACTATTATCACACTATTTCACAGAATAGTGAGGACTACTAATGCTATCCTCTGGACCATTACTCCGTTCCCCGACTCGTCCCAACTATGTTCTCATTTCACGAAGAGAATAAAGAAAAGAAAGGGTGAGCTCAACTAGCCCAATAAGAAATATTATGACTAAGATAATGCGAGAATAAATTATCATTAGTCTTCAACAAAGATGTTAAACCGATAAAATACAATAGACAACCAGTTTAATCATAGCAATGAATATGAAATCCATTAAAAGAGTCAAGTAGAGAATAAAATCTACTATCTTTTAGGTTTTAAAGGTTTTCATCAAAAAATTTTCATTGAGACTCAACTTAATAAATAAACCACCACATCTAATCATCCTTGTACCAATCGTCAAGGATTTTCATCAAATTATCAAATGGTCATGACTATACCGAATCAACTCGGTCATAATCATACTAAAAACTATCCATCACCGCATTACGTGCCACTTTGAGGACTTTTATCACATCATTTATAACAAGCCATGATTATACCGAATGATCCTCGGTCATAATCATACAAAGTTCATCTATGCACGTAAGCGAAAGATAACATAATATATCATGAGGATGATGACAATGACATAATAATTCAATAAAACAAGTTCAAGAATTATTTTATCCAGGAATTAAGAACGTCCCAATTGTCAACAAGATCTTGTTTTTGTAGAGTAAAATTCAAGAATGATCGTAAGAATATTTCCATGAAAAGATATCTTTGGATGAAACGCAAATATCAAGGATATTCTACTAATTTCATGGAGTATTGAAGTCAAAGTTTTAACTTAACCGGATATAATAAAGAATGGAATAACAAAAGAAATCACCATGCATGCGGTGATTGCATGATGAGTTATTCCAATAGAATAATAATAACGGAACCAGTCGTGAAATTCATACCAACAAGGATGATGATCCAATGAAATAATAAATGTTGAATAATAAACAATGGAACCGTGTCCTGTAAAACACACGAATGTGATATTCCAATGTAATAATAAATGCGGAATAATAAACAATGGAACCGAGGTCCGTGTAAAACACACGCATGTGATATTCCAACGAATAATAAAGAATGGAATAACGAAGAAGATCACCAAGTATAGGGGATTCACATTATCAAAGTTATTCCAATGAGAATAAATAAGGATGGAATAACATAAGGATTTCACCAAGTATAGGGTATCCGACATATACGAGTTATGTATAGGGTATACCACTTTTTACAAAAGTTATTCCAATGAATATAATAATGAATGGAATAACAGAGGTTCTCTTCATGAATACAAACGAATAATATCCCTTACGGGTACAACAAATAATACCCCTTACCGTAAAAGACATTGGATATCAAAGTAGTGAAGTACCAGAATACTCTTCTTCTTTCTCTCTATAGATTTTCTCTCTATAGCTTCTCTCTATAATTTCTCTCTCTAGAGTTTCAGTGAATTTGTAAGAAAATAATGAAGGAATGAGCTTCTATTTATAGGAAAATAGAATGCATAGTAATTAATTCATGAACGGTCCAGATTGATTTACTTTAATCTGACGGTCCATATTTAAAGCAAAATCTTTTAAATAAAATATAATATATTCTATTTATATAAAAACATTTTACTATGCAAACACTATGCAAAACTATGCAAAACACTATGCAAACACTATGCATAATAAAATATAATATATTCTATTTATAGAATAACTTTAATAAAGTATTCTGCTTTTATATAAAAGATGTTTCGCTTTTATTACGTTAATAATACGAATAAAACAAAACGTCATTATCGCTATAATAATTCATATTATTAATCGACAATAATGAAATCAAACTAAGTGACTTCTCACATAAGCATCAATAATCAATACCGGTAATGCTACTATGTAACCACACGACATTCATTTACTTTTACTACCGAGTAGTTCAACAAGATCAACGGTAAAACTTCCGTCGTTATTTCAATAAAATATTTTTGTCGCTTTCTCAATCCGACAATAATTACATTTAGAGGTCCACCAATGATTGAGTAGTTGTCACGAATATTCCCCGCTAAACCGAATATTCCCCGACCAATCGAATATAATATAACCACTTGTATACTTTGCAAAATTTATAAATACTACCCACAACTATAATATTATCTCAAATTCACACCATAATATTAAAATTATTTCGACAAAATTTAAATCTTTATTGATAAAATCAGGGGTCTCACAATCTCCCTCCTTATGGAATTTCGCCCTCGAAATTAGGGAATGCGATACTGGTATGATAAAGAGGTGAGGATACCTTGAATACCTTTATCGTTAAAAATATTAAATTCATCTTCGCAATTCTACCAAAGATATTCATTAACAATTCATCTTTGCACTACAGCCAAAGGTATACAACCCAGAAAACAATAATGCCGAGACTCGACTTAATAGTATCACGACCACAAATTATCCATGCACCATCGCCGTGGATATTCGTGTTTTTAATTACTACCATGATTATACCGAATAATCCTCGGTCATAATCATACCAAGTCCATCAATGTACTACGGCCCAAAGATGACTTTTACCCACATCCATGAATTAATATTTCATTCTTTGAGACTCACTTCAATAATTAATCCACATCATCGAATCATCCCCGCACTACGAGGCGAGGATATTCATTAGTATCACGACCACGAATTATCCATGCACTTCTACTACCAAAGATAATTGTGTATTCATTAGTATCACGACCACAAATTATCCATGCACTACTACCAAAGATAATCGTGTATTCATTAGTATCACAACCACAAATTATCCATGAACTACTACCAAAGATAATTGTGTATTCATTAAGATCACGACCATAAATTATCCATGCACTACTACCAAAGATAATTGTGTTTTCAATTACTACATTATGATTATACCAACAATCCTCAATCATAATCATACCAAGTCCTTCTACGCACTATATAGGCCACGTATGACTTTCAACATAATATAAGCATGAGGATAATGATATAAAGAATCAATCAAATGAGATAAAGGATAAATATTAAACATTTATAATATAATTTATCCGAGATTCAAGAATATCCCATGTTATCAATCACTTAATAATCTCATAATCTAATATCATTAATATTATAACAATATTTTAATCACTTCTTAAATTTATAAACAATTTATCTTAATTGTTTACGCTTTTACCATATAATGCATTTAATCATTCAAAAAATGTCATACTCATAAGATATCATCACCAATTATCAAATCTCTCAAAAATATGCATATACTCTATATAGGATTCTCTAGCCATAAAATCCTATTTTCAACTTTGTTAATTCACATAACATATTTAACTCATATGTTCAGAATTAAACTATTTTCATGAAAAATACCAAATTAGTCCCTAAAATATTTCTTTTCTGGGATTTAGCATAATATAGTCCCATAATGAAAATATATTTTCTCGAATTTTTAAAATTCATTTACTATTTTCAAAAATCAATTTCTAATTAATCCCTTAAGAAATTAGCTACCTCAAGTTTAACTCCAAAAATTCCCAAATCTTGGCAGGACCTTACACATGTTAACGTGAGCTTCTAGTTTAAATTTCATGGTCATCTGAGTTATAGAACTCCGGTTATAGCATTTTTGTCTTAAAAACCTAAATATTGAAATAGTCATAACTTGCTCATTTTAAGTCGAGAATGAGCTCATTTTTGGACAGGAGGTACTTTATACCATATAATTTCATGTCCCAAAAGGCCAGAATTTTTCTCATAATTTAAGTGGCCGAAACAGCCCTCTAAAATCATGGCAATGCTTTTTTTTTGGTTTTGCAGCTTTGCACTCCTTTGCTAAAATCAGCCCACACAAAAATCTACAACACATTTTCCAGTAATTCCACTTGGATTAGTTAGGTAACTCATAGATCTAACTCTAGGACTTGACCACACTCAAAAATTCAAAATATAATAAGAGATATGGTCAATTGAATTTCATGTTACGTTTTCACCAAAATCGATTTTCAACTCTTTGTGATTTCTAAGAAACTTTCATGTTTTTACATACTAACCAACATAACTCATCATAAAACTTACTAATACCACGAATACCCATGATTTTCATTAGTCCAATGCTTTTATTATGACTTTCATCATAAACCACGAAAGCTGCTTCATTTTAGTTGAAGAAATATTTGAGGGTTTAAGAAATGGGTTTTGTACTTGGGGTCAATACAAAATTGATTTCATGCTCTAAGTAGGCTAAGAAGTCTTCAAGAATACGCCAGGAAATTTATTAATAATAGAAATATGATTCAATCTCGTGACTCTCATCCAAGACTTGGATAGTACGTCACATTGATACCAACTGTGACTTCTATCCCTTAACCTAGATAGCACCTCATAATGATACCTATAACCTTGCCATCTTCATTCACGATGTCGCCTACAGAAAGTCTAGCTTCGGTGCATTCCACACAAGGAAGTCAACAACGAAAAGGTTCGGGCTCTTTACTTATGGCTTGATATGACAATAATTGACTTTAGTAGTTTGGTTACTTGAATTCGCACAACAAGTTGGTTATGAATATAAAAGCTAACAACCTTACGAAAAGAATGATGAGTAGTTAACCAATTGATTCCTAAAATCCCATCAAAGGCAAATATTTTCAAAAGATAAGTTCGACGAGTAACGTGAAAATGTTTATTTGAACCAAACAAGATTTAAAAATAGTAGCGATAACGAAGGCTCCTACTAACGAAGTTTCAACCAATAAGTCAAAGTTTAACTTCTTGAGTCAAATTTAAACGTTGAACACAACTAGGTGAAATAAAAGAGTGGGTAGAATCGGTATCTAACACTGCAGTATAGACTTTGCAAGAGCTTATGATTAACTTACCCGTGATAATTTTATTAAGGTTCCTCGTTACGAAAAAAAATGCTCTCTCTTAAACTATCGGCTTTGGTTTGTGCAGGGGATGTACTTTGGTGCCTCCATCCTAGTTGAATTTGTCTTGATGAAACGACAAAATCGAGCTAAGTGACCTTCTCTTCCACAATTATAAAATGCTTTGACTAAGATGGCGCGATCCGGATCGATGTGTCCCTCTCCTCCGTATTTGAAGCATATGGTAGGTGGTCTTTCTCCTTCCTTAACAACGGTGTCTTTGGTCTTGGACGTCTTTCCATCATTGTTGAATCTCCTTTTCTTGAAATGTCCATTCTTATTATTTTGGCCCGATTACCACCGGCGTGGTTACCATATCTCCGCCCGTTGATTCCTCCACGCTTGTTGTCACCGCTCGATGACTACTCTCATTGTATTATAATTTTGCTTACTACTCTCTCTTTTGAGTTGCGTTGACTCGTTATCGCGCTCCACTAATCGAGCCCTATTTACAACATCTGAATAAAAACACGCTTTATGAGAAATAAGATGTTGACGTATCTCTCCGCTTCAAACCTCTTAAAAATATTCGCGCCATTCTCTCTTTATTATCCACCAGTGGGGGACGAACCGTGATAACTCCGCAAATTTTGCCTCGTATTGCGACACGGTCATATTGTTTTGTTCCAACTTGATAAACTCCACCTCCTTCATGTGGCGAATACTTTCGGGAAAGTATTTGTCGTTGAAACGCCTCCCTGGAACTTCTCCCAAGATATCTTGATGATGCAGAAGTTGAGTACGCTTTCACCGATTCCCACCAATGAATCTGCCTCTCCGCCACATGACATAAAGGCGGCAAAGGAACATTTTGCTCTCGGAGCATCCCAAGACATCAAATATCTTGGTAATTTGCTTTATCCATGCTTCCTCCGTAAGTGGTTTTGGCTCTCCTTAAACTCCGGTGGTCCTCCTTGAATTGTTTAGCGGTGATGGCCGAGAGTTTTCCGTGTTTCCACCTATGTTTTGGACAGGAGTCGCTTTCGCCTGATGTTGCATGAATTCTAAAAACCTCTTAAACGTACCGTCGTTCGTCAATTGATCAATGTTGTTGTTTACAGGAGGATTATTGCCATCCTGTTGCACATTGTCCTGATTATTGATCTGTGGAGAATCAACAGTCTCCTGTGCTCCATTGCTATTCTCAACATTCTCGGATGCCATTTTCAAACACTGCCACAAAATAAGGGTTAATTGACATGCAACATATTATCCCTATACTCTGACCGACCAATTAAATACCAAATAAATTTAGGTAGGTCATACTAGCGAAGGAATTCCCGCCTCCCTCCTAGTTCTTATCTCACATCTCAGCCAGGGATCATATCCCTAAGCTCTGATACCAACTGTGACGCCCCCAAAATTAGGTATACGTCACCCATCTTGGGTCGCCACTTACATGGTACATAAATTCAAATACAACTTACTAACCTAACTGTCGTGTACAATACGACATAAACTGTGAGTTTGAATACAAATATTGTCTACTAGATATTATACAAACTCAAAAGGAGTCCTCATTACAACTATTATCACACTATTTCACAGAATAGTGAGGACTACTAATGCTATCCTCTGGACCATTACTCCGCTCCCACTTAGTCCGGCTATGTTCTCATTTCCTGAAGAGAACAGTGAAAGAAAGGGTGAGCTCAACTAGCCCAGTAAGAAATATTATGACTAAGATAATGCAGAATAAATTATCATTAGCCTTCAACAGTGTTAAATTGATAAAATATAATAGACAACCAGTTTAACTGCAGCGGAATATGCAATCCATTAAAAGAGTCAAGTAGAGAATAAAATCTACTATCTTTTAGGTTTTAAAAGGTTTTCATCAAATTTTTTTCGCTAAGACTCAGTTTAATAAATAAACCACCACATCTAATCATCCCTGTACCACGGTCAAGGATTTTTATCAAATTATCAATGGTCATGACTATACCGAATCACCCCTAGTCATAATCATACCAAAAACTATCCATCACCGGCATTACGGGCCACGGAGGACTTTTATCACATCATTTATAACAAGCCATGATTATACCGATTGATCCTCGTCATAATCATACAAAGTTCATCTATGCACGTAAGCCAAAGATAACATAATATATCATGAGGATGATGACAATGACATAATAATTCAATAAAACAAGTTCAAGAATTATTTTATCCGGAATTAATAACGTCCAAATTGTCAACAAGATACTTGTTTTGTAGAGTAAAATTCAAGAATGATCGGAAGAATATTTCCATGAAAGATATCTTTGGATGAAACGCAAATATCAAGGATATTCTACTAATTTCATGGAGTATAGAAGTCAAAGTTTTAACCAACCGGGTATAATAAAGAATGGAATAACAAAAGAAATCACCATGCATGCGATACTTGGCAGATGTATGGTGTTATTCCAATAGAATAATAATAACGGAACCGGTCGTGAAATTCACACCAACAGATGATCCAATGTAATAATAAATGCTTTGAATAATAAACAATGGAACCAGTGTCCTGTAAAACACACGATGTGATATTCCAATGTAATAATAAATGCGAATAATAAACAATGGAACCAGTCCCTGGTAAAACACACGCATGTGATATTCCAATAGAATAATAAAGAATGGAATAATGTAAGAAGATCACCAAGTATAGGGGATTCACAGTATACAAAGTTATTCCAATGTAATAAATAAGGATGGAATAACATAAGGATTTCACCAAGTATAGGGTATGCCGCATATCACGAGTTATGTATAGGGTATACCACTTTTACAAAGTTATTCAAATGAATAATAATGAATGGAATAACAGAGGTTCTCTTCATGAATACAAACGAATAATATCCCTTACGGGTACAACAAATAATACCCCTTACCGTAAAAGACACTGGATATCAAAGTAGTGAAGTACTAGAATACTCTTCTTCTTTCTCTCTATAGATTTTCTCTCTATAGCTTCTCTCTATAATTTCTCTCTCTAGAGTTTCAGTGAATTCGTAAGAAAATAATGAAGGAATGAGCTTCTATTTATAGGAAAATAGAATGCATAGTAATTAATCCATGAACTAACCAGATTGATTTACTTTAATCTGACGGTCCATATTTAAAGCAAAATCTTTTAAATAAAATATAATATATTCTATTTATATAAAAACATTTTACTATGCAAACACTATGCAAAACACTATGCAAAACACTATGCAACACTATGCATAATAAAATATAATATATTCTATTTATAGAATAACTTTAATAAAGTATTCTGTTTTATATAAAAAGATGTTTCTGTTTTATTACATTAATAATACGAATAAAACAAAACGTCATTATCGCTATAATAATTCATATTATTAATCGACAATAATGGAATCAAACTAAGTGACTTCTCACATAAGCATCAATAATCAATACCGTGTAAGCTACTATGCGACCACATGTATTCTTTGTACTTTTACTACCGAGTAGTTCAACAAGATGATCAACGGTAAAACTTCCGTCGTTATTTCAATAAAATATTTTTATCGTTTTCTCAATCCGGCTAATAATTACATTATTAGGGTCCACCAATGATTGAGTAGTTTGCAAATATTCCCCGCTAAATCGAATATTCCCACCAATCGAATATAATATAACCACTTGCATACTTTGCAAAATTTATAAATACTACCCACAACCATAATATTATCTCAAATTCACACCATAATATTAAAAATTATTTCAACAAAATTTAAATCTTTATTGATAAAATCTGGGGTCTCACAAAGGTTGCTAATGCATTTGCAAAATCATTCCTGCTCCAAGGAATGTTAAAGGAAAGATATTTCTTCAAACTTCGTAGCCATCTTGATAACTTGTTTATGGTAAGGCAGAAAATGCAATTCTTTGGTGTGATATTCCCCACTGGTTTATTTGATGACCAGCTCGGAATTCCCAAAGACAGTTAACTATTTGACACCCATGGATTGGGCCAATTTCAACACAATTATATAGCCTTCATACTCATCTATGTTGTTAGTGCTGACAAACTACAACTTGATAGCAATGTGATACTGGTCTCCCAAAGTAGATACCAGAACTACCCCTGCTCCAACACCTTCCATGTTTACAGCTCCATCAAAGTATAATTTCCATGATCGGACTATATTCTCCTGATGGCTTTGTTGATTGTCATTACCTTTTCATCAGAGAAATATGTTTCCAAGGGTTTTAAATCCCCTAATGGTGATGCAACTAATTGATCAACAATACCTTAACTATTAATAGATTTTTGAGTCACGTAGATGATGTCGAATTGTTGGAGGATCAACTGCCATTTGGGTAGTCGACAATTCAACATGGGCTTGTTGAATACGTACTTCATAGGATCCATGCGGGATATGAGATGGGTTGTGTGACCATGGAGATAATGTTGTAATCTCATGGAGGCCCATACTAATGCACAACAAGTTTTTCAATCAACGTGTACTTCTGCTCGATGTTACTTAATCTTTGGCTGAGGTAATAGATATCTCTTTCCTTGTCTCTATTGTATTTTTGTTCCAGCATGCAGCCCATGTCATTGTTATTGATTGACGGGTACATAAACATGGGAACATTATCCCTTGGAGGTACCAAGACAGGAGCTTTGACCAATTGCTCTTTGATGGAAAGGAAATGTTTTTGACATTCTTCATTCCACTTCTTGGTGGAGTTTTTCCTTAACATCCTGAAGATTGGCTCACAAGTTGTTGTGAGTTGGGAGATGAATCTACTGATAAAATTGATTCTCCCTAGAAATCCCTATATTTCCCTCTTTGTCCGTGCACGTGCATCTCAATAATGGCTTGAATTTTGGCAGGATCCAGCTCAATGGCTTTGTGTCTTACTGAAAATCCTAATAATTTTCCTGACTTGACAATGAAGGCACACTTGGCTGGATTCAGATTCAATTTGTATTTGTGTAACCGGTTGAAAAGCTTTTTGAGATGGTCTATATGGTCCTCTTCCCTCTGGGATTTAACGATGATGTCATCCACATAGACTTCAATTTCTTTGTGCATTAAATCATGGAAAAGAGCCATCATGGCTCGCTGATCGGTAGCACTGACATTGATGAGGCCAAATGACAACCGTCTATAGCAAAAGGTTCCTCAGGGGAGTAATGAAGACTATTTTCTCCTGGTCCTCTTCAGCAATCATGATCTAGTGGTACCAAGCAAAGCAATCAACAAAAGAGTACATGCCATATTGAGTTGTGTTGTCTATGAGTATGTGGATAAACGGTACCAAGAAATTATCTTTGAGATAAGCTTTGTTCAAATCCCGATAATCCACGCATACTCGTACCTTCCCTCCGGGCTTAGGCACATAAACTATGTTGGATAGCCACTCAGGGTAGCTAGGTTGATACCATAATGATGTCGTCTTTGAATTGCTTGATAATTTCTTCTTTAACTTTCAAATTCAACTCAGGTTTCAATCGCCTGAGCTTCTATTTGACTGGATTGAATCCCTCTTCAATGGGCAGGTAATGAATGACGATATCAGAAGATAAACCGATCATGTCTTCATGAGACAATGTAAACACATCCTGGAATTAGGTCAATAGCGTAACCATGTCCTTCCTTTGGCTTGGGGTAAGGTTCACACCAATCTTAATTTATTGAGGGTTTTCAGAGGTTGCGATGTTGACAGAGGTGGTTTAATCAAATTTTAGTTTGGGTTTATCTTCAACACATTCTTTGATCTCCTCAGGCACCTCATAGTCCTCTCGCTCAATCTCCATCAAGCCAAAGTCCAACTTTACATCAAAGTTGCAGTCATCGTGAAGATTTGGCATTCCATCAACAAGGTTAGAAAACCTAAATCTGGAGTCTTGAAAATAAAATGCTTTCACTCAATATATGAAACTCTTTGATCACACAAAGTGTTAGCAAAGGCATGACAAAAGTAACTGCTAGTACTATACAACAAAAGTAAGCAGTTAATGATATTTATAGAGTAGGGAAGAGGGATTTTCTATCCTTTTTACCCTTTTTGGCTAATTCAACGAGTGTTGCTCCAATTGCCTAGGGTCAAGTCCTGGTGGACAGCTGTGATGAAGGGGCGGTTTTCATCCTCATCCTCTTTGATGATGACCATGGTTGAATTTATATCAGGGTCAGTTCTTTTATTTGACCGATTCTCCTTAGCCCTATTGATGCGATGGGTCAAGATATGATCTTCTGATCAGTCATTATCTGAGATATTCTTGTAAATACCCTCGGTATGTACCAAGAATTAAATCTTTGATAATCGACTTTTCACTTCATGTTTGAGTCTCTGATTGCTTTCCTCAATGTCTGTGTAAGACCCCAACTTTTATGAATAAAGAATAATTTTTTTTGAAATATATTTTTGAATATTATGGTGTGGATATGATATAATGTTATAGTTGTGGGTAATATTTACAAATTTTGCAAAGTAATCAAGTTTTTATAAAATATTCGTTTGGTCGGAGAATATTCGTTTTATTAAGGAATATTCATACGACGACACAATCATTGCTGGATCCCACAATGGAAGTACTGTTGGAATGAGAAAATGACAGAAATATCTTTTTTAATGGTGAAAGTTTTATCGTTAAACTGTTGAACTACCCGGTAGTAAAAGTACGATGTCTGGCGTGGGTTGCATAGTAGCACACAACATTGATTATTGATGCTTACGTGAGAAGTCACTCGCTTATACTCAATTATTATTACAATAATTCTTGCATAATATCTCTCATATTATTGATTCAATTATTGTCACAAGATTATCATCAGATAATATTTTATATTATTAAATCAATAATTCGCATAAACAAAGTTATTCATATTATTATTTGCAATATTGACGATGTCTAGAAAGTTCTATCGAGAAGAGGTTTGGTCACTTAATTGAGCATCAATAGGGAGAAATCCTTATCGGAAAGCCCCATCTTTCCTTGGAATGATCTGGTTGTTAAATATTGTGAGTTATAATATTAATGATGAATAAGTTCGTGTTGATTAAAGATGAAATTGATATTTCCATTATGTTGGGATTATTAGTGTTAGTGAAAATCGACATCTATTTCGATAAGGTTATATTGACCTATCGGGTAATTAATCGGATAAATGAACAATTAATTGTTATTAATTCACATGCTTATTACTATTTGTTCACATGTATGTACTATTGATTCAAATGCATATACTATTAGGGGAGGTGGTGCAAGATTGATAATACTTGCATGACTAAATGAAAAATGGAGGTATAGATGAAGGTACTATACTGTAACTATTTTTTTCACATGTATAGAACTATTGATTCACATGACTGAACTATTGAGTCACATGATATATTATTAGGGGAAGTGGTGCAAGTTTTATAATACTTGTAGGACTAAATTAAAAATGGAGGAAAAGATGAAGGTATTATACTATAATATTTCGAGCCCCAAAACGTGCAATTATCGAAACTATATTTTCCTATAAATAGAATCTCATTGTTTTTTCATTCTAACCAATTCAGTAAGACTCACTGTGATGCCCCCAAATTTGGGTATCTTCCAACCCGACAGATGGTGCTACACGGTACTACCATTCATTCATTCATTCAATTGAATAGTCTCAAAAGGACTAATATAACTTCTATATATCCAAAATAATATTACATTTCCCAGGTTCTTTGTTACCTATTCATTTGTTCTTGTCAGAATATTCAATATATTACAGACATTTAGCTATTCTATTACATAAATAATCTAAGGGTTCGTCTTCGCCTTGCCCTTGTCCTTGCCTGAGCCTTCAGTCCGCTCGATCTTGGCAGTGTTCATATCGTTCAAGCAAGAGTGAGCATGACTAGCTCAGCAAGTACTACAATTCTAATAAACAACATGCTTGAAACATAGAACTTATATATATCTTCAGTAACTGAACAATAGTTACGAAGTACTATCGATAATTCAAAATAGCACTTCTTTTCATTCAAAACGTTTTCCAACAACAATATTCAGTAGAATATCAACTAAGGATCAAAACTATGAGCAGTTCATAATTTCTTTTGAAAAGGACAACCCAGCACTAAGTCCGTAAGTCCGGCATAGCTTACGAGCACTTCTGGGTGATCAGCCCATAGTAATCTATGTTGATCAACATTACATTCATTAAATGTGTATATGTTTAAGTTGTGGCAACCTCACGTGCCTGTCGTTAAACTACAAAAACATTTTTAGCATACTTGGTCTTCGATTGAAAACCATACCAATATAAGTCGATAAACGTTAATCATGTTTGACAAAATCATAATATAAGTCTAGCCGAAAGAATTGGCTTTAGACTTCATCGTTAACTCTTCATGCGAAAGAATACATGAATTACAAAGCTTGTCCAGACTGAACTGGAACAAGGGTTAGAATACTTGCCTTCAGCGTCTGCTTAGTGATTAACACACGTACACTTTAAGTCTCTACGTTTCTACAATACATGATCATATAACATACAACATTAGGTCATATATAATCTAGTAGGTATATTATTATATCTTACCCTTCATCTCAATGTAAATCTTGACTTAGATCTACTATTATGGTTTTCGGCTTTCATTACATCATTCACATTTCGTTCATATTCGTTTGATTATTAACTCTTAATCATCATACGTAAGTGTCTAACAATGTCCTAACAATGTCATGTTTATGCCTTAGTTCAATACTATAAAGTTCCCTTTCATTATGTACTTGAAATCTTTCTTCTCTAGTAATTTCTTAGGTCTGGTGCCGCGGCGCTACACACCACTCTTCTTATCGCGCCGTGGCACGAGTTTGCGGTGAGCAAGCCTCGGACTCGGCGTTGCGGCATCACTCAATGGCCTTGGGTTGGCTCCGTGGCGCCAACTCTATGCGTCAGACAGTTTACAATTTTGAAAAATTTTACGAAACTCCCGGACTCATAACTTCTTCATTATAACTCTGAATTGGCTCGTTCAAAAGCCTACGGTTCACAAATTACATACTCTATGCGTTCATATAAGAATTTTATCTATTCGACTTTGTTTGCTAACATTTCACCTATGAGTTCATTTTTAACGAAAATGATAAACGTCCGTGAACGTTCAACGCTCGTTTCTTCGTTCTAAGTCAGAATTCGGTCATTTTTGAGTCTGCAACTCTATAATGCCAAATATGACTTGTCTCCATCGAAAACCAATGTTTTCAACTTCAAACACAAAATACGACTTCCATTCCGAGAATTTCACGAATTCGACGATAATCATCCAATCGTGTGAATTCCGGCAAAGCTACATTCTTAATATTTCTAAATGAATTTTAACCAATATATGTGTTAGGTTTGTAATATTCAAGAACGCAATCAAATTATATAAATAAGCGGAAACGTGTAAAAATCAGAGTTTTAAAAATTATACAAACCATATACCCGGATCACCCTTTATGCACAATTATTAATTAAACGAAAAAGAAAGAACAAGAATCATACCCTTGAAGATCCGAGCTTCCTCAAGTACAAGTTCACCTCCAATCTTTTTCGCGTTCAACTTGAATCCACCGGGTTTGGTTCCTTCCTTTGATCAAGGTTAGCCACCCAAGTGTTTGGCCTCTAGAGGTGATCCACCAAGGAAGAAGAAGGATTCAAGAAGATGGGTGGTTGGCTAAACCCTAGTTTTTCTATCTCTATAGAAAAGGAGCGTACTCTCCAACCATTGGAATTATAACGTAGTCTTGATATCTGATATAAGACTCCTCTTATAAAGATATCAAGTAACCCTATTAAAATAAGGTATTATTTAATTAAACCCTTTTAATTAAAGGGGCTCCCTAATCTTATTAGGGATAATTAAATAAACTCCTTTAACTAATTTTCCTTCCTAATCCAATTAGGAATAAATGAGAGTACTTAAATTAAATTAATTCCTAAACTCTTTTAGAAATTAAAATAATAATAATAATAATTGTAATAATATTAATAAGACTCCTCTTATTAATTTATATTTAATATTTCTAAAATATTAAATAATAAATATTAAGCTATTTAATTTATTCTATCACCATAGATTAAATTAAATATACATAACATATTATTACGATTATGCCATTAACTTCTTAAATAATTATTCTTCCTTTTATGGTGTGACCCTTTAGGTTCTCCATATTAAACCTAGGTTGTGAATAAATCAATTAGAACAATTCTAATCTTATTTAAATAAATAAATTAAACAATTAATTTATTTAAATAAATAATATTTATTCTACAATAGGGATAAGCCTCCCCAGCGATCAACGACTTTCCAGATAATATAGATTTCAACATTAATCATAAAAGAACCTTTGAGTAAATAGTTACCCTACAATTCAATCCTTCCACCATACAATGCCCCAATTAAATATAAGACATGGAATTACTGTCAAGTCTTATTTTATTTAATTATATGTATTTCGATCCTTAAATGCACAACACCAAATAATGCAAATTAGAAACTCCTTTCTAATTTCAATCATATTTCAAGCCAAGAACTACCGGGTTGTCATTTATCAAATCACATAGGACATTTCTCTTCTTTTAATAGAAGTGGTAGATTCTTTATTGATCATACATTATCTCCATGTATAACTTATTATACCCAAGCATACCCTTTGATATACCCTAAGGGTCTTAAGGAATAAGTCAAAGTATAACTCATCATACACAAGATACTATGATGATCTCAAGTCTAAGGATCACTTGTACTACTATCACTACAGGAATTCCTATTGACAGGCAAGTAAAACTCCATTAGGTATTCCTTAGCAAGCCACGTTCAGTGAACTTATTCTCTAATAAGCACCTACATACTTGCTTTAGTGTCTCCACACAAATGATCATGAGATCAATCATCCTCATCAAATGAGCAAGCAACGTATGTACCAATCTATCCGAATTCACTAATCCCCAATTTAGTAATCCAACAATTGGGAACTATTTTAGTTTTAAGCTTTCAAAGAATTTAGATCTCATTAGAATGATCATCATCATTATTCTAAAAGCATTGCTTAAAACTATGGGTTTATCACATATTATAAAACAGCATCATGTAGATAATTAAAAGCCTTTAATAAATTAATACTCTTTATTTAATAAATGAATAAGATTGTTACAAAGTATATGCTTTATCATCAAACATGATTGGCTTGTGTGCATACTACTTTCAATCTCCCGCTTGCACTAAAGTCAATCGTCATGGTATCTCATACTCTTCTTCTCTAAGTGACGATTATCCTGCTGTTGGATAAGCTTTAGTTAATGGATATGTAATGTTGTTTTTGAGAGTTCACTATCTCTATAGTGATTTCCCATCTTTCAATGATTCCTATAATCAAATGAAAGTGTTATAACACATGTTTAGATCCAAGATGAGACTTAGGAACTATTTCGTAATGAACTTATCATCCAAACAATCAACTGTCTTTATATATACTTTGTCTTTATCATTAAACCAAAGAACCTTTTACTATTTGGAACCTTTCAAATTCACTACACCACTTTTCAAGGTAACACTTTACCTTAAAGTGGATTTTCGATCGTCTTGGTCTGTCTGCGAAAAACTTGAGTCCAGTAAAGCCCTCTAGTTTTAATTCGCACCCACCATGTATGCTCACATCCTTAGTGCTGGCTAAGAACTTTAAGATGTTTTTCACCGTCTTACGTTGATCTTCTCGAAATATGACCGATCAACATTAGATCTTGTATATTTCATTGCATACATGATAGTCACTTATGCGATCTCTCTTTTCGTGAGTCTGTGGGGACTATAAAGAGATATACACCATAGCTCATCAACATGAGTCATCTCTTGAGTTTGCCATGCTAAACGACTTTTAGCATCAAATGAATATACGTTCCTTGGGTTAAGTTGAGCATCCTTTTAAATCTATCTATATAGATTTGCATCCCCAATAATGATACTCTTCCCAAATCATTCATGGAGGATTGTTTAGAAAACTTTATCTTTTGATTGTAGCATTGGTATGTAATTCCTCATCCGTAGTATATCAACATATAATACTAGAAATTTCACGACGCTCCCAATCGACCCTTTTTACACACTAGAACTCTTACCTCATCGTATATAACTCGGATCATCATCTTCTATGATGCGTACCTCATCATCATCATCCATGATGAATCCATACCTCCTAGGTATCTTCTTGCACTATTCCGGTTTATGATTTGGTTGTGGTACAATAGGTCTATCTACAGGTTCCTCTTATTTGACTTATAGTGTTTTGTGGATCATGAATTCTTCAAGATCTATAATCCTCCCACTAGCCCTTTCAATGATAAACATCTTTATCTTAGAAGGCAGCGTATTTTGCAAATAACACCTTTTGCTAACTAAGATTATAGAACATATACCCTAAACTTACTTTAGGATGTCCCACAAATCGACACTTATAAAATCTTGTCCCAAGCTTATCCTTTGAAACCTTTTCACATAAGTTGGACAACCCCTTATCTTAACATACTTAAGATTAGGAATCCTCCCCATCCATAACTTTTATGGAGTCTTGGGGTAGGATTTTGAGGTTACCATTTTCGTGAGATATGCACCCATTTCTAGGACATTATCCCGTAAGATACCGGAATGTCGGTAAAATCATTATGGACCGCACTATGTCCAACAAGGTACAATTTTTCATTCAGATACATCAATCAATTATTGCGTATCAGGATGTGTCCATTATGAGAAAACCATTTGAGATTATCTAGAAACTTATTGCACAAGTATTTATTCCTTGATCTAATCAAAGAATCTTAATACATTGCCAATTTGTTTCACTTATGAATTCTTTGAACCTTTCAAATAATTCACACTTGTATTTTAGCAAATACACACATTCAACTCTTTGAATGATCATCTCCTTTTCTTATACTAGTTTGTTCAATTTGTAAAATTATTTTCACGTAAGTCAAGTATACAAAATCCATTAAGTGATATTCCAGTCCTATACAAAACATTATTATTATAAATAGAACAACAATTGTTCTTAAATATAATACCAAAGATGTCATTGTCCAACAATAAAATGGAAATAATATTTCCAACGAGAACTGGAATACAATAACAACTTATTGACTTAATAGACTTGCCCGTAGGCATTACTAAACTATAAGTTTCTATGGCTAATGTAGCAACCTTTGCTTCATTTCCCACATATAAGATTATTTATCTTTGTTTAGCTTTCTACTTCTTCTTGGTCCCTTCATAAATCTATATTTATGATAACCAAAGTCGATATCCAATATCCAAGTAGAACCTTGACTTAAAGAAAAATTTATTTTAAATCTTGAACAAAATTGTATTTGTAACCGAAACTTCATTAAGCTTCTTTGGTTAGCCAACGCAAGGTGCTTCTCGCAGCTTTCTTTCCAAAGTCCCATGCTTATTGCAAAGGAAGCAAACTCCTTTGCTATCTCAGATCGCTTTTGTTCTTATTATCCTTTGTTTTTGCCTTTCTATATACCTTCTTTGAATCGTTCTTCTTTCGGAAGATCCTTTGGCCCCTACCAAGAAAACATGGTCTTTCTTGGTTGGAAAGTGACTCTCATCATTTTTCAACATGTTAAGCAAATCAACGGTCGATATCTAGCTTGTTTATATGAAAAATTCACAACAATTGTGAAAGGAGTCCGGGAGTGAGTGCAAGATCAAATCTTGGCTCAACTCTCCATCCATGACAAAACCAGTTGTCCTAATTGATCAATCAAATTGATTATGTTAAGAACTTTTGTATGTACTATAGTGCCATTGGCCATTCTAGATCGGAAAAGCTCCTTAGATATCTCGATATCTATCGGTCCCCACTTTCCTCACCATCAACTACTTGATGTGCGGGAATATAGTAGGAGCATCCATAGTTTCATCTTGACGACGAAGCTCGTTACTCATGGATGCGAGCATGATGCATTGAGCCAATCAGTGCATCATCTTGCCACTTTCTAAAAGTAGCAATCTCTTCCTCGAGGCATTATGCGCAACCATTGCGGGATAGGTGTATTAAGGACATAAGATAGCTTTTCAACTATGAAAACTATTCTCAAATTCCTTAACCAATCCGCTTAATTCTTGGCCAGTTAATTTAGCATCTAATATTTTTCGCAGTGATAGTAATTTTAGACATTGTAAAAATTACGTAAATGAATTTTAATTAACAACATTTTAACATACATTCTTTTATTAATTACCAAAATAAATTAGGTCTTGTTTTAAATTGGTATCTCCCACTATTTTCTTCAAACTATATTACCCTCAATATATATAGTTCGGCAAAATCTAATTAAAGATTTGCTAGTGAGAATAAGGATCCCATTTCAAATGTATATAGCCTTGTGGTGACACAACAAACTATATATAAATAAATAGGTAGACAACTCTTGTCAATTACATCAACTATGCAACTCCTTGTATTTTTGCCTCTTAGATTATTTTGATCAAGTGGTGGCACATCCGAATCAAAATTATCCATGTTAAGTCCGACCTAGCACTCCATATATTCAAAAAAGAAAAATATCATCCTTGTGGTGACACAACAAAACAATATTGTTCAATTTTCTTTATAAGCATCAAATGTGATAAATTAACATCTTAAATACTTAATACTTGCCTTGTGGTGACACAACAAACTCATATTAAATATTTAATATTCTATTAATTTTATCATACTAGAAGGCGACGTTCGATATTCCAAATATCTTTGAACGCTTAAGACTTAATATAAAAAAAAATTGAGGGATTTATTAATAAATGTCTCATCTTGTTTAGCGCACATGCACATATATATAAAATACGCGTCATATTAATTAACATGTGAAGCATGTTTGCATAATATATAATATATATAGTATAAGCATGCACATATAGAATACTATATTTTACCCGGATTGATTATGGATTTTTATTCTAGTTTGGTTCACTAGAGCCACCAAGTGAACCAAAAGGTCAAACCCTAGGGGTGTAAGAAATAATATTTAAATATAACTATTACATTTAAACCCGGCTCCATTACAAACGGGTCTTCAAGCTCAGCGCTCTCTTGCTTCTTGATCTCCAATTTTCAAAATTAATTCTAACTATTCCTATTACAAAACTAATTAAAATAAATAGAAACCTTGATCGTGATCGAGGGAAGTACATAGGGAGGAGATAGAATTTACATTCGAGAAAAAAATTAGAGAAGACAAGGTGTGAATTCCATTTAATAAAACCTATACATTCATGCATCCAACTAAAATAAAATCCAATCACATTGGTCAATTGTCCATAATCAATCTCATTTATTATCATACATATCACCATATGCATCAATACATAACATTCATCCGATGAATAATAAACATTCAATATATATATTGATATCATTTAATGGGCAAATTTAGTTAATATAAAATCTAATTTTGAATCAAAATAAACTCATTTATTTTAATCCAAATTTAAATTAAAATAAAACTATTTTATTTTAATTTATCCAATTTTGAATAAAATAAACTATTTTATTTTAATCAAAATTTTTAATCAAAATAAACTCCTTTATTTTAATTAATTATGGAATCCAATTCCATATATAAAAAAAAACTTTGATTAAAGGAAACATGGATTCTCTTTCCAATTCACAAATAAACTCCTTTATTTGGAATAATATGAAATCTTATTTCATATCTAAATAAACTCTTTTATTTAAGGAAAGACTGATTCTTTTTCCTATTCACAAATAAACTCTTTTATTTTGAATAATATGAAATCTTATTTCATATCTAAATAAACTCCTTTATTTAAAGAAACATAGAATCCAATTTCAACTCCAATTAGTTATCATGGAATCCAATTCCAACTCTAATTAGTTAGTATGAAATTTAATTTTAAGATTAAAATAAACTCTTTTATTTTAATATTAAAATATATATATATATATATATATATATATATAATAATAATAATAACCAAATATTATATAATATATATATATATATATCCTAATGTTTTAAAAAAAATGAAATCACGTGAGTAGCAACAAATCCATGAAACAAGAGTCATACTCTTTCAAAAAACATGTTAAGTCATTGCTAATATATATATATATATATATATATATATATATATATATATATATATATATATATCCATTCCATGTTTAGTTCCACTTGCAAGAATCACTTGAGTCCATGAAAAAACAATGCTCCAGCTCCAAAAAAAAAATTGGCCGCACTTCACCTTATCCACGTGAGTCACCAGGAAATAAAAAACAACACGGAACAGCTTCTTGAAAAAAAAAAATGATTCAGCAACACAACATGATCCTAATATATATTTAATATATATATTCCGTTCCACGTTGAAGATTTTAGAAGCAGCGAATTCGTGTTCCTTTTTTTTTTTTTTTTAAAATTTATACAATAAAATTATGCCCAATTAAATTGTTCTAAATACATATCAATATATATATCAAATTTTGAACAATTAATAATTTACATAAAGGTTTGGCTCTGATGCCACTGTTAGGTTTGTAATATTCAAGAACGCAATCAAATTGCATAAATAAGCGGAAACGTGTAAAAATTAGAGTTTTAAAAATTATACAAACCATATACCCGGATCACCCTTTATGCACAATTATTAATTAAACGAAAAAGAAAGAACAAGAATCATACCGTTGAAGATCCGAGCTTCCTCAGGTACAAGTTCACCTCCAATCTTTTTCGCGTTCAACTTGAATCTACCGGGTTTGGTTCCTTCCTTTGATCAAGGTTAGCCACCCAAGTGTTTGGCCTCTAGAGGTGATCCACCAAGGAAGAAGAAGGATTCAAGAAGATGGGTGGTTGGCTAAACCCTAGTTTTTTTATCTCTATAGAAAAGGAGCGTACTCTCCAACCATTGGAATTATAACGTAGTCTTGATATCTGATATAAGACTCCTCTTATAAAGATATCAAGTAACCCTTTTAATTAAAGGGGCTCCCTAATCTTATTAGGGATAATTAATTAAACTCCTTTAACTAATTTTCCTTCCTAATCCAATTAGGAATAAATGAGAGTACTTATATTAAATTAATTCCTAAACTCTTTTAGAAATTAAAATAATAATAATAATTGTAATAATATTAATAAGACTCCTCTTATTAATTTATATTTAATATTTCTAAAATATTAAATAATAAATATTAAGCTATTTAATTTATTCTATCACCATAGATTAAATTAAATATACATAACATATTATTACGATTATGCCATTAACTTCTTAAATAATTATTCTTCCTTTTATGGTGTGACCCTTTAGGTTCTCCATATTAAACCTATTGTGAATAAATCAATTAGAACAATTCTAATCTTATTTAAATAAATAAATTAAACAATTAATTTATTTAAATAAATAATATTTATTCTACAATAGGGATAAGCCTCCCCCTAATGATCAACGACTTTCCGGATAATATAGATTTCAACATTAATCATAAAAGAACCTTTGAGTAAATAGTTACCGTATAATTCAATCCTTCCACCATACAATGCCCCAATTAAATATAAGATATGGAATTACTTGTCAAGTCTTATTTTATTTAATTATATATATTTCGATCCTTAAATGCACAACACTAAATAATGCAAATTAGAAACTCCTTTCTAATTTCATTCTCGCTTGGCCAAGGACTACTACGGGTTGTCATTTATAGAATCACATAGACATTTCTCTTCTTTTAATAGAAGTGGTAGATTCTTTATTGATCATACATTATCTCCATGTACAACTTATTATACCCAAGCATACCCTTTGATATACCCTAAGGGTCTTAAGGAATAAGTCAAAGTATAACTCATCATACACAAGATACTATGATGATCTCAAGTCTAAGGATCACTTGACTACTATCACTACAGAATTCCTATTGACAGCAAGTAAAACTCCATTAGGTATTCCTTAGCGAGCCACGCTTCGTTGAACTTATTCTCTAATAAGCACCTACATACTTGCTTTTAGTTCTCCACACAAATGATCATGAGATCAATCATCCTCATCAAATGAGCAAGCAACGTATGTACCAATCTATCCGAATTCACTAATCCCCAATTTAGTAATCCAACGATTGGGAACTATTTTAGTTTTAAGCTTTCAAAGAATTTAGATCTCATTAGAATGATCATCATCATTATTCTAAAAGCATTGCTTAAAACTATGGGTTTATCACATATTATAAAACAGCATCATGTAGATAATTAAAAGCCTTTAATAAATTAATACTCTTTATTTAATAAATGAATAAGATTGTTACAAAGTATATGCTTTATCATCAAACCTGATTGGCTTGTGTTCATACTACTTTCAATATGAACATCACAAGTTACTTATTACACCAACTTATAGTAAAAGTAAATTTTGACTTATTATCATAAGTTAAGGACTTATTTAACTTAGGAACTACTAATTCTCATGCTAATGACTTACTATGAACTTAAGTCCATTAATCAATGTTCTCATGCTATAATCAACATACTAACATCATATGACAAACATATGATAAGTTCTTTATGATTCTAACAAATTATTAGAGTTCAAGTTGCTTATTCAACTTATTCGGCTTAAGTCCATTCATAACTTAATTTTATATGTTCTTAGCATACATGTTCATTAATTACACTTCTCTTATTATCCTATTATGATAGAGATGGAAGAATATTGGACACAAGATCATTACCTTTGATGTCTAACTTCTTCTTCTTGGAAAATCTAACAAAAGAAGCTTTGACTTAAAAGTGCTTATTCTCTCTACCAATTAAGTTACTTTATCTTGAGAGGAGTTGGATGAAATGAAACAACCAACAATTATGAAATGAGGCTTGTATTTATAGGCATTCCAAAGCTAGGGCATTATGGACTTTAAACATCCCACCTCCTTTAATCCACCTCCTCATTCCACCTCCTTACTATTTATTACCTTACAACTAAGTTATCTTGCTAGCCACTTCCCTTTCTTGCTCATCACAACACTTGGGCACCAAACAAAATGTTTGCCCATCAAGTCTACCTATTGCACCCTTGGTTTGCCCCATAGATCATGACTTCTCATTAGGCTTTGTTAATTAATCTAACTACTTTCTTGTTGGGCTTGTGCTACCATAGTTTGGACTTATGACTTCTCAAACACTTGGGCTTGATTGTCACATTCTATTGGACTTATACTATTAGGTTAATAATCCTACAAGTCCATTACATTTAATTAACAACTTAACATATATACACCACGTATAATCTTCGTTTGCTAGCTCGTATATTAATTCGTAATATACGTTATCTCATTCTTCATACATAATAGTACAATACGTCGTATTATACTTACATTCATTACCTTCATATAATGAATACACATTATACGATCACAACTTTCATCCTTTAATGCTTAATAAACCTAACGTTCCCAAATTAAGTCCGCATGCAAAATATTACATTTTCCATACTTAGATTTTTATTACATAATCTATATCACCTTGATATTATAACGTTACGTATTTCTCAAAAGTTAAAAAAATAATTCCCGAGCAGAAATCGATGAATAGTGTTTTTCGGAAAATTTCTCGGAAAGTTTTTATTTTCGTCTTAGAAATTCAAACACTTTAATTCTTTCACGTAGTTAAATTAGTACGATATTCAACATTTCTAGGTTATAGAATGACATTCATCTTATCCATACGTTAGTAAATAATATTATTTTATTCATTATTAAAAGTATTTACAAAGGTTCAATTTTCTAGGGTGTTACACTCACAAGAGAAATTATAAAGAGAGAAGTTATAGAGAGAAAGAAGAAGAGAAGTCTGCTACTTCACTATTCCAATATCCAATCTTCTTCTGAGGTAAGGGATATTATTTTTGTTCAGTATTCATAAGGAATAATATTTTTTTTCATACATTGTAGTATGTAAGTAATATTATTTCATCTCATATTCTTGATTGTACCCTCACTCTGTTAAAGTATTGCTTCTATACTCCGCGAAATTAGTAGAATATCCTTGATATTTGGGCTTCATCCAGTATGTTTTCATGGAAATATTATTCTGAGCTTTCTTGATAATTATTGATCTTTTCATGCAGGAATACTATTCATGAGTTACTATTTAAGGGTTACTATTCACCTAATTACTATTCACTTAAATATTATTCACTCGGGTATTTGGGGCACTTTTCATGCTGAAGTACTATTCACGGGTTACTATTCATCCAGTTACTATTCACTCGGGTATATGGGGCACTTTTCATGCTGGGGTACAATTTATGAAGTACTATTCCCGAAGTACTATTCATAGGGTATTATTCACGGGGTACTATTCACCCAAAAAATATATTTCTTTTATGTCCAAATTATTTTAGATACATGAATATTATTCTTGAATTTTACTCCATAAAGCAGTATCATGTTGACAATTTGGATATTTATAAACTCTGGATATATTTAAAGTCTTTCATATTTATCCTTGATTTTGTTTGATTAATGCTTATATCGTTGTCATCATTCTAATGCTTATATTATGATGAAAGTCATCTTTGGCATACATGCATAGATGGACTGTTGATTGATATGATTATGACTAGGGATCATTCGGTATAAGCATGACCCGTAATTTTACAAATGACGTGGTAAAAGTTCTCACTGGCCCGTAGTGCATTGATGGATAGTTGTTGGTATGATTATGACCATGGATTATTCGGTATAATCATGACCATTGATGATTACATAAATATCCTTGGCCCGTAGTGCAAGGATGATTCGATAATGTGGTTTATTTATTAAGTTGAGTCTCAGCGATAAAGTGGATGAAAAACTTTTTAAATAATAGAAGATATTAGATATCATGCTTTACTTGACTCTTCTAATGGATTGCTTGTTTCACTGCAGTTAAACTTGATGTTTATTGTATTTTATCAGTTTAACACTGTTGAAGGCTAATAATGATTTATTCTACATTATCTTAGTCATAATATTTCTTACTGGGCTAGTTGAGCTCACCCTTTTGCTTTCATTATTCTCCTCAGGAAATGAAAACGTAGTCGTGACTAGTCGGGGAATGGAGTGACGGTTTGAGGTGGTTATCTTAGTAGTCCTCACTACTTAGTGTGATAATAAGTGTAATGAGGATTAAATTTGTGTTTGGATATTGTCTATGAGATAATATTCATATAAAAACTCAGCTATGTTTTGTCGTATTTTTACACGACAGTTGTATTAAAGAAGTTTGTATTTGATTTCTGTACCATGTATTTGGCGACTCAAGATGGGTGATGTATACCTATTTTGCGGGCGTCACAGTCTGAGTCTAGAATTAGGATTTCTTTCCCACTAGCCAGTCTGGTCTTAGGAAATAGTATACCTGCCAAGGAAATAGGAATTTTCCTTAGAGGCCTTACAGATCCTGTATTTGTAAGTTTGGCAGCAAAATTATAGATGAAGGAACCAGTGTATGCTTGTGCGGGTTTCGACGATTTGATCCAGTGGAATAGCCTAATCCAGCCCTCCCTGTCTGACTAGGAATTTGAATTAGGCTTTTGATTCCTTGCTAATTTTTTCCTAACTCTTGTTCAGGTTGGAAACCCAAGTTTATCATTTTTGACTAGCCGACATTACTTTAGTGGAAACTCTGGGTTTTAAAGCTGGAGCGTCGATAGGTTGATAGTGAGTGTTACTTATCTCGAGGGCTTGGAAGCTGACATACTCAACTCCTTCATTGAGAATGATTAGAGGCCTATCACATTGGACATGGACAGGATATCCTGGTTTAGCATTGACAACGACTAGATTACTGTTGATAATGTACTTGACCTGTTGATGAAGAGTGGATGGAATGACTCGTGTCATATGGATCCAAGGTCTTCCCAACAGCAAATTATATCCTGTGGTGATGTGTAGCACTTGAAAGGATATGTAGAAAGTATATGGACCAATTTCTACAAGCAATTCAACCTCTCATACAACATTCCGTCGAAACCCATCGAAGGCTCTTATGACTATGTGGCTGCTTTGGATCCGGTTGGGATTGATCTTATTTCCAACGTGTCATAAGGGCAGATGTTCAAGGAAGATCTTCCATCTATTAGAATACCTTCGACCACATATCCTGAAGACATCACTGTTATGTGCAATGGATTGCAATGACCTGTCCCTTCGCGGGGTATGTCATTATATCATCGGTGAAAGATATCACATTGCTGCATAAAATGTGATCTACAAAATGATGAAACTTCTCAGTGTCCACTATTTTTGGCAGGTGGGCTTCTTCTAGTATCTTCATTAAAACCTTCTGATGATCTTCAGAAGAGAATACCTAGTCCATAATGGATATCTATTGAGGTTCTTCTTTCAAGCTTTGCATCACCTTGGTTTCATTATGTCTCATCTTGCAAAGGAATTCTTCAATTTTCTCCTCGGGCACTCTCCCTTTAGATTTGATGACTGGTTTTATCAGTCGCTGAGGTAAATATAGTGGGGTTTCTTTTAATACCGTAGTAATTTGATTTAAAGTGGATCCCTCAACCTCCCCATAGTTCCATGAGACTTTTTTTCAAGCCGATGATACAATATTGCAGTCTGAATGGCAATACCAGTGGTTCTGGTGCAGCCACCTTCAAAGGGTTTTTCACTCCTTTGAGGTTTATTTATTGAATTGTAAGAGGTGTTGCAAACAAGTCTCCTTCAGAGGATATGGATGCTATGACTTCCCTCCATCTCTGTGTTCCTAGAGGAAATATCTTCCCACTCTCAGGTAATACGGTGTCAATGTCTGCCATTTTTAGGTCACCGTTGTCAATCATATTTTGGATGAGATGACAAAGTGCCCTGCAGCTTTCAGTGCTACGCCCACAAGTATTGGAGTGGTATTGACAGACCCTGGTAGCATCAAATCTCTTTAAACTTGGAATAATTGGGGGTAGCAGTGTTGTGACCTTCCCTTCATTGATCAACATATGCAAAATTTCTTTAATTGGTTGACCCAAAAGGATGAACTCCTGTTGGTTTTCATATTCCTGACGAGCTTAAGATCTTTCTTTTTTTGCAAGTCTTTATTCTATGGTTTCATTCTCTTGGGCTTGTTGTTGATTCATTGTGATAAGGGAGATGAGACTTGTGTGCTCTTAACTGAATAACTGTCATGTGACTTGGTGCTGATGTATCACCAGTTCTGCCAGATGATTGGTCTATTCATTGATAGACTTCATTTCCCGTTCTATTATAAACCAGAATTCCAAATAATCCCACTTATCAGAATTATCTTTGCTGGTTTGGGGAGAACCACACACATATCTGAGGTAATTGGAACTTTCTTCACTCCCTCTGTTGATCATGTTGACATTCTCTTCCTTGTGTTGAGGGAGAGGGTTATCTTGCACAAGTAGTTGTTCTGGCTTTGTTACCACGATCTCACCACTGTCAATTAGATCCTGGATCTTTTGTTTGAGGTCCCAACAATCTTGGGTGTCATGACCCAGAGCTACAGAATGGTAAGCATATTTCTTACTTGTATTGAAATTCTTTCCACTTGGATTGGCTAGTGGAAGGAGCTAGACAATTTTCTTCTATGCTATCAGAAGCTTGAATATGTTCTCCAATGAGTCCTCTAAGGGTGTGAACACTCTTGGACGTCTGACTTCTCCACCTTTTTGCAAGGGAGGATTGAAAAGGTGAATAGTTTCTCCTTTGAATGGGCAAATTTTGATTGCCTCTCTGAGTTTGTCCTTGCAACACCAAGGAGACATCATCTTCTTTCTTTTTATGGACCCTTCGGGGGTTGTTCCCATAATTTCTAGCTTAAATGTGCTCAACCACGGATTTTAAAGCAACGAGGTCTTGAATCTTCCCAGATTTCAACCCCATCTCAGCAATTTCTCCGTGCTTGATCATTTCTGAGAATGGTTTTCCTATGCCTACTCGGACCCTCACATAAAATGAAGCTTCTTGAATGTTTATGAATGTCATTACCATCTTAGATTCTGTCATGGATGAGATTACTTGAGTAGCCAAACGCCTCCATCTTTGGGCATACTCTCTAAATGACTCAGTGCTTTGTTTTTTGACTTTGGTGATTTGATATCTATCTGGAACCATTTGTGTTTGAAAACTGTATTGGTTTAGAAAAGCATAGGGTAGTTCCTCCCAGCTATGGATTTTGGAATTTTCCAATCTGGTATACTATGCTCTGGCTTCTCCAGTTATTCTCTTTTGAAATAACTGCATTCTAAGTTTTTCATCCTCTGAATAGGATCAGAGTTCAACAATGAACACCTTTAAATGAGTGTAAGGATCTCTCAATCCATCATATTTCTCAAAATTAGGAGTTTTGAATTTGTCTGGATAATGAACCCCGGGAAAAATGCAAAGGTCTTAATAAGCAACGCTTCCTTACGCTCGTGTCCCTTTGATTGACCGAATGGTTTCTTCCATTTGTTGGACTTTCTTCTGAATATCACTAGTTTCTTGATCTTCTTTAAGATGGATGATTTCAGGGGTTTTGTTAGATTTCTTAGTCTGCGACTCAGGTGTCTGGACATTTTTTTCAATACCCTTGATTCCTCCATGTGCAAAGGATTCTATTTAAATGGGTATTTATAGACCCTGAGTTTGTTTGTTTAGTTCTTTCAGAAAGACAACCAATTCTACTATTTGATTTCTTAGTCCCTCGAACTCCTCTCGGGAAACAAGAGTAGGTTCCAGCTGGGCACTTGTAGCCATGTCTGGAAGTGGGCTTAGTGCCTTTTTCGGACTTTGAATGAGTAACAGGACCAATTATTTCCCTACAAAAGATTATGTAGTTTAGTCTTGATACACATTAAGAGGTTGTATTCTATGTAATGTGTCTGTTTTAGGAGTTTTTTATTGTTCTCCTGCAAAACAGATGTCAGTTGTTTTGATGACATGATAGCATGACAAGTCTTGATAGGGAAAGGAATTCATATTTACATCTTCCTCTATATTTCATTACATTGAGATTTACATGGAATGTACATGTTATTGAAAGGGGAAGGCTTGAAGAGACTTCCCTTCATGTTTGGTTTATCAGATGCTGACCTACCTTAGGCTACTCTTGTGGCTTTCGGCATGAAGGTCCCCAGATCATCGCAATTTACTAGATGGGAAGTTAATCCGATATTTCAATTAGAGCAAATCTTGGTGGTGCCTTTCTCGAGCCTCGCAGGATTAGTCTCCCTTGAGTCCAGTAATCAAACATCGATGGCTTTGCCATATGGTGGACTAATCTAATAACATACATTCACATACATCGTGTCTCATCGTATGAAATGATGACATTGTGTGAAGCACTAATACCACAGGCAGATATTGTGCAAGGCACTAAAGTGCAGTAAATAAAGTATTAGTACACATCCATTCAATGTAAATGCAGCATTCACACACAAGCATATAAAAAGGGTTTTTAAAAAGGTTAAACAACGGAATAAGCCCTCTACTATCCCCAACAGCGTCTCCACTTATCGACTTCGAAAAATTGTACCCCTTTCTGTTCTTGCCTTTTATGTTCTCTATTTGATGAGTTTTATTTGAAAGAAAAAGGTCCGACATGTAAATATCGACGATTTGAAAATCAGAGTCACCAGTTTGTAGATTTGAAATTTTTGTACCAACTCAACCGATTTTGAAAGGTTTAAACAAAGCCCCAATGGTTGAACTCTATTTAACAGACCTTGGAAACTAAGATTCATAGAGTTCGGGGGCTTGATTAAACTGGGGGAAGGTGTTAGGCACCCCCCGACTTTCGTGAAAACACGGTTACCACAACTTTTCAATTACCCTAATTACTTGCATTTGTGTGTGTGTGTGTTTATTGGGCCTATGTGCAATTATTTGAAAGTAGTGATGTTTTGAATAACAGGTTTATAAACCCTTATGCTCAATAGTAATTGAGGCTTGATTGATTTTATTTTTGAGGTACGAAGCATCTTCTAGAAAATAAGATACATAGAAGTACCGGGCTCCTTATGGGCATGAGAGCCATCGAAGGATATCCAGACACCATAAATAATTTACAAGTTGGCTGCAGCTGAAAAATGTCCTCTTTGACCTCATGGCTCATAGGCTCACATGAGAGATTAATATGTAAAAATCTAGAAAGAAAATTAGATTTAAATAAATCTAAGCCATTGTAGCTTCAACAGTTCCAGTTTAGACACTTTTAAACTAGTTAAAAGTTTGTGATAGCTAGATTTAGATAAATCTAGTCCACAGACTGGAATATTAAATATCTACATTGCAAAAGCAATTAAAACTAATATGTAAAAGAAGTATATATAAATATATATATATATATATATAGAGAGAGAGAGATCAAATCCATACCCCTTATCTTACTCACCCGTGCTCGCCCCCCTTTAGCGACGGACCCGGTGACGGTTTTGGTCATACAACTGTCATCTATACTTTTAGCGACGGACAACATATAGCGTCACTAAAAGTATAGACAATTGATTATTATAATAAAACCGTCGTTGATCCGTCTGCTAAAGGGGGGTGAGCACCGTGAGTAAGAAGATAAGGTATATGACTGATCCGGACCGTATATATATATATATATATATATATATATATATATATACACACACACACACACAAAAGCAATAAAAGCCATGGATATTCGATCCAGGCATAACTAATCGGTGAGAATCTTGATATATATATATATATATATATATATATATATATATATATATATATATAAAGCAGTAGAAAGCTTAAAATATATAAAAATCTTACAGTGGGCTGCCATGAAGACTTCAGATCACTTTTGGAGCTTGAAAACTTGGTTTCCACCAGTTAAATTTCAGTAGGTTGTAGAACACGAGCTTACAAATATTTAGAAAGAAGAATCACAAAGTTTGGAGCACTCTAGAAGAAGATAAGGACTGAAATTAACATAGTTTTCTCTATTTTCTTCTTCTTCTTTTTTTTTCAAATGAGCTGATGGGGGGGGTCTATTTATAAACCAAGATAGTCGCGGGTCTACCGGTGACTGCCCAAGCTGCCCCGGGCGTTACGGGTCCCGTCGTCTCGAAGTACATGCGCTCGGACAACGTGTTAGCCGCTCAAACCTTCATAACTTGTAATCCGGGCATCCGATGGAGGCACGCTGTACCTTTTCAGAAATCCATTGGTGAGAGCTACACAATGACATGGGATTAGACATTGTCCAAATTTGGGAAGATGGGTCCATAACCAGATCTCCAAGTCTTCCCAGTCTATCCGTTGAGTTGTCTTGTGCAGTTTTTACTCAGGATTTAAGCTATGGTTCTTCTGGGACATCTTTTGACGCAGTTTGAGTTAAAATGACTTGAAGTAATGTTGAGGTGGCAAAATGACCATTTTTCCCCTACCGGGGTTATCTCCGACTTTGATGCAGTTGTAGCATTCTTTTCTCAGGGTTATCTCTAAGATTAGCCTGCTGTTGACTCTGACAGTCCTTAGGGTTGTCTCTGAGGTTTGTTTGACCTCCTAGGGTTGACTTCGGGCTTTGAACTAGATCTCCCAAGGTTATCTCTGAGGTTGTACTAGATCACCCGGGGTTATCATCGGGATTGGAAATGGATCTCCTGGGGTTATCTCTGGGATTGGAATTGGATCTCCCAGGGTTATCTCTTAGATTGTAACTAGATCTCCTGAGGTTATCTCCGGGATTGGAAACTGGATCTTCTGGGGTTATCTTTGGGGTTATAATTGGATCTCTCAGGGTTATCTCCGGGACTGAAACTTGGATCTCCCAGGGTTATCTCTGGGACTGGAATTGGATCTGACTTCCAAGGTTGTCTCTTAATGACGATTATGACCTCCTGCATGGTTAGTAACATGAGTGCAAAGTTTTGAGTGTCTACAATTTCGATTATGCAATTTACTTTTTAAATAAATATTTTTCCTTTTATAGTGTAACTCTTTAGGTTCTCCATATTAAACCGGTTGTGAATAAATCAATTAGAACAATTATAATCTTATTTAAATAAATAAATTAAACGATTTAATTTATTTAAATAAATAACATTTATTTTGCAATAAGGGTAAGCCCCATTAGCGATCAACGACTTTTCAAATAATATATATTTCAACATTAATCATAAAAGAACCTTTGAGTGAATAGTTACTGTGTTATTCAATCCTACTACGATATAATGTCCCAATTAAATATAAGACATGAAAGTACTGTCAAGCCTTATTTTATTTAATTATATGTATTTTGATTCTCAAATGCATAACTCTAAATAATTCAAATTAGAAACTCCTTTTAATTTCATTCTACCTTGGCCAAGGATTCTTGAGTTGTCATTTATCGAATCACATAGGACATTCTCTACTTTTACTAGAAGCGGTAGATTCTTTGTTGATCATTCATTATCATCATATACAACTTATTATATCCAAGCATTCTCTTTGATATACCCTAAGGGTCTTACGGGACATGTCAAAGTATAACTCATCATACATAAGATACTATGATGATCTCAAGTCTAAGGATACTTGTACAACTATCACTAGAGGAATTCCTATTAACAAGCAAGTAAAACTCCATTAGGTATTCCTTAGTGAGCCACGTTCAATGAACTTATTCTCCAATAAGCACCTAGATACTTACTTTAGTGTCTCCACACAAATGATTATGAGATCAATCATCCTCTTCCTGTGAGCAAGCAATATATGTACCAATCTATCCGGATTTACTAATCCTCTTTTTAGTAATCCAACGATTGGGTACCATTTGAGTTTTAAGCTATCTAAGAATTTAAATCTCATAAGCATTATCATCATCATGATTCTAAAAGAATTTATCAAAACTATGAGTTTATCACATTTAATATAACAATAACATGTAGATAAAGGAAAAGCCTTTTATAAATTAACTTTTATTATTAATAAATGAATAAGATTACAAAGTATATTTTACATCATATCAAATATAATTGGCTTGTGTGCATACTACTTTCAATTTCCCACTTACACTATAGTCAATAGTCATGGTATCCCATATCCATCTTCTCTAAGTGACGATCAAACTGTTGTTGGGTTAAAACTTTAGTAAATGGATCTGCAATGTTATCTTGAGAGTCCACACGCTCCAGGATGATGTCTCCTCTTTCAATGATCTCTCTAATCAAATGAAAGCACCACAATACATGTTTTAATTTCTAATGAGACCTAGGTTCATTGGCTTATGCAACAGCTCCGATGTTTTCACAAAATAAACACTACAAGGAAAATGACTATTTTTGACGAAATTAAGGTCGACGGAAGTTATTCACTCCGAGTTAATGTATTCTCGATGAAATATTATGTGCATTCATCCCTCGAAAATAGAATAACCTTGACGAAATTCCGTCGGAATAAGAACATGGTTGTGGCGCGAAAGTTTTCCTCCAGTGCGACTACCAACCTCGACGGAATAAACATTAAGATAGACAAAAAGTCGAAGATACGATATGGTCGACAGACCTAATTATGACTGAATTTCGTCGAGAATAGTAAGTATTAAAACCTAATCGCTATCAATAGCATCTCACTCAGTCAAAGTAGATTATTTCTCTCTCTCTAACTACTTTTGTCCCTCTCATCTCGCCTGCGTCAAACCCACTTTCTTCTTGCCACCCTCGACCCGACCACGCCTCACCTCCACCCACATCCCCGTCCCCGGAACCCTAAGTAGTTGCACACATCTGATTTTTCAGTAGGTGGCTTTAGATACAATAATTCCAGTTCAATTTCTACTTCTTCTCGTTCATACAAACTGAGATTATTTCCCAATTTAAGGTTAGTTTTTATCAATTAATTTTGGATATGGAACCCTCAATTTTCTGATATATGGTTATGCATAAATTTGGGTATAAATTTTTATCAATTAATTGTTAATTTGGAGTTGAGAACTATTCTGATATTTCGTTATACATTCAGTTTAGTTTATATTGAGGCTTAATTTGAAACCCGTCATTATTCTGGGAATTACTTTAGTTGTGATGTAATGCATTGCTTTCTAAATATTCTGAACAATAAAAATTCTAGGAATTCCCTTCAATTTTACAGTATGTAATTCAGTCCTTTAGTTGTTAATTTGGTTTGAATTAATAATGCATAATTTATTTGTTAGTTTTACAGTGTTTTATAGTTATTATTGGGTATATTGATACTGTGAATGTTATATATTGATATTGGAGGTTGGAATTTGTGCTATGAATATATTGTGGTTAGTTAATTTAGCTAAGAAAAATAGGTGTGACTGTTTCTAACAGAATTCCCGAGGAAATTTCTATCTGAATTAAAATTAAAAATATATATGGGCCCTGGTAATATTAAAGAGGTGCATACATTTTCTAACTTCTAACTTCCAACTTCCAACCTCCAACTTCCAACTTCCAACTTCCAACTTCAAAACAAATTAAATTAAACAAAACAAAATAAAACAAAATAAAATACAATACAATATAATACATTACAATAAAATTAAATAAAATAAATTCAAATAAATGATTAGGTGTTAAATTAGATATAATAACACATAGATTAAATAAAAAATAATTAAATAACATAAATAATAAAAATAAAGTAAATTAAATTAAATTAAATAAATAGTTAATTTAAATAATAAAATATAATATAATACAAAATAAATAAACTTAATTAAAATAATATAATATAATAAAAATATAAAATAAAATAAAGTAAATAAATAAACTAAAATAAATAATTTAAATTACTTAAGTAAAATTAATTAAAATAATATAATATAATATACTACAAAATATAATTAAAATAAAATAAATATGCTACAACATATAAATAAAATAAAATAATTAATTAAAATAAAATGATATAATATACTACAAAATAAAAAATAAAATAACATAAAATAAATAAAACAATTGAAATAAATAATTTAAATTACCTAAATTAGAAAATTTTAAATATAATAACATATAAAAAAAATAAAAAAAGAAATCTATTAATTAAATTTAATTTAAAATAAAAAATAAAAAATAATTATATATTGTAATACAAAATAAAATCAAATAAAATAAAATACTAAATAATATTTGCTTAGTTTTTAACAACTAAAGTAAAATGAATATGCAAACTACATGTAAATACTTATGAAGCTACTAAGAGCCTTTAACTGAAGTGGTACCCTAGGCCTCTTGCCAAGTAAGAGGTCTTAGGTTCAAATCCCCAACCCCAATCCCAATCCCAATCTCGAAATAAAAAATGTAGCAAAAAAAAATACTTATGTAGTTTTCCACAGCTAAAGTAAACTACATACACTTAACACGTCATGTAGTAAACTGCATATATACTTCATGTGCATGTAGTATTATTAGGAGCTTAAAAACCGATTTGACATTCACTCATTAGGAGTGAATGTCGAATAGTTCCCAGTTTGGGACTGTTACTGGATGTTATGTCTCTCACTTAGGTTGGTGCCAATTCACAGGGTACGTTTTTTTAAACTTTTGAGGATTTTTTAGCTGGTGTCTCTACATGTTCTTTGAGTGAATACTTAGACTAAGTTGTATTGGTCTATTTCGTGTACTTGGAGACCATAGGAGGTGCTGCTGAAATTTTCTTAAAATAGAAAAAACGTTCTCAAGATTGGCACTAGTGAGGAGACTCATCCAGGAACGGGATAAAAGCCTAATGTGACGCCCCGAAATCCAGTTTATTTTCACACCCAGATTCCGTACATCACGATCCCCTCTTTGTCCATATATACATCATTATATAGCTAAATATAACAACATAGATTCTCAAATCCCAGGTTCTAATACCTTATAACCTCGTTCATTACAAATAATGATAATTACATTATTCTTTACATATTACAAGAGTGACTTTCATCCACCACCAAGGATACATAACAGTTCATTAAACTAGTCTAAAGTTTAATTAACATATTCTACATTACAAGTATTGGCTTGATCTTCATGCTCATTCATATACTAAATAGCACTTCGTTTGGGTACTGATTAACATGATCTTTACGGGATCATTAATTTATTTCTAACATCGGTTGCTGAAAATGTTTTTATTTAAAGCAAGTGTGAGCATTCAATTGCTCAGCAAGTCATAGCAGTTGAATAAACAACATCAAGAATTTAACATTTCCTTAAATCTTCAGTAACCGAACAAAGGTTATGAAGCAGCTTGAATAATATGAATAATTTTGATTCCTATCATTTTAAAACATTAGTCACATTCATTTTGCATTACTTTCATTTTTCTACCTTTTTTATACACATTTTGTGTGGCTAGAATCATTAGCACAGACTTAACAATAACGGTTCATGAGTAAACAGAACATTTTCATATTGAACAATTCAACCACAGAACAGTTCATCTCATAAAAACTCTGAAGTGTTAAAAATGTGGCATAATGCCTCATACATTCTACCACCTTGTACAAATATCACACATTTGCACATAGATAAATTTCTCAAGTTCAACATCTGAGAAAGTTTAAGAAACTAGCATTCATTTCAAACATGAATGAAGTTAGGAAACTCGCCTTACGCATAGCTACACCTTACAGTTTACGCTAAATTGTTCATTGCAAACCCTATATAACATATAAAGAAATAACACATGTCGACGCCGGGATTTTTTAGTGTCCCTTTTCGTTACTTGTTATTTGGTGTTCTCGTGTTAGTGTGAGATTTGTTTTAAAAAACAAGTGAAAAAGGTCCGACATGTATAATGTCGACTTTTTAACTTTAAGAGTCGCCAGTTGGTGTATTTAACTGGTTGCACCAACGTAACCGAAAAGGTTTACACATTGACCCAGTGATATGACACTGTTAAACTGGTCTGTGAAACCGAGATTCATTTGAGTTCGGGGGCTTGATTATGCGGAGGGAAGGTATTAGGCATCCCTCGACATCCGTGTTACCACGGTGACCACCACTTTTCAAGAAACTGTTATATAAATGTGTGTGTGTGTGGATCAATGTGCAATTATTTGGAAGTAGTGCTATGCCTCGTTCGCACCTATATACAAAGGGTTTGAATTTATAGAAAAATTTAGTTGTAACCAGATATAGTAATGAAGTTTTGTAAAAAGAGGTTTTTCAAACCATGTGCTCAATAGTAATTGAGGCCTTTGATACTTCCATTTTATTATTAAATTTTTGGCTTGTTTGCTTTTATTTTCGATATGCGAAGCATCTTCGAAAAAATAATATACAGCAGTGCCAAACTCCTCATGGGCATGACGGCCATCCAAGGAAATTCAGAACATCAGAAATAATGTGTACAAGCTTCGCCACAAATTGAAAAATGTCCATCGAGGAATCAAATCTAGATTCAAGAGATCAATCATCATCACATGATTCCTAAGCTCACATGATACTGCAGTTTGTTTGGAAAGCAATAAGCAGTTATATATATAAAAGCTATAAATATATATATACAAACATGGTCAACAACCCCGAAGCAACTCCATGGGGGATCGGAAATGGAAATATATAAAAGCGGTAAATATATATATATATATATATATATATATATATGGACATGATCAACCACCACAAAGTAAACTCTAGGTGGGACGAAATGTAAATAAAGCTGTAAAAGCAATCAACTTCCACGAAGTAAACTCAAAGGCGGACGCGAAAATGTAAATAAAGTATAAAAGCAATCAATCACACACGTAAAAACTCCCAGCGAGACGAAATATAAATAAAGTCTAAAGCAGTGTGCCACGAAGAAATGTAAATATATGATATATATATATATATATATATATATATATATATATATATATAAAAGCAAAGAATAAGCATACGGGATGTAAATCTGGGCTCATCGGATATGTCCGACAACAATTATATATATATATATATATATATATATATAAGCTAGTAAATGCACCAGATGTAAAATCCAGGCTTATCGGATATGTCCGACAACAATTATATATATAAGTATATATATATATATAAAGTAAACGCTCCAGACATAAGTCTAGGCTCAATCGAGGCATAACTCGATAATGTTAGTCCATATATGAAATGTATACATATTAAGTATATATATACAGACAGAAATGAAAACCACGAACCAAAGTCCCGACAAACGCACTCAACGCGACTCTCAATGTGTATAACAGTGTGTGCTAATATGAAAAGAAATGCTTTATAGAATGTGAGAAGGCTTACGATGATGTCTTTGCCCAGTAGACTTCTATGACTCTATTGTGGATAAATACTCACTTTCTTGTAGAACCAAAATATAGCTATATGTGAGCTAACAGATGAGGAAACACTCAATATGGGTGTATACAGAGTAAATTGGACAGGGCTTCCTCGCCTTTCTCTCTCCTTCTCTCCCCAAATGGTCAATTCAAGGTCTATATTAATAAATCGATGGTCGCAGTGTACTGCTACCGTTGAGGTGTCCCCGGCTTCATGGGTCCCATCATCTCAAGTCGTGCACTCATGCACTGTAATGTCCACTCAAACTTGCAGAACTTCAATCCGAGCATCCGAACAAGGTATATGTGACCTTCTTCGCATCGCTTGGTCGAGAGTTATCAATGACATGGATTAGAGGTCATGCGAAGTCGGGAAGAGGGACCATGCCCACGCCTTCAAGCTTCAAATTCTATCCGGTGTACTGCCACGCGTAATAGTCACTCGGGATTGTAACTCCTCGATTCTTGTGGGACATTGTTGTATGTATGTATGTATGACGTGTTGAGATGATGCACAGGTGTTGATGTGGCAAGATGACGTTTGACTCTTCACCGGGGTTATCGCCGGTTTGAGTTGAAAGCAGACGTTGCTCAAGGTTACATCTAAGATTGGACTGCTGTAAGTGTTTGAATGTCGTAAGGTCATCTTGTGAGTGTGCCTGTCTACCCATTGTTAGCTCAAGGTCTGAGGGATGAGTGCCTCGGTAGGAGGTCTAAGATTGAAGCTGATAGCATGTATTTGAAACAAGAATTTCCGGAGTTATCGCTGGAACTGCAACAGCATTCCTTGGGGTTATCGCCAAGGACGAAACTCGGGGTTATCTCTGAGGTTGGAAATGATCCTTCTGGTGTGTTTTCGGAGTTAGAAATGATGTTCCCGGTGTGTGTCCCGGGTTTTGAGCTTGAACTTCTGGTAGTATCCAAAATGGATGTAAGCTGTCTTCCAGGGTTATCTCCAAAAGATGAATCTGTCCTCCTATAATGTTAGTAACAGGTGTGCATAAAATTTTGAGTGTCTACAGATGCCCCTCTTTATCATATTCATGCAATGCAAGGCATGGATAGGATAAAGAATCCTAGACACTTGAAATGCAAGTGAAATAAACATGATGCTATGTGCAGCAACATGATGCAAATGTATGATGCATGATTGTTAGGTAATCCTGATGGGATGACAATCAGTGATTTTGACATTGGGGCTATCACCAAAGTCTAGAATCCTAAACATTGGCTTATATTCCATAGAGGTGCCTCTTGTGTACAAGAGATCTGTGGGGATAAAGTTTTGTCTGTTTGAGGATGTGTATAACATATTCCCTCATCCTGTCGGAGTTACTGCCAACAGTTTATTGTCGTCAGGGTTGCCTGACCTTCGTTGATGTGTCTATCACCGGATAGATCCCTGATGGGTGCATTTTCAAGGTTGCTTGACCTTCATTGATGTATGTGTCAATGGTCGCACTGCGTTGTAACCCCCGCCAGGGATACTTGTATAAGTTTCTTCGATGGGTTTACTTTCCATCGACTGACATGACGTCAAGGCTCCTTGACCCTCATTGATGTATGTATCAATGGTTGAGAATACGCTGTAACCCCCATCGGGGATACTTGTATAAGTTGCTTCGATGGGTTTACTTGCCATCGGTTGACATGACGTCAAGGCTGCTTGACCTTCATTGATGTATTTATCAATAGTTGAGAATGTGTTGTAACCCCCGCCGAGGATACATGGATGTTTGAAAGATGTACGTTGTGACCCCCGTCGAGGATACTTTATCAATTTATAACTTCGGCTTTGTAACCCCCGCCGGGGAGGTTTAGGGTTGTGACCCTGCAATGATGGCATCGGACCTTTGTGGGGTATTACCGAGCATGATTTGTGAAAGATGAGCTCATCGATATATTATACCCTACATTTCGGCGAATACCAATGAGATGACGGGAGTTCAATTCTGACCCGTACAAAACAAGGATTCCAGGCTATTCCGCTCAATCGCGTAGCATTTTTATTTCTGATTTGGCCTTTTCAGCTTGTGATACCTCCTTTGCAACTCTATTTGGAGCCAACTGGAAGTGTGGGACCCACGTAGGAGTGCCGCAGGTACACCTGCAGCAGCCGCAGGTGGATCTGCGGCCAACCGTGGCTTTGTAAAGCACAAAGGTTGCTTTCATAAGTCATTTTCAAGATGCGTTGCGAAGGAAATCTAAGAGCTCTTCTTTAGATCTGCTGAGTTCAGGCAACTTTTTGCATATTCTGCCACCGTACAAGCGTTCTTCACTGTCCTAGTAACATATGCATGTATTTTTTTCCACTTTCTATCCGTTGGAAAATGACTTATCACATGAAATGCATTTAGACACATAGTAGTGAATATGCATGCTGATATGACTTGATAAAAAGTATTCAACATAGCGAATGTTAATATTAAACCATGTTGAACATAATGATGTGAAAATATTTGACTTTTGAAACAGTCAAATTGGCACCTTTTACTGTCATTTCTTATCCTATCTGAGGACAAATGAGTAAAGGTAGAAAAAGCAAAATAATCCTAGTAATTAGACTACACTTACGGATTTTTTACTGTGATGTGATAATGCATGTAGGATGTATATGACTGTGTATAGGTGTGCTACTGAATGGCCACCTAGTCATGCCTATGTGTATATGGATAGTCCCATTTACAAAGGGGACTATGACAAAAATTTTCCAAAATGTAGGAATTGAGTAGTCAAGCATTTTTAACTCTACTGTAGACGTATATTAAAACAATGCATGCATGCATGTAATGCATAAGATGCATTTTGAAAAGCTCCAGGTAAGAATTTACCACACCCTTTTTAAGGTGATTTGGAGACTTGTTGTCCCGATATTATGGATCCGGATCAGCCGAGTAGTTCCCGTAGAACCACTTCAGGTGTACGGAGGAGGGCTTCTAAAGAGCCTCAACGCCGGTTCAGACAGCCTCGTCGTTTAGTGGAGGCGGTGATACGTCCTATCCGGGTTGAAGTGCCGGATGTCAAGGACGAGAAGGAGGACGTATCGATTGAGGTTCCTGCTCCTGCGGTACGTGTTCCCCGTAGGGATCTACCAGGTATTCAAGTGGTGAACCCATATCTTCTAGGTGACTTGAGTAAGCATCCTTTAGCATACCTGCATGCAAACGAGGTATGAAGTTAGATCTTTAATCTTTCTTATTTCCTATTGATGAGGAGTCAAGGATTCTGATGTTGATCTGGATTTGATGTAGGTTCCCGGCTTCACACAGCCTCGAGGGAACTGGTTCAGCATCTACTCTATGTATCAGGCTTTGCATGATGACTACAGAGCGATTGTACATGGCTGGGGATTTGGGGCATTCTTTTCCATTCTTCTCCGTCACTGTCCCTGGGGTTACCTCAGGGCATTGTCTGAATGGTGGTTTCACCAGACTCAATCACTCCATTTGCTAGACTGTGAGGTGATGATGACACCGATGGATTGGCGGTTTATCACAGGTATTGAATTTTAAGGGGATCCAGTGCCTTGCACATCGGATATTACCCCTACTACCGTCAGATCCTTGTTGGGAGTTCCGGCAGAGGCGCTTAAGGGCAGGACTGTTCGTACAGGTCCTTTGAGCGTAGATGCTATGAGCGGGCTATTGAGTGAGCCTATACCCGATGATGTGAGAGTCAGGGATCGCATTCTTCAGCGATTGTTCCTGATGATCATTAGGGGATGCATCATAGCAGATAATTCCTCTACGGTGTCCTTCGCTTTGATTAGTGCCATTCGACACGTGGACTGTATAGGAGAGTATAATTGGGGTTCCTACACCTTTGCTTACTTCCTCAGGGGAATGCGCATGTGATCGCAGGGCTTGATCGAGGCGTGGTTAGGATTCTACCCGTTTCTGCTGGTGAGTGTTTCTTTTATCTTTTCCCATGTACATGTTAAGAGTGTTAACTGACAGCAGATGTTGCCTTTGTGTTGGAAATTTTGGGCCTATGAGAGGCTTCCATGTTTGCGTCCTGTGAGCGTGTTAGGTTTAGACACCTATCCACAAGGACAGAGATGGCATCATTCCATAATGGTGGAGGTCCCTGTTGATGAGGGTTTCACTCATTTTCGCCTACAGCTGGAGTTCTTGACAGCGGATGTCATCACATGGGTTCCTTACTCTGGAGAGTATTTGGGAGTTGGATTTGAGGATGGGTGTGACACCCTAAAATCCGGTACTTCCATTTCCACAGGATTTGGTGTTCACTATACAAACATCATCTATCTATCTACCCATAAATAAATGCAAACCATGCAATAGAAATAAATAATAAATAAATCTCTCACCTTATGGGCTTACATCAACTGAATAATAAATAAATAAATAAATCCCAGGTTACTCTAACCTTAAATCATCTGTGCAGAAAACATAAACAATAAGTATTAAGAAACATCAACTCTATATGTCATTATACAACCACATAAACAAATAGTCTTCATTACTTGCTAAGCTTACCCTTGCCCTTACTAGTGGAAGGTTCGTCTACTCTTTCGTTCTTAACTGCAATGTTATTATTACACAAGAGTGAGCACGATTGCCCACAAGTATAACAATATAACAATGAATAAAAACATACGAGAGAAATAATAACTTCTGATATAAAGCTAAACTTTTGAATCAAGAATGAATAACAAGAATAAAAAAAAATTCTGAGGGTCATAAGACCTTGAACTATGTCCGAGGTTGTCAAGTGTTTTTACTTGAAACCTTTAACAGTCATAAGACTATGGACTCTTCTTCTCGTACTTAGGGGGATCAGCCCTTAGTACCATACTGTGCAAAATATCTTAACGCTAAAGCGTAAATAATCCTCTAAACAGGGTTGTTCATCTAAGTTTTGAAATTCGAGTCCGCACCAAAAGAAGTTTGGTTTGGATAATTCATCAAGGGATTCTGAAATTTAGAACGCTCATCAACTATGGACTAGTCGAATCAATAAGGGTTCACTAGTCTAACAAGGTTTAACAATGAATGAATATTTAACTTGAATAACATCTAAAAAGGTATACAATAGAATAATTATTGTATAACAACATCATGCTTGAAGATTAATAAACTTTAATATATAAGACAGGCTTGATCAATAATAATGAGAACTTGCTCAATATCGAAAGATGAATTAATCAACTTATATAACAATAACAAGTAAGGTTAGGAAACTTGCTCAACAAAAGTTTAGGGTAAGAAACTTGCTTCGTGCGTAGATTACACGTTAATAAAACTTTCCATTTACATGTAATAACAAGTAGGGTTAGGAAACTTGCTCAACGAAAGTTTAGGGTAAGAAACTTGCTTCGTGCGTAGATTACACGTTAATAAAACTTTCCATTTACACGTTAATATTTAACTTGAATAACATCTAAAAAAGTATACAATAGAAAATTATTGTATAACAACATCATGCTTGAAGATTAATAAACTTTAATATATAAGACAGGCTTGATCAATAATAATGAGAACTTGCTCAATATCGAAAGATGAATTAATCAACTTATATAACAATAACAAGTAGGGTTAGGAAACTTGCTCAACGAAAGTTTAGGGTAAGAAACTTGCTTCGTGCGTAGATTACACGTTAATAAAACTCATTCATGTTCAAAATACCAATCAATTATCACGTAATAAACATCACAAGTTTATTCTTTGTCTAACTCGAGTTCATGACTATACTTAGCCAATTACTACACTTATTTTCAAAATTTAAGACTTCACAAACAATAAGGTGACTATGCATTTAATCATTCCATTTACATGTAATTGTGTTATGGACATGTTAAGAATTTATTTTAACATCTCATTATAGGTCTAACAAGTCTTTATAATCATTAGACTAAGCTGCTATCACATTTTTATACTTGTACACTTTTAAAAACTCATTTCTGACCATTCTGCTAAGTGGCGCTGAGGCACCACTTTTATACTATGTCTTGGTGCTGCGGCGCCGTGGCACGAGAAATGAACTGGGAGTTGGCGTCGCGGCGCGAAACCCCAGACTCTGAATTTCCAGTTCGCGAAGATCACAGAATTCAGCGAAATAAACACTTCTTGAACATTATTTTCATCAAATTACACATACCCACATGCTAGAATTCATAAATAATCAATACTTAACATCTATGGAGTGATTTTCACCCATTAAAACACATAATCACATAATTAAAGCATGCAATTTGGACTATTCTTGATGTTCTTGAACAAAAACATGGATTTTAATGCTACAGATTCGTTATAAAGCCAAATCCAACCATTCAAGTTTCATTTTGTTCATTTTAACATGCATAATCACATACCATTGTGAATTTTGTAGAAAAATTTATGGTTAACATATTAAAAAAATACGTATAAGGGCCATATGGTCATATCACATACTTTGAAATCTTTTACTGTATAATTTCATGAAACTGAAGATATGGAAACCCATATAATATATATATAAAACATGCTATGATGTTATATATTAACACATAATCGCATAATTGTTACCCTTTCCAACTACAGAAACTTTATAGAAAACTTAGGCCATATTCATGAAAACTTAAAGAACGTAAAATAATAATTGGGTTGAAGAGATTACCCAGGCGTAGATAAAATAATAGGAGATGAATTAAAGCCTTCCTCAATAATTCTCAAATACCAAGCAATCTCTCTCAACAATTTTCTCAAACTCTCTCTCTGTGATGTTTTTATCAAACTTAGAAGAATAATAGAAAAGAAGAAGACGTATGATAATTAGAAAAGGAACTGACGCATTGGTGGTCAGTTACCCAGTCATGGGTTAACTGCCCATAGCCTCCCTTAGTGCCATGTTTGGCTAGCAAGAAAATAATTCAAAAACCATTTAATTTAATAGAGCTTTATTATATAGTTTAAATAATATCACCCTCCTTTATAAATAAAACCAATATCTAATTTAATAAAATATAATAATTTCTCAATAATGCACATAGTCGCATAATTAAATTTCTCATTTAATAATAATATCAAATTATTACATCTCTAATTAATAATTAAATTAATTAAAAAATAACATTAAGCTTATTAAATATTTCTTTTAATACAATAAGCTCACATAATCACATACTTGAATAATAAAATTCTCCACATTAATTTAATAAATATAACACATATAATTAAATTAATCTATCACAACTTCATCAATTAATTAATTAATCTAATAATTATTCATCAAAAATATTTATTCAATCCAATAAATATTTAAATTAAATTACAAAATCTCCGTTGTCACATCTTTCCCTCTTAAAAGGATTCTGTCCTCGAAATCATAACTTAATAATTAAATCCCTGTTACATTCTCCCCCCCTTACAAAGATTACATCCCCCCCTGCATATAACAATCTAAGTAAATAAATAAGGATAATTCTTCATCATATTCTCTTGAGTTCCCACGTAGCTTCTTGACATTGTGGTTCCTCCAAATTACCTTAACGTAAGGTATTACTTTATTTCTCGAACTTGTTCTTTTCGATTGAACAATTTGAACAGAATTTCTTCGTAAGATAAGTCTTTGTCGAAATGTAGGGTTCATATTCAATCACGTGCTTGTAATCAGTGCAGTAGGGTCGTAGGGGTGAAGACATGGAAAACATTGTGGACATTCTCTAGAGATGGAGGTAAGGCTACCTCATAAGAAACTTCTCCTACCCTTCTCAGAACTTCAAAGGGTCCGATGAATCTTGGGCTCAATTTTCCTTTCTTTCTGAACCTGATCTTTCCCTTCCAAGGAGAGACCTTTAAGAATACATAGCTACCCGGCTAGAATTCGACATTCTTGCGGTGTGGATCGGCGTATTTCTTTTGTCTATCTTAAGCTACTATCAATCTTGCTCGAATCACCTTGACTATCTCTGCTGTTAGTTGTACTAATTCCGGGCCTAGTAGTTGTCTTTCGCCAACTTCATCCCAATATAGTGAAGTTCTGCACTTTCTGTCGTATAACGCTTCATTGGGTGGCATTCCAATACTAGTGTGGTAACTGTTGTTGTAACCGAACTCTACGAGCGGTAGATGGTCATCCCAATTTCCTTTAAAGTCCATTATACAAGCTCTTAACATATCTTCCAATGTTTGAATTGTTCTTTCACTCTGTCCATCTATCTGTGGGTGATATGCCGTACTCATTCGTAACTATGTACCTAGGCATTCCTGTAGACATTTCCAGAAGTTCGACGTAAAGCGCGGATCCCAATCAGAAATAATTAACCCCGGAACTCCGTGCCTTGAAACAATCTCTTTCACATATAACCTTGCCAACTGATCTAGGTTGAATCTGATTTTGATCGGAAGGAAGTGTGCGGATTTCATCAATCGGTCAACAATAACCCATACTACGTCGTAGCCTTTCTGAGTCGTTGGTAGGCCAACCACGAAATCCATCGTAATATGTTCCCATTTCCATTCTGGAATCTCTAAAGGTTGTAGCAACCCACTCGGTCTTTGATGTTCTTCTTTCACTTTCAGACATGTCAGGCATTGGGCAACACATTCTGCAACCTCTCGTTTTAAATTTGGCCACCAGAAGTGTCGTCAAAGATCTTGGTACATCTTGGTGCTACCTGGGTGAATCGAATATCTTGAGTTATGAGCCTCGCTCAAAATTTCTTCCTTAATCTCTGGTACTGGCGGTACCCAAATTCTGCTTTCAAATCTTAGTAGTCCCTCGCTGTCTATTTTGAATATCGGTTCAGTCCCTTCAGATATCTTCTTCTGCATTTTCTCACATTCTTCGTCCTGAAGTTGAGCCTTCTTAACTTTATCTAGTAAGGTTGTACCAGCTTGCATCTGGAATAGCTTCTCGTCAATTTCCATAGGATACATCACTTCCAATTCCAGTTTTTCTATTGCTAAAATTAGCTCCTCCTGAGCGGTCAGCATCATCAATTTCTCCCGACCTTTTCTACTTAGGGCGTCGGCCACCACATTTGCTTTACCCGGATGGTATAGAATCTCACAACCATAGTCCTTAATTAACTCCAACCACCTTCTTTGACGCATGTTCAAGTCTTTTTGTGTAAAAATATATTTGGACTCTTGTGATGCATATATATATTTCACACTTCTCCCCCATAGAGATAGTGCCTCCAGATTTTCAAAGCAAAAACCACTGCAGCTAACTCCAAATCATGGGTCAGATACCCCTTCTCATAATCTTTTAGTTATCATAACGCATAAGCAATGACTCTGCCATTCTGCATAAGCACACAGCCAAGTCCTTTATGCGACGCATCACTATATACCATAAAATTTCCTGTATCATCCGGAAGAGATAACACAAGTGTTGAACTTAACTTCTTCTTTAATTCTTGAAAACTTTCCTCACACTTCTCTGTCCAAACGAATTTCACCGATTTCGTAGTCAAATTCGTCAGCGGAGTTGCGATCTTGGAAAAATCCTGAATGAATCTTTTGTAATACCCTGCCAATCCAAGAAAACTTCTTACTTCCGATGGCGTCTTCGGCTGATCCCAGTTAATCACAGCTTCGACTTTGGAGGGATCCACTGAAATTCCGTCTCTATCAATCACATGTCCAAGAAATTGTACTCTTTCAATCCAGAATTCACATTTCAAAAACTTAGCATACAACTTCTCTCTTCTCAATGTCTCTAATGTCAACCTTAAATGCTCTTCGTGTTCTTCCTTGGTTTTTGAATATACCAAAATGTCATCTACAAATACCGCTACGAATTTGTCAAAAAACGGCTTGAACACTCCATTCATTAAGCCCATAAATGCTGCAGGAGCATTCGTTAGACCAAATGACATTACCAAAAATTCGTAGGGACCGTATCTCTCACTACTGGAATCTCATCAATTTTTGAATTCTCTTTACGATTATCAACTATGTAAGCTAAATATCCTACACAACCTTGTCTTAACAATCTCCTAGCCTGCATCATCGTCAGACAACTCGCTTGTCTAGGCGACTTGCTACCATAAAACACAACCTTTGACGGAGTCATAAGGTTAATACGCTTTTTCTGGCAGTCAATCATAGCCCCATAATTGGATAACCAATCCATACCCAAAATAACATCAAATTCTCCAAGTCGAATAGGGATAAGATCTACGTTCATGATATTACCCTTAATATCTACTCTACAGTTCTTGTGCACATACTTAACAGGGATAATTTCTCTATTCGCAATTTCTATGTTCATGGGGTATTCTAACTCGTCCTTAAGCAATTCTAAGTTCTCAATAAAGTCATCAGATATAAATGAACAAGTAGCACCCGAATCAAATAACACATAAGCATTAACTTTATTGATCGGAATGATACCTGACACTACATCAGCGAGACCTGCTGCGTCTTTGCACTATATCGTATTGAATGTTTTGGCGTTGATTCGGTTGGTTGCTTGGGTTGGTCTTTGCGATTGTCAAAGTGCTTCCACCAGTATTTCCTCTATTTCCTCCTGAACTCGTCCCTCCCGATCCCTTCTTAGGACAATCTCTTGCAAGATGGTCCTTTGAGCCACATGTGAAACAGACACCCTTCTTTGGGTTCGGACAGTTAGGTGCTATGTGGCCTTCCTGACCACAATTGTAGCACACTCGTTTTCCTTTTAAGAAAACTCCCAAATGAGTTTTTTCGCAGGTTGAGCATGCTTCGATCTTCTTCTTCTGCCCTCCTTGTTGACTTCTAGCTGATGAGTTATCCGTCCACTTCCTCTTCTGATTATTGCTACCCTCAGTGCTACTCCCACCAGTCTTGTTATTACCTTCATTCCCACTCTTCTTCTTCTTCTGCTCCTGATTGTACTTAGTTACTGCATCGCTTCCACCTTCAGCGAGTATGGCCTTCTCTAACACTCTAACAAAAGTGTTCCATTGGAACATTGACACTTTGCTATACAACCAGGGCTTCAGTCCCTGCTCAAATTGTCTCGCCTTCCTTTCATCAGTATGTACTTGGTACATGGCGAACCTATCCAACTCATTGAACCTTGCCGCATAATCAGCTACTGACATATTCCCTTGTTTTAACTCTAGAAACTTATCCTCCATCTGATTTTGCGAACTAGTCGGAAAATACATCTCGAAGAAAATCTCTTTGAATCTTTCCCAGGATATTACACCTTTACCTCCTCTCACTTTGATTGCACCTTTTGAATAGGCGGCTTCGACTTCAAAGATAAACGTTGCATAAGCAGTCTTCTGATCTTCCCTTACCCTAGCAACATCGAACACCTTTTCCATCTCCATTACCCACGTCTGAGCTTGAATTGGGTTTATGGAACCCTTAAACTCTGGCGGTCCCACCGCTTTGAAGTCCTTAAACGAAGTATTTGGTGGAGCTTGGGGTTGATTATTAAGTGCTCCAAACTAAAAGGTTTACCAATTCTTTGAATCGGAGTTAGCATTAGCATCGTTATTATTGTTTGTTGACCCTTCCTGGCTTCTTTGACGATTTTGTCTTCTAGGCGGCATATTTCTATTAAGAATATACACTTATTAGATCTTTACTCAATCTCTAAAATATTTAAAACTTAACTAAACATTTAATCATAACTCACTTAACACATTACTTCAAATAAACTTTGACATTTCATTTAATTCAAAAGTTTTAACATCATAAGATAGCGTCACTGCTATTTACATCAACTATCCCGAGATAAGGAATCTACAGGATTTAAAACATCAACATATTCCTTTATTTATGAACATATCAGAATTTACATCATTAACTATCAAATAGTTTTCAAATATTTAAACTAATACTATCACTGTTTGTTAAGGCGCTGGATAGCCTTGCTACATTCCTCCTCCATGATGCGAGACATCGTTCTGCAATCTAGCATATATGTTGGTAGATCCTCAAACTGGATTGGATACTTCCTAACTCAATCTTGGACCACATCCATTGCATTTTGTAGTGTAGAGTACGTCTCCTCAAGTTTAGCCTTCTTCGCACGTCGATCATCTTCTGCATGATCAGCACGGCGTGACTCTCGTACCCAGCCCTCCTCTGCTATGGCAAGCCTCTTTGAGGTCTCCTTCAGATCCTTCTTCAACTTCTCTATATCTGCGGACTTATCCTCAGTCTGACCCTTCTCGTGAACCAGATTCCACTCCACGTTTCCTAAACATGTGTGAAGAGTACAAATCTCTCTATCCTTCTGCTCAATAGTAATCTGCTGACTAACCGCCTGCTCAGTCAAATCCCGAACAGTATCCTGCAACTCTACGTTACGATCATAGAGTGCATCATACATCTCTGCATCAATGGAGTTCGGTGGGAACTCTTCTTCTTCTTCTTCTTCTTCTTCCTCTTCCTCAGGATCCTCCTCTGGATCAAGATCCCAGCTCATGCTCTGACCAAAGAATAAAGTGATCAACGGAGATGGCTCTCTCTGTAAGTTGTTCCACGACGTCATGAATGTCTCTTGGCTCCTCCTCTATAGGTAATCGAGGTTCCTCCTCCCACTTTCAACTAGCTCCTCCAACATCCGACATCCCGACAACAAAATTTTAAGTTTTAGTTACTACTCCGTTCTAGCGAACACATAGATTAACACATAAGCACTTAAAGTCTTTTATTATCTTCAATGAATTCAAAATTCATTTCTTAGAACTCGGTAAGAGTTTACCACCACTATGTTCTCGATCTCCTACAAGGCTACTACCTAAGGTTGTTCCCCCACCTAAGGTTCATAACCTATGGCTTTGATACCAACATGTGACACCCCCAAATTCGGTACTTCCATTTCCATAGGATTTGGTGTTCACTGTATAAACATCATCTATCTATCTACCCATAAATAAATGCAAACCATGCAATAGAAATAAATAATAAATAAATCTCTCCCTTTATGGGGTTACATCAACTGAATAATAAATAAATAAATAAATCCCAGGTTACTCTAACTTTAAATCATCTGTGCGGAAAACATAAACAATAAGTCTTAAGAAACATCAACTCTATATGTCATTATACAACCACATAAACAAATAGTCTTCATTACTTGCTAAGCTTTCCCTTGCCCTTACTAGTGGAAGGTTCGTCTGCTCTTTCGTTCTTAACTGCAATGTTATTATTACGCAAGAGTGAGCACGATTACCCACAAGTATAACAATATAACAATGAATAATAACATGCAAGAGAAATAATAACTTCTGATATAAAGCTCAACTTTTGAATCAAGAATGAATAACAAGAATAAAAAAAAATTCTGAGGGTCATAAGACCTTGAACTATGTCGTAGGTTGTCAAGTGTTTTTACTTGAAACCTTTAATAGTCATAAGACTATGGACTCTTCTTCTCGTACTTAGGGGGATCAGCCCTTAGTACCATACTTTGCATAATATCTTAACGCTAAAGCGTAAATAATCCCCTATACAGGGTTGTTCATCTCAGTTTTGACATTCGAGTCCGCACTTTTGAGGAAGTTTGGTTTGGATAATTCATCGAGGATTACGAAATTTAGAACGCTCATCAACTATGGACTAGTCGAATCAATAAGGGTTCGCTAGTCTAACAAGGTTTAACGGTGAATGAATATTTAACTTGAATAACATCTAAAAAGGTATACTGATAGAATAATTATTGTATAACAACATCATGTTGAAGATTAATAAACTTTAATATATAAGACAGGCTTGATCAATAATAATGAGAACTTGCTCAATATCGAAAGATGAATTAATCAACTTATATAACAATAACAAGTAAGGTTAGGAAACTTGCTCAACGAAAGTTTAGGGTAAGAAACTTGCCTCGTGCGTAGATTACACGTTAATAAAACTCGTTCTTTGATTTAGATCATACATATCATTCATGTTCACAATACCAATCAATTATCACGTAATAAACATAACAAGTTTATTCTTTGTCTAACTCGAGTTCATGACTATACTTTAGCCAATTACTACACTTATTGTCAAAAATTAAGACTTCATAAACAATAAGGTGACTATACATTTAATCATTCCATTTACACATAATTGTGTTATGGACATGTTAAGAATTTATTTTAACATCTCATTATAGGTCTAACAAGTCTTTAGATTCCCCATTCTCGCTATATCTTTTGATAGGCCTCTTGTTAGATGTTGGGTAGCTTCGTCCTATTTCACTGTATTTTAGCTGTACAGAGATATATTAGATGATGAATTACTTAAGAATGTATATACAGTTTTCCATTCCCTATATCATATTGCCATATATTATATCATGCATGTTACTATGTTATGCATATGTATGTATGTCTAGATATATTCGGCATTGACCCCTAGATGGTCTTGTGACACGGCCCGCACAGATGTCTTCTTCGACAGTTAGCCGTATTGATCATACCCAACCGTTTTTGGTGGTATCTGGTATGCGCTCATGGTATGATAGTATATCACCATAAGACATGGTGATTGTAGATGATTTACTACAGCATACTATGACCTTGTTAATGTTTCAGGTCCCCACAGGGTTTGTAGAGGGTATGCTAGTGCACTGGTTATCGGATAGGCAGGTTTTTCGATTTGGGACCCAAGAGTTGACTCCTACTGTGACGCCCCCAAAATAGGTATACATCACCCATCTTGGGTCGCCAGATACATGGTACTGAATACAAATACAAACTAATTATACAACAGTCGTGTAAAATACGACAAAATATATGCTGTGAGTTTTAATACAAATATTGTCATCTAGACAATATCCACACTCAAAATAAGTCCTCAATACATTTATTAACACACTATTTCATAGAATAGTGAGGACTACTAATGTTATCCTCTAGACCATCACTCCGTTCCCCGACAACTCCCTGCTACGTTCTCATTTCCTGATGAGAACAGTGAAAGAAAGGGTGAGCTCAACTAGCCCAGTAAGAAATATTATGACTAAGATAATGCAGGATAAATTATCATTAGCCTTCAACAATGTTAAACCGATAAAATACAATAGACAACAAGTTTAAGCTGCAATGAATAAGCAATCCATTAAAAGAGTCAGTAAAGAATAAAATCTACTATCTTTTATGATTTAAAAGGTTTTTCATCACTTTTATCGTTGAGACTCAACTTAATAAATAATCCACATCATCCACACTACTACCGAGGATATTCATTAGGGTCATGACCACAAATTATCCATGCACTACGGGCGAGGATATTCGTGTATTCATCAATGGTCATGATCATGCCAACAATCATCCATCAATGCACTACGGGCGATGAGGACTTTTATCACATCATTTGTAACATTACGGTTATGATTATACCAAATAATCCACGGTCATAATCATACCAAGTCCATCTATGCACTACAAAATACATATGACTTTCAAAAATATAAACATGAGGATGATGACAATGATATAAGAATTCAATAAAACAAGTTCACGAATTAATTTATCCAAGAACTAATAACGTCCAAATTGTCAACATGATACTTCTTTGTAGAGTAAAATTCAAAAATGCTCAGAAGAATATTTCCATGAAAAGATATTGGATGAAGCGTAAATATCAAGGATATTCAACTAATTTCATAGAGTATAGAAGTCAAAAATTTAACCAATTGGGTATAATAAAGAATGGAATAACAAAAGAAATCACCAGGCATGTGATAGATAGCACAGGCAGGTTATTCCAACAGAATAAATAATACAGAACCAGGTCCGGCGTAAAACGTACAGACAGGATATTCCAACAGAATAATAAAGAATGGAATAACATAAGGATTGAACCAAGTATAGGGGAGTCCGCGTATATAGGTTATTCCAACAGAATAATAAAGAAGAAAACAAGTTCGGGGAAAAATGCACAGACCGGATATTCAAACAGAATAATAAAGAATGGAATAACACAAAGATTTCACCAAGTATAGGGGAGTCCACGTATACAGGTTATTCCAACAGAATAATAAAGATTTAAACCAGTCCCATGAAAAAACGCATTGCATGTGATATATTGAGCAGAATAATAAAGAATTGAATAACATAAGGATTTCACCAAGTATAGGGTATGTCATGGCGTATCTTATTATTCAATGAGAATAATAAAGAATGGAATAACGAAGTTCTCTTCATGACTAAGAAAGAATAACACCCTTTATCGTAAAAAGACCTTTGGATATCAAAGTAGTGAAGTAGCGAATACTCTTCTTCTTTCTCTATAATTTCTCTCTCTAGAGTTTGAATGAATTAAATAAGAAATAATGAAGGAATGAGCTTCTATTTATAGAAGAATGGATTGAATAGTAACTAATTCTGAATCGGTCCAGTTGATTTACTTTGAAGCAGATTGCCTTAGATTGATTTACTATTAAAACTTAAAGCAACGGTCCATACTTGATTTACTATTATAACTTTAAACCAAATGATCCATATTGATTCACTATTATAACTTTCCACCAAATATCCATATTGATTCACTAATATAACTTCAACCAATCTGTCTAAAAAATTAGCACATCTCCTCATGGAATAATATTGTACCCAAATACCCGAATGCACAATACCAGAGTGAATAGTAACCGGGTGAATAGTAACTTGTGAATAGTAACTCGTGAATTATAACTCTTGAATAATAACTCGTGAATAGTACTCCGACACAAAAAGTTCCCTGAATACCCGATTGAACAATATAACCTCCAGACATCAATTATCATCGGAATAGATGTCGATTTCTACTAACACAAATAATCCCAACCTAATGAAACTATCAAATTCATCTTTAATCAACACGAACTTATTCATCATTAATATTATAACTCACAATATTTAACAACCAGGTTGTTCCCAGGAAAGAGGGGGCTTTCCAATAGGATTTCTCTCTATTGGCGCGCAATTAGGTGACCAAACCTCTCCTTGACAGAACTTCTAGACATTGTAAATATTACAATTTAATAATATGAATAACTTTGTCGTCTCAATTATTGATTTAATAACATATCATATAATGCGAGATGATCTCGTGACAATAATTGGAAAAATAATATGAGAGATATGATCACGGCAATTCTTTGTAGCAATAATTGAGTATAAGCGAGTGATTTCTCACGTAAGCATCAATAATCAATCTTGTGTGTGCTACTATTATCAACCACGCCAGACATCTTTGTACTTTTACTACCGTGTAGTTCAATGCTTTTTAACGATAACACCTCCGTAGTTATTTATAAAATATTTTTGTCGTTTTCTAAATTACAATAATAATTATCATGAGGTCCACCAATGATTGTGTATAGGTCGTCTGCGAATATTCCCACAACAAAAGAATATTCTCCCAGACCAATCGAATATTTTATAACAACTTGCATACTTTGCAAAATTTATAAATATTACCCACAACTATAACATTATATCAAATCCACACCATAATTTTGAAAAAAAATATTTCGAGAAAATTAAATCTTTATTCGTAAAATCTGGGGTCTCATAATCTCCCCTCCTTATGAAATTTTGCCCTCGAAATTTATGTACGTACAGTGGTCTCCGCCAAGAGATGATGAGGATACCTTGACTTCATTTCAGATTCTAACTCTTGAGGTATAACCTTTGAGTGTTGAATATGATCCTTCTTATCCAAGATTTTAACACGTATCTCCTCATACATTAAATCTTCTGCAATCTCGTCTAGTTCTAATTGAATAACGTGGATCGGGTCATCCACATATTTAAGTAACATCGATACGTGAAAAATGCGACATACTTGGAGGTAAAACGAGTCTATAGGCCACAGTTCCTACTCAATCGAGGATTTCAAATGGGCCAATTAAATCGAGGGTTGAGATTTCCTCTCTTCATCGAGTCTTGCTTCTAGAATAACGACCTCTTGAACCTTCTTCTTCACATTCATCAGCTCTGAGTATGTAGCTTACACGGCTTTAACTTTATCGATTAAAGTCGATTCTACTCGTATATTCGTTATCTTCACGTAGGTTCGTATATTCGCACTCTTAAACGCATACGATCTTCTACTCAACACGTCAGCTATAACGTTAGCTTTTCCACGATGGTATTGAGTGGTAAGATCGTAATCTTCAACAGCTCGAGCCAACGTCTTTGGCGCATTTTATGTTCGTTTTAGTTGAAGAAATATTTAAGGGTTTTAGAAATGGGTTTTGTACTAGGGTCAGTAAAAAATTCGATTTCACGTTCTGGGGTAGGCCAAGAAGTCTTCAAGAATTCGTTAGGAAATTTATTAATATTAGAATTATCATTCAAAACTGTGACTCTCATCCAAGACTTGGATAGCACAAGTAATGAATGTTTCTCCTAACGGATTTTCAACAGATAAGTCAAAGTCTAATCTCTCCGGAGTCAAATTTAAACGTTAAACGCAAGCAAGAGAGATAAAAGAATGGGTAGAATCGGTATCTAATAAGGTATAGACTTCGCAAAAATTTATAATTAACTAACCCGTGCTAACTTCGTTCGGGTTACTCATTTTTTGAGAAGTCGCGAAAAATGCTCTTCCTGAAACCATTGATTTTATTTTATACGTATACGCCTTTGGTGGCACCGTCCCAGTTGGACTTGACTTCACTATATGACAAAATCGAGCTAAATGACCTTCTCTTCTTAAAATTTCCACTTCTATTATCTTGGCCATGATTATCACAAAAGTGGTTACCATTCTTGGAATGATAATTTCCCCCACGATGGTTATCATTGTTCCGATGGCCGTTGCCACCGGTACGATTATTATCGTGTTGTTGGTCGTTACCTTTTGGTTGTGCTAACTCATTATCGTGCTCCAATAACTGAGCCCTATTTACAACATCTGAATATAAACAAAGTTTATGAGAAATGAGGTATTGACGTATATCGGGTTTCAAACCTCTTAGAAACATTCGCGTCATTCGCTTCTCATTATCGACCAAATGGGATGCAAACCGGGATAACTCCGCAAATTTAGTCTCGTACTGCGATACAATCATATTATTTTGCTCCATTGCTTATCTCAACATTTTCAGATGCAATTTTCAAACACTGTCACAAAATAAGGGTTAATTGACATATCACATATTATCCCTATACTCTGACAACCAATTAAATACCAAATAAACTTAGGTAGGTCATACTAGCGAAGGAATTCCCCGCCTCTCCCCTGCTAGTTTTTATCTCACATCTTAGCCAGGGATCATATCCCTAAGCTTTGATACCAACTGTGACACCCCAAAAATAGGTATACATCACCCATCTTGAGTCGCCAAATACATGGTACATAAATCATATACAACTTAATTATACAACTATCGTGTAAAATACGACAAAACATAAACTAAGAGTTTAAGCAAGAATATTGCCTTCTAGACAATATCCACTCTCAATGGAGTCCTCATAGACAGTATACAAACTAAAATTCAGTCCTCATTACATTTATTAACACAGTATTTCATTGAATAGTGAGGACTACTAATGCTATCCTCTGGACCATCACTCCGTTCCCCGACTTCTCCTTGCTACGTTCTCATTTCAAGAGAACGAACGGTGAAAGAAAGGGTGAGCTCAACTAGCCCGATGAAGAAATATTATGACTAAGATAATGCAGATAAATTATCATTAGCCTTCAACAATGTTAAACCGATAAAATACAATAGACAACAAGTTTAATCTGCGGTGGAATAAGCAATCCATTAAAAGAGTCAGTAGAGAATAAAATCTACTATCTTTTATGATTTAAAAGTTTTTCATCACTTTTATCATTTGAGACTCGACAATAAATAATCCACATCATCCCCTTGCTTTACGACCAAGGATATTCATTAGGGTCACGACCATAAATTATACATGCACTACGGGCCAAGGATATTCGTGTATTCATCAATGGTCATGATCATGCCAACAACTGTCCATCAATGCACTACGAGCCAATGAGGACTTTTATCACATCATTTGTAACATTACGGTCATGATTATACCGAATAATCCCTGGTCATAATCATACCAAGTTCATCTATGCACTATAGGCCACAGATGACTTTCAAAAATATAAACATGAGGATGATGACAATGATATAAGAATTCAATAAAACAAGTTCACGAATTAATTTATCCAATAAATAATAACGTCCAAATTGTCAACATGATACTTCTTTGTAGAGTAAAATTCAAGAATGCTCAAAAGAATATTTCCATGAAGAGATACTAGGATGAAGCGTAAATATTAAGGATATTCCACTAATTTCATGGAGTATAGAAGTCAAAACTTTAACCAACTGAGTATAATAAAGAATGGAATAACAAAAGAAATCACCAGGCATGTGATAGATAGCACAGGCAGGTTATTCCAATAGAATAAATAATACTGGAACCGGTCCCATGTAAAAGCGCATGCAGACGAAGATATTCCAACGTAATAATAAAGAATGGAATAACATAAGGATTTCACCAAGTATAGAAATCCGCGCGTATATAGGTTATTCCAATGAATAATAAAGATGGAACCCGGTCCCACAGAAAGCGCATGCAGACGAGGATATTCCAAATGTAATAATTTAGGATGGAATAACATAAGGATTTTACCAAGTATAGTGGAGTCCACGTATACAAAGTTATTTCAATGAGAATAATAAAGACGAAACCAGTCCGTGAAAAGCGTCTGTGCATGCGAGGATATTCCAACGAATAATAAAGAATGGAATAACATAGGATTTCACCAAGTATAGGAAGTCCAGCGTATCAAAGTTATTCAATGAGAATAATAAAGACGAAACCAGTGTCCGTGAAAAATGCATGCACGGGATATTCCAAATGAATAATAAAGAATGGAATAACATAAGGATTTCACCAAGTATATGGGTATCCACAGATACGAGGTTATGTATAGGGTATGCCGCGTATAAAGGTTATTCCAACAGAATAATAAAGAATGGAATAACATAAGTTCTCTTCATGAATAAGAAAGAATAACACCCCTTACCGTAAAAGACACTGGATATCGAAGTAGTGAAGTAGCAGAATACTTTTCTTCTTTCTCTCTATAATTTCTCTCTCTAGAGTTTCAGTGAATTCTTATGAAATAATTAAGTAATGAGCTTCTATTTATAGAAGAATGGATTGAATAATAACTAATTCCTGAACAGTCCAGATTGATTTACTATTAAAACTTAAAGCAACGGTCTATACTGATTTACTATTAAAACTTTAAACTAGCGATCCATATTGATTCACTATTATAACTTTCCACCAGCGGTCCATATTGATTCACTAATATAACTTCAACCAACGGTCTGAAAAATTAGCACATCTCCTCATGGAATAATATTGTACCCAAATACTAGAATGCACTGATATTAGAGTGAATAATAGTAACCGGTGAATAGTAACTCATGAATAGTAACTTCGTGAATAGTAACTCATGAATAGTAACTCGTGAATAGTAACTCGTGAATAGTAACTCATGAATAGTAACTCGTGAATTGTAACTTATGAATAGTAACTCGTGAATAGTACTCCGACACGAAAAGTTCCCCGAATACCCGATTGAACAATATAACCTCCAGACATCAATTATCATCGAAATAGATGTCGATTTCTACTAACACAAATAATCCCAACATAATGAAACTATCAAATTCATCTTTAATCAACACGAACTTATTCATCATTAATATTATAACTCACAATATTTAACAACCAGGTTAGTCCCAGGAATGAGGGGGCTTTCCAATAAGGATTTCTCTCTATTGGCGCGCAATTAGGTGACCAAACCTCTCCTTGACAGAACTTCTAGACATTGTAAATATTGCAATTTAATAATATGAATAACTTTGTCGTCTCAATTATTGATTTAATAACATATCATATAATGTAGATGATCTTTGTGACAATAATTGGATCAATAATATGAGAGATATGATGCGTGAATTCATCATAGCAATAATTGAGTATAAGCGAGTGATTTCTCACGTAAGCATCAATAATCAATACCTGTGCTACTATATACTGACCACGCGTATTCTTCAGACTTTTACTACCGTAGTGTAGTCAGCTTTTTAACGATAACACCCTCCGTAGTTATTTATAAAATATTTTTGTCGTTTTCTAAATCCGACAATAATTCCGTTGCGGGGTGCACCAATGATTGTGTCGTCGTACGAATATTCCCCGGCAAAAAGAATATTCCCCGACCAATCTAATATTTTATAACAACTTGCATACTTTGCAAAATTTATAAATATTACCCACAACTATAACATTATATCAAATCCACACCATAATTTTGAAAAAAAATATTTCGAGAAAATTAAATCTTTATTCGTAAAATCTGGGGTCTCATAATCTCCCCTCCTTATGAAATTTTATGCTCGAAATTTACGTACGTACCTGGTATGCCGAAGAGATGAAGATACCTTGACTTCATTTCAGATTCTAACTCTTGAGGTATAACCTTTGAGTGTTGAATATGATCCTTCGTATCCAAGATTTTAACACGTATCTCCTCATACATTAAATCTTCTGCTATCTCGTCTAGTTCTAATTTAATAACGTGGTTCGGGTCATCCACATATTTACGTAACATCGATACGTGAAAAACGCGACATACTTGGAGGTAAAATGAGTCTATAGGCCACAGTTCCTACTCAATTGAGGATTTCAAATGGGCCAATTAAATCGAGGGTTGAGATTTCCTCTCTTCATCGAGTCTTGCTTCTAGAATAATGCCCTCTTGAACCTTCTTCTTCACATTCATCAATTCTGAGTATGTAGCTTGCACGGCTTTAACTTTATCGATTAAAGTCGATTCTACTCGTATATTCGTTATCTTCACGTAGGTTCGTATATTCGCACTCGTAAACGCATACGATCTTCAACTCAACACGTCAGCTATCACGTTAGCTTTTCCACGATGGTATTGAGTGGTACGATCGTAATCTTCAACAGCTCGAGACAACGTCTTTGGCACATTTTACGTTCTTTTTAGTTGAAGAAATATTTAAGGGTTTTAGAAATGGGTTTTCTACTAGGGTCAGTACAAAATTCGATTTCACATTCTGGGGTAGGCCAAAAAGTCTTCAAGAATTCGTCAGGAAATTTATTAATATTAGAATTATCATTCAAAACTGTGACTCTCATCCAAGACTTGGATAGCACAAGTAATGAAGGTTTCTCCTAACGGATTTTCAACAGATAAGTCAAAGTCTAATCTCTCCGAGTCAAATTTAAACATTGAACGCAAGCAAGAGAGATAAAAGAATGGGTAGAACCGGTATCTAATAAGGTATAGACTTCGCAAAAATTTATAATTAACTAACACGTGCTAACTTCATTCGGGTTACTCGTTTTTTGAGAAGTCACGAAAAATGCTCTTCCTGAAACCATTGACTTTGTTTTGTACGTATATGCCTTTGGTGGTACCGTCCCAGTTGGACTTGACTTCACTATACGACAAAATCGAGCTAAATGAGCTTCTCTTCTTGAAATTTCCACTTCTATTATCTTGGCCATGATTACCACAAAAGTGGTTACCATTCTTGGAATGATAATTTCCCCCACGATGGTTATCATTGTTCCGATGGCCGTTGCCACCGGTACGATTATTATCGTGTTGTTGGTCGTTACCTTTTGGTTGTGCTAACTCATTATCACGCTCCAATAACTGAGCCCTATTTACAACATCTGAATATAAACAAAGTTTATGAGAAATGAGGTATTGACGTTTATCGGGTTTCAAACCTCTTAGAAACATCCGTGTCATTCGCTCCTCATTATCGACCAAATGGGATTCAAACCGGGATAAGTCCGCAAACTTAGTCTCATACTGCGATACAGTCATATTATTTTACTCCATTGCTTATCTCATCATTTTCAGATGCCATTTTCAAACACTGTCACAAAACAAGTGTTAATTGACATATCACATATTATCCCTATACTCTGACAACCAATTAAATACCAAATAAACTTAGGTAGGTCATACTAGCGAAGGAATTCCCCATCTCTCCCCTACTAGTTCTTATCTCACATCTTAGCCAGGGATCATATCCCTAAGCTTTGATACCAACGGTGACGCCCCTAAAATAGGTATACATCACCCATCTTGAGTCGCCAAATACATGGTACATAAATCAAATACAACTTAATTATACAACTATCGTGTAAAATACGACAAAACATAAACTTAGAGTTTAAGCAAAAATATTGTCTTCTAGACAATATCCATTCTCAATGGAGTCCTCATAGACAGTATACAAACTCAAATTCAGTCCTCATTACATTTATTAAGACACTATTTCATAGAATATGAGGACTACTAATGCTATCCTCTGGACCATCACTCTGTTCCCCGACTTCTCCTTGTTACGTTCTCATTTCACGAAGAGAACGGTGAAAGAAAGGTGAGCTCAACTAGCCCAATGAAGAAATATTATGACTAAGATAATGCGGGATAAATTATCATTAGCCTTCAACAATGTTAAACTGATAAAATACAATAGAAAACAAGTTTAAGCTGCGGTGAATAAGTAATCCATTAAAAGAGTCAAGTAGAGAATAAAATCTACTATCTTTTATGATATAAAAAGTTTTTCATCACTTTTATCATTTGAGACTCGACAATAAATAATCCACATCATCCACACCTTTACTACGCCACCAGGATATTCATTAGGGTCACGACCATAAATTATACATGCACTACGGGCCAATGAAAACTTTTATCACATTATTTGTAACATTACGGTCATGATTATACCGAATAATCTCTGGTCATAATCATACCAAGTACATCTATGCACTACAGGCCACAGATGACTTTCAAAAATATAAACATGAGGATGATGACAATGATATAAGAATTCAATAAAACAAGTTCACGAATTAATTTATCCAAGAACTAATAACGTCCAAATTGTCAACATGATACTTCTTTGTAGAGTAAAATTCAACAATGCTCAAAAGAATATTTCCATGAAAAGATACTGGATGAAGCGCAAATATCAAGAATATTCCACTAATTTCATGGAGTATAGAAGTCAAAACTTTAACCAACTGAGTATAATAAAGAATGGAATAACAAAAGAAATCACCAGGCATGTGATAGATAAAGACAAAGCGGAGTTATTCCAATGTAATAAATAATACTGAGAACCGGTCCTAAGTAAAAGCATTATGACACCAGATATTCAATGTAATAATAAAGAATGGAATAACATAAGTATTTCACCAAGTATAGGGGAGTCCGCGTATATATGTTATTCCAACAGAATAATAGAGATGGAACCAGGTCCGGCGTAAAATGAACAGACAGGATATTCCAACAGAATAATAAAGGATGGAATAACATAAGGATTTCACCAAGTATAGGGGAGTTCGTGTATACAGGTTATTTCAACAAAATAATAAAGAAGAAACCAGGTCCGGCAAAAAACGCACAGACAGGATATTCCAACAGAATAATAAAGAATGGAATAACACAAGGATTTCACCAAGTATAGAAGTCCGCGTATCACAGTTATTTCATAAAATAATAAAGATGAAACCAGTCCCATGAAAAACGCATGCAGACGGGATATTCCAACGTAATAATAAAGAATGGAATAACAAAGGATTTCACTAAGTATAGGGAGTCCGCGTAAAAAGTTATTCAACGTAATAATAAAAACCGAAAACCGGTCCCATGAAAAACTCATGCATGGATATTCAGCCGGAATAATAAAGAAAGGAATAACATAAGGATTTCACCAAGTATAGGGTATCTGCCATGTATCAAAGTTATGTATAGGGTATGTCACAGATATCTGAGTTATTCTAATAGAATAATAAAGAATGGAATAACAGAAATTCTCTTCATGAATAAGAAAGAATAACACCCCTTAGTGTAAAAGACACTGGATATCGAAGTAGTGAAGTAGCAGAATACTCTTCTTCTTTCTCTTTATAATTTCTCTCTCTAGAGTTTTAGTGAATTCGTAAGAAATAATGAAGGAATGAGCTTCTATTTATAGAAGAATGGATTAAATAGTAACTAATTCATGAACGGTCCAGATTGATTTACTTTTAAACGGATGGTCCAGATTGATTTACTATTAAAACTTAAAGCAATGGTCCATACTGATTTACTATTAAAACTTTAAACTAGCGATCCATATTGATTCACTATTATAACTTTCAACCAGCGGTCCATATTGATTCACTAATATAACTTCAACCAACGGCCTAAAAAATTAGCACATCTCCTCATGGAATAATATTGTACCCAAATACCCGAATGCACAATACTAGAGTGAATAGTAACTCGTGAATAGTAACTCATGATTAGTAAATTGTGAAGAGTAACTCGTAAATAGTAACTTATGAATAGTAACTCGTGAATAGTACTCCGACATGAAAAGTTCCCCGAGTACCCAATTGAACAATATAACCTCCAGACATCAATTATCATCGGAATAGATGTCGATTTCTACTAACACAAATAATCCCAACATAATGAAACTATCAAATTCATCTTTCATCAACACGAACTTATTCATCATTAATATTATAACTCACAATATTTAACAACCAGGTTGTTCCCAGGAAAGAGGGGGCTTTCCAATAAGGATTTCTCCCTATTGGCGCGCAATTAGGTGACCAAACCTCTCCTTTATAGAACTTCTAGACATTGTAAATATTGCAATTTAATAATATGAATAACTTTGTCATCTCAATTATTGATTTAATAACATATCATATAATCTTTGATGATCTTGTGACAATAATTGGATCGATAATATGAGAGATATGATCAGTGAATTATCAGATAGCAATAATTGAGTATAATCGAGTGATTTCTCACTTAAGCATCAATAATCAATACCGTAATGCTACTTATGCAACCACGCCAGACATTCTTGTGTACTTTTACTACCGGGTAATTCAACAGTTTTAACAGTAACACCTCCGCCATTATTTATAAAATATTTTTTTCGTTTTATCAATCCAACAATAATTCCGTTGTGGGGTCCACCAATGATTGTGCCGTCGTACGAATATTCCCCGACCAATCAAATATTTTACAACAACTTGCATACTTTGCAAAATTTATAAATATTACCCACAACTATAACATTATTTCAAATCCACACCATAATTTTGAAAAAAAAATATTTTGAGAAAATTAAATCTGTATTCGTAAAATCTGGGGTGTCACACCTACTTTGGAGGAGTATGCACGGTTGAGTATGCTGCCGCTGGACAGACCTTGCATGCATATGGTTATCCCAGCATTTTCTGTTTAACAGATTTGGCTCTAAGGATAGTTATGCACGACATTCCGAGGATTTCACCACACCGGAGGACTATTAGCGTTCAGTTAGAGTGGATGTACTACTGTTGTGCGTATTGTCATACGTCTTCATGCCACAGTATATGGATGAGCTGGATATCAACGTCATTATGGAAGTGAGAGCTCTCAGGGAGGGTCATACCATTATACCAATGATTATTGCAGAGACTCTGAGGTCAGCTACATACTGCTCCACTTATCCGGCAGGAGTGTTCACAGGTAGCTCGGTCATGCTGTATGTGTGGTTTATGTCACACTTGAGACTGATTGGTACACTTAGATGGCAGGGGTTTTGTTTCACCCATGATATAGCCATGTCATACTCTTTTCAGCCTACGAAGTATACATATGGTGCATCGTGGTCAGCTTTCCTGGTAGGGATTAGGGATCCATTTTCTATATTGCCGTGTTCAGGGCTTAGCTCACCCTATAGGCTTCATTACACATGCTCTGGGCATGAATTATCTCCCTCTGGCTGGATTGAGGGGCATGATTACTTACCACCCACTAGCCGTGATGTGTCAGTTTGACCAGTTTTAGGATTTTCATGAAATATATATATAAAAACATGATCAACCACCACGAAGCAACTCCATGGGGGATCAGAAATGTAAATATATAAAAGCGAAAAATATATATATTGACATGATCAACCACCACGAAGTAAACTCTAGGTGGGACGAAATGTAAATAAAGCTGTAAAAGCAATCAACTGCCATGAAGTAAACTCTAGGCAGGACGAAATGTATATATATAAGCAAGTAAATTCACCATGTACTGACTCTTATATATATATATATATATATATATATATATATATATATATATATATATATATATATGACAAGTAAATTCTCGGTGTTGATGTGGCAAGATGACGTTTGACTCTTACGTCGGGGTTATCATGGGGTTTGAGTTAAAGCGGGACGTTGCTCGAGTTACATCCGAGATTGAATGCTGCAAGTGTTTGAATCTTGAGGTCATCTTGTGAGTGTGCATGTTTACCCGTTGTTAGCACAGTGCGAGGGATGAGTGCCTCGGCAGAGGTCTGTGATTGAAGCTGATAGCATGTATTTGAAACAAGCATTTCTGGAGTTATCGCTTAATCGCAACAACATTCCTTGGGGTTATCGCCAGGATGAAACTCGAGGTTATCTTTGAGGTTGGAAATGATTCTTCCTGTGTGTGTTAAAGGTTGAAAATGATATTCGGTGTGTGTCCCGGGTTTTGAGCTTGAACTTCTGGTAGTATCCGGAATAGATGTAAGTTGTCTTCCAGGGTTATCTCCAAAAGATGAATCTGCCCTCCTGCAATGTTAGTAACAGGCGTGCAGAAAATTTTGAGTGTCTATAACACATACACCAATTAGTCATATACTTGACTTACTTATTGGTTTAAACTTAACTTTACTCCTTGTGGTTTATGTTTATAACCTAATTTCACGTAACCATCCTTCTATACCGTTCTACGGCGTTATGACATACGAAGATGTCTTAACTCATACGATCATCATCTTTGATGAATTATATCTTATAACTTTTCTAGGACTTAGCACACATCGAGTCTCTATTAGTATTTCATATGGTACTCTGAGTGGATTCTCACAAACAACCAACAAACTAGTTTCCTACCTCATCTACATTGTCTTTCACAATGAGTTAGATCGGTTGCTAGTTTTGTATATACCTCCGTTCTCCGAAGGAATTGTTTAGCCCAGCTCCCATATGTCAACCATTAAAGATTATGATTGTACCACAACCTAAAATTAACTTAACTTATCTGAACCATTAAAGATATCATGTTTGTTAAGTTAATTGCCCATTCCTTGTAGATTTCTAGCAACTAAATGCCATACCTCAGGATTTATTCCATATTGTCTAAGTCGTACAGTATTTTCTTGTGCGATCATTCAATATTAATACTATACGTTCATAGAATTAAGTATTTTACATTACCTTATTCATATCTTATAATGTCCAATTCATTCGACTCGAAACGTTATCCAAGTTATTATTACTAACTCGACTTCTTAACGTTATATGTCATTGTCATTAATTTAGTTTCTTCACCGTTCATAGGTTTAATCATTAGTCTTCATTACCTTACGGTTAAACCATACACATGGTGTAGGTTCTGCCCATTTAATATTCGCGTACACTCAACCCTCATGTAGGCTAAAGTGTTTAACGCTTACTTTTCATTCTAACATTTTCTATTCGACTCACATTCGGACTTTCATTACACTTATTACCATTCGTTTACAGCTTTCTTGATAATTCATATCTTACTTACTACCTTCGTCAACGTCTAAGTCATACAACCTATGTATACTTAGAACGTTCGCCGGACGTGAATACGATTCACGTGGATCGTTTACATATTCTGCGTTCACGTTGTTCGTCTCTTAATCTCCTATTGAACCTCGTGTTCATCGTCCTTTCTTAATGTCGAAGCCATGGGGTTCGTTATATGCTAAGATCGATCGTTCATCGCAACTATATTGCGTTTATACCGTCTATACGCTTTACACTTATCTCTTATTACGACATCATAACATCATGAAATGTTATAAATCAAACTCGTCACTCAACGTCTAAGGAATCACAGTCATAGCAATCCCACACGTTCGTTTTATTGCGACTACGGTCCCCGGATATCGGTTAAGTAATTCACATTTGCCATTTTATAATCTTTATTCGACGTTTCATCGTCAAACTCAAGGTTTTAATCATTATTATAGATATTTTTTTCATGAATATTACATTCATGTTTGCCCCTTGATTACCATCCAAAAATTTGGACAATAAAAATCTCTAATTGGTAAAAATTCCCTTAAGGGCGATGCGGCACCACTTCCTTTGTTAAAATCAAGGCGTTGCGGCCTTAGGTTTAGTCAGAATGAGTCCCCGGTTTGTAGCGTAGTGCGACCTCACAAAAATAACCGGTGACTGTATTTTCGATTACTAAACTCAAAAAAAAAAAAATTGAAGTGTTGAACATGTTTGAAATGCCTATTTCGTAATCTCATAACTTCTTCTCCTGATATCAAAATTACTCCGTTGTTAAGGCGTTGAAAATCTTGCAACACCCTCTACAAATTCCCCCCATATAGATTAACTTTCCTAAGTCTCTAACAAGCCTAAATCTTAGCACAAAAGTCCTCTGTCACTAAGTTTTTCAACTTTACGTTAAATTTTCGTTCATCCGCAATTCATTCATTCAAACTCAGAATTCGTTCATTCTTGAGTCCACAAATCACATTTTCTACGTTTTCTTACATTCTTATAAAACCCTAACTATTTGGGTTCTTTAACCTACATCCTATATTCATTTCATCTTTTACAAAATTTTGCCATAACTTTGTTATAGCTAAGTTCAATTAATTCTTCATGAATATTTCTATCGTCCCTAACCAAGAAATAAGCATCTAACTTATACGCGATGGTTTTAAACTTGTCCATCAATAACAAGTTCTAACTATGATGATTTTAAATTTGTCCATCAACAACGTTCTTAGTGTTCTTCACATGTTCTTCGCGTTATTCGTTCGTTCTTCATTTTTAATCGATATTTCGATTAAGATTTCACTTTTTCTTGGAATTTGGTGTTATAAAACATCATTCCTTACTTATTTCACTGAATCGTTCATATGATTCATTCGGATCGTACAAATTCATTACGAAATTCATACTTCCTTAAGAAAGCTTTTAAGAAATTTATAAACTAAATATCTAATTCTTATTACTTTATTTTCTCATAATTTCAACCATATGAAAATCATTCTTAACATCCTTTACTTCTATTTTCATTAAGCTATGTTTTTAACATAGAAAACTTAAAGAAAATTTAGATTAGACTAGGTTATGAATTACCTTTTTTCTTTAATATTCTTCTGTTGGACAAAGTTTGTACTTAGGCTAGCCTTTCCTGTTCTTTTCCCTCCTCGTCTGACTTCTCTCTCTCTCTCTCTCTCTCTCTCTCTCTCTCTCTCTCTCTCTCTCAAGTGTTGGTGATTTTCAAATCACCAACAAATGAGCTAAGGCTTTCCTTTTATAGAAAACTAATGCTAGGGGAAAAATAGTCATTTCACCCCCAAAGTTACTATTTCCACCTTTTTACTAACCTCTTTACTATTCACGAAGCTTCTCTTGGGAGCTTTGTGGTTCCGCCTTGCAGAATTCATCTGAAAGTTTGAAAAACTGCGTTTCTCAAAATCCAAATATTTTTGGATATTTCATATTTCTTTAACAGATTAACATTTACGCATTCTTCTAAACTTTGAAAAATTGAAAAACACTTTTTGAAGATAAGCATTTTCCTTCACATTTTCCCCTAACGTAGTTAAATAAATGAAAAGTACATAACAGTACTTTTCATCGTTTTTATTTCGTCTGATTTTTGCATATTTTTCGAAAAAAACTTTTATCGATTAACTTAAATTTTCACAACATCTTATCGTTAAATCTTTTGACGGAATGTCACCTTGACATACCGATTTCTCAGAAAGGCTTAGGTTATTCAAACCCTAACCTTAACCCTTAGGGTTACGTCGGGTGAATAGTGCATATTTCATCTTTTTCCTTAAAAATATTTTTGTTCCTGAATTTTTTTTATTTTCGTCTTAAAAATTCTTACTCGTTCAGTCTAGCTCGTAGCCAGAATCCTCTCGTATTATAATCATCCTAAGTTCTAGAACGCTTAATAAACACATAGCACAAAATATTATTAATAAAATCTATTTTATTAATAACTAATTTTAAAACTTAAATTTTAGACAATCCGATTTTTTGGGTTGTCACACCTATAACAACCCGATATTTTCTATACAAATGAATTAGAATTTTTTGAGTATGGGAAATTTTTTTATTTTAAATATTGGGAATATGTGCCAAGATAATGTGTATATGTATTTATGTGATAAATAAAAATATGAATATTTACAAATAATTTTATTTTATAATTATTGATCATTATAAATTATATTCTTATCATAATTAATTTTATAGTAAAAATGTTTTATTAATTATTTTCATGAAAATATAATCATATATTATTTATATAATATATGAAATGATTTTAAAATTATTATAATAATTATTTTATTATATGAATTTTGTTAAGATTATTAAGTTAATTATTTTAACTTAATTAATAATGTGAAGTATGACAGATAAAGCAGATATGAAATCCAAACCCTAAATTTTGGATTTTGATCAAGGCATGAGAATAATAATATAATATTAATTATATTTTGATTTTTAGTGCTATAATTATGTACTGTATATGTGGACCGATAAAGGTTGGTCAATTATGGTGTTATATGACAAACCCTTGTATTACTGTGGAAAACCCTAATTACAATTTTTAGAAACTAATTTTATTTTATTTTAAACCCTAAATGAAAGCTTCGTAACCTAATTATACATTAGGTGAGATAATTAAATAACCTAAGGATTATGGTAATAAGGAAATGTTAGTATTTAATATGTATACAAACATATGTGGATAATCTTGCTATTTGAAGTGACTAATTAATAATTTTAAACATATTTCTAGTAAACCTAATTAGGTTATGAGCCAAAGTCGCATGTATAAGTAATTAAATTTCATAAGATTGGGAATGGAAACCCTAAATAAATAATTTGGGTAACATATATTAAAATTGTTAGACTATGTTCATTACATGGCCCAAACCAATTAAAGGAGAAGGACAAAATAAATAAAATGCAAACCAATACTTAGCCCACTTGATTAAGGGTATTTTAGACTTTTGATTAATCAAATTTGTGCATTAAAATAAAAGCAAAATGGAGGAGATAATGGAGCAAAGTGACCGGCCCCATTAGGCTTTTTTAGGTAACAAAATTATGCTAATTAAGTTCCTTAATTAGTAACTCTTACATTAAGTACAAGTGTGTCCCTCTCCCATTGGTAGAAAATCTACTTAGCACCCTTAATCACATGATTAGGCTCATTTGAAAGAGATATGGTGAAGCCTTTTATCCAAGAGACAACAAAAGTATGGGGGATATTAGTTAATCACCCAATATCATTTTGCTAGACATTTCATTTCTATTATTATTCTTCTTCTATTTTCTCCCAAGCTAGCAAGATACAAACAGAGAAAAGAGAGAGAGGGGTTCGGTTTTGAAGAGAGAGAGAGGAGTGCTAGCTTGATTAATGCACCCTAAGGTTATATATTACTTTGGTAAATCAAGGAAGGTTGCTACTAGATCAAGGTATAACCTAAATCTTCATCTTCTTCTTCTATTTTGTGTTAAAGGAAGATTTGTTGGGGTTATGAACTAATACTCAAGATACCCTAGTTCTACATATCATCATGTATGGATTTAAGTATCTTGAGTGTTAGATCAAAGGTTTAGAGGAAGAAAATGAGCATATGTTCTCCTAGGGGTTAAACCCTTATTTTTCTTCCACTAAATCTTGTGTAACTCAAGTTTTACAACTTGGATTTGTGATCCGTTGAAGGGGGGTGCTAGATACATGAGTTATCTAGTAAACCCAAGCGGTAGAACACAAATCTAGCAAGTATTGAAGCCATGGAGGCTGTTTTCCCCAAAACAGTCCACATAGTGTATTAAGGTTTTAAAACCCTAAAAAGCTATTGTCCCTGTTTTGCTTAAGGCTGTTTCAGATAGTTTCAAGTCTTTTTAAAATCTGGGAAAAATCACAGAGGTACCTTAAGAAGTTATCTACGTGTAGGAAAAAGAATGGACACGTTTCGATTTATAGGTTGTGCGTAATGGCTATTTCTGTAAAGGACTTCTAAATATTAACACTCGTATTTCTCACAGTGTATACATGGGAAAACTCCGAAATGTTTACAGTAGGTTCATATATGTTATGAGAGTATACCCTAAAAATTTTAGAATTTTCTGAGCATAACTCAATTTATGAAAAATGAAGCAAGATCCGAGTGTTTTGGGCACTTTAAAATTAGTAAATCACTTTCTAAAATTCCAGAAAAATTTGGGGATCATTGTTGGGTCATATCTTTGTCTAAACCCGAAAAAGAAGAATTTTTGGAATCGGTTTGGTATTTTTCCTAAAAATGATGAAGTTATGAATACAAGTAAATAAATAGTTAAATGATGTCTTAAATAAATAAAAAATATGATTTTAATGCTTGAATACTCTTAATATATAATATTATGATTTGTTTTAGGGCATTTTGGTGATTTATACTAAGAAATATTATTTATGACCTTTTATGGATATTAAATAAATGGTTTTGTAAAGGGTGAATAATTAGAATAAATTGTTTATTGATCAAACAAATTAATAAAATGTTATTATGATATTAATAATATTAGAATATGCTATTGTTAAGTAAATAAAAATATTAAGATTAAAGCTTCATTAAAATATTATTAAATAATTAATCTTAGATTAAAATATTATTAAAAGATTAATAATATTAAATTAAAATATTATTGGATGATTAAAATATTATTAAGTAAATAATAATATTCAAGATTTAATAAAATATTATTAAAAATGTAATAACATTAGTAAAGGAATAAAATATTATTAAATAATTAAATAATATTAGTAAATGAATAAAATATTAATACGATTGGTAAATGAATAAAAGTATTATTAATTGATTAATTATACTAAAGCATAAGTAAGATATTATTAAACTAATAATATTAATGCATGATTAAAATATTATTAAGAGGATTAATAATATTAGTAAAGTATTAAAATATTATTAAGATGTTAATAATATTAGTAAGCGAATAAAAGTATTATTATTGAATTAATAATACTAAGAGGTGAATTAAATATTATCAAGATTAATAATATTAAGTGAATTAAAATATTTTAAGTTATACTTAATGACTTTTAATATTTTAAGAAATAGTACATTAATATTTTAATATTAATGGTAATTATTTAAAATAATTTTAAATGTTTTAAAATTCATTTAAAAGGTAATATAAATGTTTTAAAAATATTTTGAGTTATTATAAATAACTTTAATATTTTGGCAATGGTTTCATTAATAGTTAAATAATAATTAAATGATAATAGAATTATTTGATATTTGAATCATTTAATAATGATTTGATGTTTGAAAATTAAATGATAAAGTAATAAATGTTTATTGAGTCATTTAAAATAATATGACTGATATTTACGGATATTGAGTTACAGAATAGAGTCTTAGACTCAATACTTACCCGATAAAGTTGTCGGTACACCGACATATTTTAGAAATTGATCTGGACTTAGATATTTTGACTATATTAATGTTTGTTTATGATGCAATAATTGTGGAACATGTGTGATAATGTGATTAGGTTATGTGCTGACTGTGAAATGCAGTACTATATGTTATAGTATATTGTTCTAATAGAACGAATGATCTGATTAATGATAGGTCGTGATATAAAAGATAAAACTAAGTTTCAGTATTGTGGCGGTAAGATCGTAAGTATCCTACCTTTGCATTTTCTTTATGCAATGGATATGAGTAAGAATGTTTTAGAATTATATTATTACTGTACAGATTATTAATCCTATATTATATACGCTCATTGATTGTCAACATGTTAGTATATGGTAATTTAGATATATATTCTGTTCGTTAATTTCTATAAATGGTTATACAAGTGTCCCCACTTGGATAATCACACTTGGATAATCATTGCATTTAATCACATGTTGATACACCTTTGCTAATTACCTGTATATATATATATATATATATATATATATATATATATATATATGTTGAATTATAGATTATTGTTGAACAAGATAAAACCTTATCATTATCCAACCGAATTGCCTTGGTTTGGAACCCCGACAAGTATGAACATCCATTACACGGGGAAAACTTTTATGCACCCAAGGTGGAAGGAGTGAACGATAACATCGTTCTTGCATGTAGTATTGATCAATCTGAGTAGTACAACGGCCGATCACCCCGTGCCTGCAAAAGTTTTGACGATTTGAGATGAAGTTCTGCTTTAACCTTTTCAAAATGAAAACAATGTTCATAGTATGTCCCTTAACCCTATTTATAGTCGATCACGTAGTTTTAAAATTTTGAAAGAGGGTTGTTATGTTATTATTATCGGTTGTAATACTTCACAACTATTGATTTGTTGTAGAAGGGTAGTATAAAGAAAATATTTAAATTCTTTTCACATTTATATATATATATATATATATATATATATATATATATATAATTTGTATTACTTGTTGGGCACTCAAATGCTCATCCTTGCTTAATTTAAATGCTTTCAGCTAAGTATGAACAACCTGAAGGCTCTGCTAGAAACAAGGGAATGGGAAAGGTTGTTGAATGATTTCAATGTTATCTTATGTAATAGTTTAATATTATTAAGACAGTGTTATATATTTATTATCATGTATTGTAAGGAATGATTAAAGGTTACGTACTTGGGAGCTAGACTCTGATAATTATGTAAATTAAATTTAATATTTATATTATTTTTATTATTATTAGTGTTATTCCTCTCATAGAAATGGTATCGTGTAGCACTGAACTCGGGTTTCAAGTACCTGAATTTGGGGGCTTTACAACACCTAACCCCTGTAGAGTGGAGATATATACTAGGTAAACTAAATTCATGTATGGACCACATTAATGATTATTCTTGTTCTAATTGTGTATTTTCTTCAATTAAAGATGTTAGCCGACCGGAGTTGGATGTACCATAGGATACGGATAGTTGGGAGGGGATTAGTTGATGCGTACCTTTATGGGTTGTCCAATTTTATGAACAAAGTAATAAAACATGCTGATGAGTGGGTTTTATACCTACGAATTAGACATTGTTAATGCTTAATTCTTTGTTAACTTCAAGTATTTTTAGTATCATCTTACTTGCACTACTACAAATTACTAAATAGACAACGCTTAAACCACAACGTTTTTTATAAAAACATTGTGGTATTTTTTTTCACAACATTTTTAAAAAAATATTGTAGATATATATGCAAAAACTTTATCTATTTAAAAGGACATTTTTTTGTTTTAACTAGATAATAATTTTATTTAAAAACGTTGTCTACCAGACAAAACACGAAGCTTAAAAAAAATGTGGAAGTGAAAACACAGAGCTTAAAACGTTTCCTATACTTTAATTTCATTCCCTCATTATTTTTCCCTTAACTTTCCCCCAATCTGATATTCCCTCCTTCCCATTTTTCACACAAAATCTTTCAATTTCTTCGCCGCCACCGCTCTAAGCTCCAAATGACACATCCATGATGGAGTAGAACTTCAGATCTCGGAGAATCGGGATCCGGATTCGATGCGCCACCCATAGGTGAATGGCCATGACGTTAGTGAATCGGGATCCGTAGCGTATATTATGGCGCTTCAAACAACTCTGTTGAATGGAAGCCGCCTCCTAAGTTATAGCCTTAGCCACCAAAGACCGATGACTCTCAAGTCGCTTGCTTTCGAAGACGGTTCCTTTGAGATTTGGAGCGTCTCCCCAGCTCGGTCGGCTAGAATCGCCACCAGTACACACCCACCCTTGCTAAGTTTTCTTCCTATGTGTTTGAGATTTATTTGGTATTTATTTTCTATGTAAAGATGATACATGGAGACCCTAATTCGAGAGTTTCATCCCTGGTTTGGTGGCCTCAAATGAGTATTATTTCGGTAAAGATTTCTTGGATTCGATCAATTTTGTAATTTTTGCAGTAAATTGTTGTTCGAACTATGTTTAGAAGAATGTTTATCCTCTCACCGTGTACGTAGAAGTTATCTAATACTAAAAAAGGTGTCAAGGGTAGTTGGAAACTCTGAGCAAATAATCATGTCTTGGAGCTAGTGGAGTTCTTATTAATTCTTTAAAGGAATAGTTAAATAATGTAATGCAATTTTTTTTGGGAGGTAATATGATTTTATTTCATTGTTGTTGTGATTGATTGCGAAGTTAAAGCGCGCTAGAAATCTAGTGCCCGACTCCACTTCTTTTGAGGCTTCATGTTACGATTATGGAGTTTATAGGTACTCTATTTTATTCTTCCGTTTGAAAGGTTGAATCATTAGATTAAGTTATAAACCAATTCTGAACTTTTTCCTCCTTTACATTCTTTTCTATTATTTGTTATTGTTCTTTACAATGGTTGACTTCTATTTCTTAGTCACATTCTGCATGACTTCTTATTCCCAATTCCAGTATAATTTATAACATTTCTTTGGATAAAATAAATCAAAACCAATTTGATATCTGAATTTCAAAGCTTTTATTGTCTTAACTGCCAGATTAAATTTCTTTCCAATTGGGTGATGTTTTATATGTACTAGTTTCAGTTCCTAAGTTGAACTTGTGCAATCACACTAATTTTAATGTTTAGTGAGGCTATAATTTTGAAGTTTGGTGTTTTGAAATTCCTTTACCTTCATTAATTGAAGTTTCTTAGCATTTTTTTTTTTTCAGGAAAGGCAGGTTGGGTTGCACCTCGACTTAAGGATGCTGCTTTATCTCTTGATAATTTACGTGAAGCTTATATGGATGTGTGTTTGAATCTTTTACAAATTTGGTTACTTAGGCAAAGGCTTTCTTATGAAGCACTTTCATTTTGCCAGGGTCACTTGTATATTATTGATGTTTCACAATTAGTTGATCTCGACCACCCTCATGCCCTTGATTTCCTTAGTGAGGATTGTGTTCATGTTTCTGTGAGTTTTTCCATAAAGCTTCATGGTTTTGTTTTTCCACAAGGAAATTTTGAATTCAAAGGTAGTCAGTAAGTTTCACTATGTACTTGAGTTGATTGTGTTTTATCTAGTTCACTTAATGTATGTTGCGCCATACTTGATCATATATGCATAATCTAGACTTCAACACAAACTTTTTGCAAATGGCTAATGGAAATAGTATTTTTACATCCATGGTAAGACAATTTTAAACATGAAAAGCTATTTATTTATTTATTTTTGTAACTTAATAATCTCATCCGAATGCACAATAGTTCCACTACTAATAGTCCGCTAAATTTGGACTGTACTCTAAAGTCGAGGTTTTCCTCCTCTTGGAACCCATGGTGTAAGTCAAATTTGAATTTGCTTGCTTTCACTAATTGTTATATTGTCTTCAACATTTCACTCGTGGAAAACTTTCTTGGGTGCGGACATTCCACACTTCGTTGTTTCTCCTTCTCCAAGTGCAATCAGCAGGATGGATGTCAATACTAACTCTTCCATGCCTCAAGCCATAATTACTTGCACTGGTCCCTCCGGTCTTCAGTCTGACCTCTGGGCGCAGTCGATTTCTCTCATTTACTTTGCGAGAGTTCGTTGAGTTATCTAGGGTGGGGTGGTGACCCTTGTGAGAATATATGTAGTCTGTGAAGGCTTAATTAGTCAGCTACTAGAATTGCACACAATATATTGCAATGTTGATTCCCTGATATCCGACAGAACTTGTATGCTTGGCCTGGACAATTTTTTAAAGCAATTCTTATGTTAAAAGCGATTCTTGTGTTTTAGCAATTCTTGTGTTTTAGCATATGCTTTCATATTTTTAAAGCAATTCTTATGTCAGCTACTATTTGTTGCGTTTTTTATGCCATGCTTAGTTTGCTTACTACCTATGGTTTGTGTTTATGAGTTTGTGCATAATTTTCTTTTGCTATCAAGGATGAGGTTTGAGTTTCTTTTGTTGCAAAGAAGCATAGTCAAAATTCCTTTTAGGTTATTATATTAGGTTGTAAAATGTTTCGTATGTTCTGCTCCTGCATATGCAATATGCTAATATTTCAATTATATATATATATATATATATATTGTAAAATTTGTAATTCATTATCAATGTAAGCAGATAAAAAAAGGAAGCTTTATATTATGTTTATATTCTTAAGTCTATATGCAGTTTACTCGTCATTCTGAAAAAAAAATGTTTAGGTTTCCACAAAGTTATTTCCATAACTTTCTCTACTTTTAATCCATGTTGTTTTTATTGTACTTATGGTTTCTGCTTTTAATGTGTGTAGGATCTGCCATTACTAGCCCAATAGGAAAATAGTGTGCTAATATGTGGCCAAGGATTGCAAGTGCTGCTAATGCTATTGTTTAGGTGCAGGAACTACTAGTGGGGTTTGGATTAGTTATGTTCGCCTTTCTCACAAGGTTCTCTATTAGGTTTTATATTTACAGATGTTAGTTGGATTTGGCAGTGGGATTTTGTAAGGACTAAGATCTGATTTTTGTTTGTTTAAGACACCATATATGTTATTTGATATTTTATCATCACTTAATATTTTACAAGAATTGTGTGTGGTTGGATTACTTGGAATCTTTGATAAATGATTGAAGTTACAACTATTTTAATCTTTCAGGCTACAATATGCTAATCTTTCAGGCATTTGCATATTGCAGGTGTATTGGTAATGTAGGTGAACAACCTTTTTTATTCTTTTTTTTTAATCTACAACATTTTAAAAATGTTGTGTAAATATGTCTAAACGTTGTCTGATATACTAAACAACATTTTTATCCAAAAAACGTTGTGGAATCATACCTTCTACAACATTTTTAAGCATCTGCTAATTTTTGAAAAACAAATCTACAACGTTTTTTTCCTAAAAAACGTTGTGTATTGTGCTTAACTACAACATTTTTAAAACGGTGTGTAAGGGTGTCAAATAGATGACACACTTAACCACGACGTTTTTCTGACTGAAACCACTATTTTTTTTTTCGTTGTCTATTTACTATTTTGTAGTAGTGTTGTTTTTATGTTTGTGTTGTAGGAAACAACTTCAAAAGGTCAAAACATTAAAAATGGAGCTTAGTGGCATTTTTGTAATTTCTGGTAAAGTACTCGCACCGAGGCGGGGGTTTCCTAGTGTAAGAAGCCTGCTGGGGCGGGTTTGTCGGGAAGAAAAAGGAGTTTTCAGAATTTAATTTTGAGAAGGATAGGTTTGAGCTGTTTGTTTCAAAGACTTTAAGGACTCTAAAAGATACATGAAGAGACATATAAAAGGAGGAGAATCGCAAGGATTAAGGGGGAGGATTCCATTAGATTAGATTAGGAAAAAAACCTAGTTCTTATTAGAATTGGAGATTGAGACAACTTGGAGACCATTGAAGATTCAAAGCAGGAGCAAGAAAGAAGCATCAAATCTGCAGACAACAGATTCTACCTTCTTCTCTACTTCTATTTTTATCTTTTAATGTTTATTTAATTATAGATTCTTGGTTTTAATTCAATAATCATGAACTACATCCTTGTTTAAGATTACATTGGAGCTTGTTGTGTAATTTATTATAGTATGCTTCTCTATTAATTATTGTTGATTATTCTTGGATTATCTATTATGGTTTGTGTTTATTGCTTAATTGTCTAGCTAACAATTACCGTGATAATCTATATGAACTTGAGAGCTGGGTTATAGATTTAAATCGGATCATAGTAGCATGCGATTGTGTTTTCTGCATGGAGTTAGAATTCATAAATTATGTCTAGTATAGATATATACCTATACATCGCATGTAATCTGATAAAGAACTTTTGTTTTAAATCCTCTTTAATTGTAATTCACATAGAGATATAGTGAATTAGTTAATTAGGGTGTTCTTCTTAATTCTATCATTTGTATGATGCATTGAGATATGATCATATTTAGTTATGTGTTCTTAATTAACAATTCAAAATAATGAGCATAATTGATAAGAAGTGTATTAATTTAAGCGAAGTAATAAGTGAAGTTGTGATCTTAAATCTCCATAATCTGATTTTTAACTAGTGGTAATTAGAATTAGTTTAATTAAATAAATTAATTCATAACCTTAAATTGATTGTTTAAATAAAATTAGTTTGGTTAAAATTTAGTATTTGGTAATTTGTATTAATAATTCCTCGTGGGAACGATACTCTACTTACACTTTATTACTTATTGACCACATATACTTGCGTGATATACATAATTAGATTTTACACCAACACATGTTGATGATCCAAACAGAAAGATGAGATGCCCGTGTCTAAAGTGTAAAAACATGATCTGGAAGACTGCTGACGAATTTAAATTTGACTTATATTAACGTGGGTTTGTGGATGGGTATTCAGTATGCATTCATCATGGGGAATCAGCTGAGTTTGGAGAACTGATAGATAGTACTGTAGACCAACCAGTTCACGAAAATTCGTAATCAAATAACTATGATGTCGTGCAGATGTTAGTAGATGCGTATAGCCCTTCCAATATTGATTGGGCTTAAAATGAGCATGCATTAAGCAGTGCTCAATAAAAGCCAAATGATTCAGCAACTACCTTCTAAAAGATGTTATCTGAATCGGGGGTTCCATTGTATCCTGGAAATAATAAGCAGACCAGGCTTTCTGCAGTGATGAAACTTTTACACTTAAAGAATGGGCATAACTGCAGTGAGAGATGATTCAATGATTTGGTTGCTATTATCAGCGAGTTCTTACCTAGGAATAATACTCTGCCCGCGAATTATTATGAAGTGAAGAAGATGTTTAAGGGGTTGAATCTCAAGTATGAGAAGATCGATGTTTGTGAGTAGGATTGTATGTTATACTACGGGGGGGACAAAGATAAGGTGCAGTGTGATATCTGCAACTTGCCTCGGTATAAAATCATAAAACAAGGGGGGAAGGAGAAACATGTTCCAAAGAATATATTACGGTACTTTCCTCTTGCGCCGAGGTTGTAGTGGCTATTCATATCTTCGCACACTACTGAGCATATAAGTTGGCATAAAACAAGGGATGTCATGCCTGGTCAGCTTACTCACCCAGCAGATGGAGATGAATGGAAGAATTTTGATGCCAATTTTCCATAATTTTTCGACAAAGTTAGGAATATTAGGCTTGACATGGCTATAAATGAGTTTTATCCATTTAATAATTTTAGTCAGCCATACTTTGTTTGGTCAGCGATTATTGTGACGCCCCCAAAAATAGGTATTCATCACCCATCTTGAGTCGCCAAATACATGGTACAAAATTCAAATACAACTGTCGTGTAAAATACGACAAAACATAATCTAAGAGTTTTAATACGTATATTGTCATCTAGACAATATACAAACTCAAAGGAGTCCTCATAACATTTATTGTCACACTATTTAATCAAAATAGTGAGGACTACTAATGCTATCATCTGGACCGTCACTCCTTTCCCCAACTCGTATCAGCTATATTCTCATTTACTGAAGAGAACAATGAAAGAAAGGGTGAGCTCAACTAGCTCAGTAAGAAATATTATGACTAAGATAATGCAGAATAAATTATCAATAGTCTTCAACAATGTTAAACTGATAAAATACAATAGACATCAAGTTTAACTGCAGCGGAATAAGCAATCCATTAGAACAGTTCCAAGTAGAAAATAAAACCTACTATCTTCTATGATTTAAAAAATGTTTTCATCAACTTTTATCACGAGACTCGACTAATAAATAAACCAAGCTCTTCTAATCATCCCTGTACTACGGGCCAAGGATATTCATTAAATCATCAATGGTAATGACTATACCGAAAAATCCCTAGTCATAATCATACCAAGTCCATCTCTACATGTAATCCAAAGATATACAACTATAAAACAAACAACCAATAGTCCATCTTTGCACGTAAGCCAAAGATATACAATTCAATAATCCACAGTCCATCTTTGCACGTAAGCCAAGATAACTTTTATTACCATATAAGCATGAGGATGATGACAATGATATAAACATTAATCAACTGCAACAAGGATAAATATTAAAGACTTTAAATTTATCCAAATATTATCAACCACTCACAATCTAATATTATTAATATCATAACAATATTTTAATCACTTCTTAAACTTATAAACAATTTATTTCAATTGTTTACACTTTATCAAATAATGCATTTAATCATTCAAAAATGTCATACTCATAAGATTTCATCACCAATGATCAAATCCCTTATCAAAAATTTGCATATACCTTATATAGGATTCCTAAGCCATAAAATCCTATTTTCCAACTTTGTTGCTTCACATAACACATTTAACTCATATACTCATAACTGGTGCATTTTCATGAAAAATACCAAATCAGTCCCAAAAATTTTTCTTTTCTGGGGTTTAGTAGAATATAGTTCCATATTAAACGTATATTTTTCTCGGAATTTTTAAAATTCATTTACTATTTTTCAAAAATCAATTTCTAATTAATTCCTTAAGAAATTAGCTATCTCCAGTTTAACTCCAGAAATTCCCAAATCTTGGTAGGATCTTACACATGTTAACGTGATCTTCCAGTTTAAATTTCATGGTCATTGGAGTTATAGAACTCCGGTTATAGTATTTTTCGTCGGAAAAATCTAAATATTGAAATGGTCATAACGTGCTCATTTTAAGTCGGAACGAGCTCATTTTTGGACAGGAGGTACCTTATACCATATACTTTCATGTCCCAAAAGGCCATAATTTTTCTCACAAATTAAGTGGCCGAAACAACCCTTCTAAAAATCTGGACAGTAGCATTTCGATAATTTCCAGCTTTTGACTCCTTTGCTAAAATATGTCCACACGAAAATCTAGAACACCTTTTCTAGTGATTCCACTTGGAGATGCTACAAAACTCATAGATCTAACTCTAGAACTTGACCACAATCAAAAATTCAAAATATAATAGGAGATATGATCAATTGAATTTCATGTTCCATTTTCTCCAAAATTTGATTTTCAACCCTTTGTGATTTCTAAGAAACTTTTATGTTTTCACATAATAACCAACATAACTCATCATAACACTTACTAATACTTCATATACCCATGATTTTCATCAGTCCAATGCTTTTATTATGACTCTCATAATAATCAACGTAACCAGATCATTTCCACAATTTAATAAGGAATGAATATAAAGGATCATTCACCACGCATGTGGTAATCCATATGTATAAAAGTTATTCCAATGTAATAATAAGGAATGGAATAATGTAAGATTCACCATGCGTGCGATAGAGACCGCATGTATAGGTTATTTCCAATGTAATAATAAATAATGGAACCAGTCCGGCCAAAACGTCATGTATGTAATATTCACAAAATAATAAATGCGCAATAATAAATAATGGAACCAGTCCCACAGTAAAATGCATGTACGTAATATTACGGCGGGATAATAAATATGGAATAATAAATAATGGAACCAGTCCGGCGTAACGCATGTATGTGATATTCCGATGTAATAATAAATGCGGAATAATAAATAATGGAACCAGTCCCAGATAAAATGCATGTACAGTGATATTCCGGCGAAATAATAAATGCGGAATAATAAATAATGGAACTGCATCCAAGCGTAAACGCACGCATAAGATATTCGACAATTTAATATATAAATAATAGAACCAGTCCAACGAAAAGCGCATGCATGTGATATTCCGGCGTAATAATAAATGCAGAATAATAATAAATATTGGAACCAGGTCCGGCGTAAAATGCACAAGTAGGATATTTAGATAAAATAATAAAGAATTGAATAATAGAAGAATTTCACCATGTATGCGGTACTTCGCATAAATAGGTTATTCCAACATAATAATAAGGAATGCAATAATAGAAGAATTTCACCACGTATGCGTTATTGGCGATGATAAAGTTATTCCAACATAATAATAAGGAATGGAATAATAGAAGAATTTCACCATGTATGCAGTACTTCTCATAGACAGGTTATTCCAACATAATAATAAGGAATGGAATAATAGAAGAATTTCACCATGAATGCATGACTTCGCATAAACAAGTTATTCCAACATAATAATAAGGAATTGGATAACAGAAGAATTTCACCAAGTATAGGGTAGTCCACGTATACAGGTTATTCCAACAGAATAATAAATAATGGAATAACAGAAGTTCTCTTCATGAATATGAAAAAAAATAATACCCCTTACCTTAGAAGAAACTGGATATTGGAATAGAAAGGTAGCAGACTTCTCTTCTTCTTTCTCTCTATAGATTTTCTCTCTATAATTTCTCTCTCTAGAGTTTCAGTGAATTCGTAAGAAATAATGAAGGAATGAGCTTCTATTTATAGGAGAATGGGATCTAACAAAGAACTAATTCATGAACGATCCAGATTGATTTACTTTTTAAACGGACGATCCATATTAAAACTTAAAGAAACAAATTATACTTATTCACTATTAAAACTTTAAACCAATGATACATATTGATTTACTATTATAATTTCAACCAACTATTCGAAAAATTAGCACATCTCCTCATGGAATAATATTGTACCCAAAATGATTTGGGCCGAAAAGAAATATATTTTGTTCAATTGAATAGTATCTAAGTGAATAGTAACTTATGAATAAGAACTCATGAATAAGAACTCGTGAATAAGAACTCATGAATAGTAACTCATGAATAGTAACTTGTGAATAGTAACTCGTGAATAGTACTCTCACATTAAAAGTGCCCTGAATACCCGATTGAACAATATAACCTCTAGACATAAGTTATTATCGAAATAAATGTCAATTTCTACTAACACAAATAATTCCAACATAATGAAACTATCAAATTCATCTTTAATCAACACGAACTTATTCATCATTAATATTATAACTCACAATATTTAATAACCAAAGGTTGTTCCTGTGAAAGAGGGGCTTTCCAATAAGGATTTCTCCCTTGGTCATGCCAAAGAATTAGGTGACCAAACCTCTCCTCGACAAAACTTCTAGACATCAGTAAATATTACAATTTAATAATATGAACAACTTTGTCGTCTCAATTATTGATTTAATAGTATATCATATAACGCAGATGATATAATCTTGTGACAATAATCGAATCAATAATATTATGATGCAAAGAATTATCGTAGCAATAATTGAATATTCTTGGTGACTTATCACGTTCAATAACCAATACCATACTTACTAAACGCCAGACATCGCATACTAAGGTAGTTCAACAGTTTTAACCTTTCGTCGTTATTTTCATAAAAATATTTTTGTTGTTTTCTCAATCCGATAATAATTTCGTTACCAATGATTATGATTGTCAATTTAATATTCCCTGTTAAAAGGAATATTCCCTGACCAATCAAATATTATATAACAACTTGCATACTTTGTAAAATTTATAAATATTACCCACAACTATAACGTTATCTCAAACCCACACCAAAATTTTGAAAAAATATTTCGAGAAAATTAAATCTTTATTCGTAAAATATGGGGTCTCACAATTATGGTAGCTTACAGTCTTCCACCGTCAATGTGCATAAGGGATTCATATCTTTTATTGACTTTACTCATACCGGAGGATAAGAGTCTTACAAAAGACATCAACATGTACCTTAGACTATTAGTCGATGAACTTAATATGTTGTGGAAAACAGGTGTTTAGACTTTTGATAAATCTATTTGGCAGAATTTTCTGATGAAGGCAGCTTTGTTGTGGACTATCACTGACTTTCTGGCACTTCGGATTGAAAGTAGTATGCACACAAGCCAATCATGTTTGATGATAAAGCATATACTTTGTAACAATCTTATCCATTTATTAATAAAATTTATTAATTTATTAAAGGCTTTTAATTATCTACATGATACTGTTTTATAATATGTGATAAACCCATAGTATTAAGCAATGCTTTTAGAATAATGATGATGATCATTCTAATGAGATCTAAATTCTTAGAAAGCTTAAAACTAAAATAGTCTTCAATCGTTGGATTATTAAATTGGGGATTAGTGAATCCAGATAGATTGGTACATACGTTGCTTGCTTATTGGATGAGGATAATTGATCTCATGATCATTTGCGTGGAGACACTAAAGCAAGTATGTAGGTGCTTATTAGAGAATAAGTTCAATTTGACGTTGGCTCGCTAAGGAATACCTAATGGAGTTTTACTTTTCACAATAGGAATTCTGTAGTGATAGTAGTATAAGTGATCCTTGGACTTGAGATGATCATAGTATCTTATGTATGATGAGTTATACTTTAACTTATTCCTTAAGACCCATAGGGTATATCAAAGGGTATGCTTGGGTATAATAAGTTGTACATAGAGATAATGTATGATCAATAAAGAATCTACCACTTCTAATAAAAGAAGAGAAATGTCCTATGTGATTCGATAAATGACAACCCAAAGAGTCCTTGGCTTAAGATGTAATGAAATTAGAAAGGAGTTTCTAATTTGCATTATTTGAGTTGTGCATTTAAGAGTCAAAATACATATAATTAAATAAAATAAGACTTGACAAGTGATTTACATGTCTTATATTTAATTGGGACATTGTATGGTAGTAGGATTGAATTGCATGATAACTATTTACTCAAAGGTTCTTTTATGATTAATGTTGATATCTATATTATCCGGAAAGTCGTTGATCGATCGCTAGGAGGCTTATCCTATTGTAGAATAAATATTATTTATTTAAATAAATTAATAGTTTAATTTATTTATTTAAATAAGATTAGAATTGTTCTAATTGATTTATTCACAACCTATTTATATGGAGAACCTAAAGGGTCACACCATAAAAGGAAGAATAATTATTTAAGAAGTTAATTGCATAATCGTAATAATAAGTTAAGTATATTTAATTTAATCTATGTTGATAGGATAAATTAAATAACTTAATATTTATTATTTAATATTTTAAAATATTAAATATAAATTAATAAGAGGAGTGTTATTAATATTATTACTATTATTATTATTTAATTCCTAAAGGAGTTTGGGAATTAATTAATAAAAGTACTCTCATATATTCCTAATAAGATTAGGAGGTAAATTAATTAAAAGATTTTAATTAATTATTCCTAATAAGATTAAGAGCCTAATTAATTAAAAGAGTTTAATTAATTAAAATAAAACCAATTTCTTAATCGTTAAGGAGGGTTGCCTACATCTATAAATAAGAGGAGTCTTATTATGGGTGAGATGGTTGTTGATGTTTTCATAGAATACATAATTCCAATAGTTGGGAGAGTACACCCTTTTTTATGAGAGATAGAAAAACTAGGATTTTGCCAAATACCCATCTTCTTGAATCTTTCTTCTTCCTTGGTGGATCACCTCTAAAGGCCAAACACTTGGGTGGCTAACGTTGATCAAAGGATGGAACCAAACCCGGTGGATTCAAGTTGAACGCGAAAAGAATTGGAGGTGAACTTGTACCTGATGAAGCTCGAATCTTCAAGGGTATGATTCTTGTTCCTTCTTTTCGTTTAATTAATAATTATGCATAAAGGGTGATCCGGGTATATGGTTTGTAAAATTTTAAAACTCAGATTTTTCACATTTCCGCTTATTTTATGCAATTTGATTGCGTTCATGAATATTATAAACCTAACAGTGGTATCAAAGCCAAACATTTATGCAAATTATTAATTATTTTAATTTGATATGTATATTGATATGTGTTTAGAATAATTTAATTGGGCATAATTTTGTTGTATAAAATTTATTTTAAAAAAAATTCGCGAAATACTGATTTCACTAATCCTGCTGGACTCCTGGATTCACGTGGCCACTCCAAGGCATTCATTTCGTTATTAAAAAGGATCGGGAGATTCATGATACAAGATTCTTTATAATCATATAAATTATTTATAAGGATCTTGTTGTTGTTTAAAGGAGATTCCTGCTTCCTTTTATATAATCAGATTTGAAAGCATATTACTAATATATACTCCCTCCGTCCCAAATTAATTGCTCAGTTTTGACTTTTTTAAGTCAAATTGACTATTTTTAGAATTAATAATTAAGCATATATAAATATATTTCTAAAATTATAAAAATTGGGGTTAGTAATAAATTTTATATACTTTCTTTTGGTTATAATTTCTTCACCTATATTTTAGAAAATATAGTAAAAAGATTAGTTTTAAAAATGGTCAATTTGACTTTCAAAAATCAAAACTGAGCAATTAATTTGGGACGGAGGGAGTATTATATATATAATAATGAGGTTACATATATATATATATATATATATATATATATATATATATATATATATAAAGTGGATGGAGCCTAGCCACGTGAATCATGGAAGTGCAAAAGATTCGCGAATTATATATATATATATATATATATATATATATATATATATATATATATATTAGTAATTTTATAATTAAAATAAAAGGTTTATTTTAGTTTTAACTTTAGGATTTCATGCTAACTAATTAGAGGTGGAATTGAATTCCATGATAACTAATTAACTAATTGAAGTTGAAATTGAATTCTATAATTCCTAAAATAAAGGAGTTTATTTGTGAATAGGAAAGTGAATCCATCTTTCCATAAATAAAAGAGTTTATTTAGATATGAAATATGATTTCATATTATTCAAAATAAAGGAGTTTATTTGTGAATAGGAAAGAGAATCCGCGTTTCCTTTAATAAAGGTGTTTTATTTATTTTTACTTGGAATTGGATTTCATAATTAATTAAAATAAAGGAGTTTATTTTGATTAAAGATTTTGATTAAAATAAAATAGTTTATTTTATTCAAAATTGGATAAATTAAAATAAAAGAGGTTTATTTTGATTTAAATTTGGATTAAAATAAAGGAGTTTATTTTGATTCAAAATTAGATTTTATACTAACTAAATTTGACCATTAAATGATATCAATATATATATATATATATATATTGAATATTTATTATTCATGAGATGAATGTTATTTATTGATGCATATGGCGATGTGTATGATAATAAATGGGATTGATTATGGACTATTGACCAATGTGGTTGGATTTTATTTTAGTTGGATACATGAATGTATGTGTTTTATTAAATGGGGTCTACGCACCTTGTCCTCTCTAATTTTTTCTTAATGTAAATTACATCTCCCTCCTATATACTTCCTCTTGACTGCTGATCAAGGTTTCTATTTATTTTAAATGGTTTTGTAATAAGAATAGTTAGAATTAATTTTTGAAGATTTGGAGATCAAGGAACAAGGAGCGCGTGAGGACCCGTTTGTAATGGAGTCCGGGTTTAATTGTAATAGTTATATTTAAATATTAATTCTTGCACCCCTAGGGTTTGACCTTTTTGTTTCACTTGGTGGCTCTAATGAACCAAACTAGAATAAAAGTCCATAATCAATCTAAGTAGAATATAGTATTTTATATGTGCATGCTTATACTATATATATTATATATTATGCAAACATGCTTCGCATGTTAATTAATAATATAGCTATTTTATATATATATATATGCGTGCGCGCTAAACAAGATGAGAGACAAATTAATAACAAACCCATCAAATATTTTATATTAAGTTGTAACGTTCAAAGATATTTGGAATATCGAACGTCGCCTTCTAGCATGATAGAAACAATAGATTATTGAATATTTAATATGAGTTTGTTGTGCACACACAAGGCAAGTATTAAATATTTAAGATATTTTTATTACATATGATGTTTATCAGGAATTGAACATTATTGCTTTGTTGTGCAAACACAAGGGCTGTAGTTATCTCTTCACTTATATGGAAATGCTGGGTCTGACTTAACTTAAATCATTTTAGTTCGGATGTGCACACACTTGACCATTATGATTTAAGAGGCAAAATACAAGGAGTTACATAGTTGATGTAATTGACAAGAGTTGTCTACCTATTTATTTATATATAGTTTGTTGTGCACACACAAGGCTATATACAATTGAAATGAGATCCTTATTCTCACTAGCAAATCTTTAATTGGATTTTGTCGAACTATATAAGTGAGGGTAATATAGTTTGATAAAAATAGTGGGAGATACCAATTTAAAACAAAACCTAAATTATTTTGGTAATTAATAAAAGAATGTATGCTAAAATATTGTTAATTATAAATTCATTTATAAAATTTTACAATGTCTAAATTACTATCACTGCAAAGCATATTAGATGCTATTTAACCGGACCGAATTAAATGGATTGGTTAAAGAATTTAAGAATAGTTCTCACGGCTGAAAAGTTATCTTATGTCCTTAATACGCCTATCCCTGCAATGGTTGCAGATAATGCCTTTGAGGAAGAGATAGCTACTTTTAAAAAGTGGCAAGATGATGCATAGTTAGCTCAATGCATCATGCTCCCATCCATGAGTAACGAGCTTTAGCGTCAGCATGAAACTATGGATGCTCCTACTATATTCTTGCACATCAAATAGTTGATGGTAAGGAAAGTAGGACTGCTAGATATCAAATATCTAAGGAGCTCTTCTGATCTAGAATGACCAATGACACTATAGTACAGATAAAAGTCCTTAACATAATCAATTTGATTGATCAATTAGGACAACAGGTTTTGTCATGGATGGAGAGTTGAGCCAAGATTTGATCTTGCACTCACTCCTGGACTCCTTTCACAAGTGTTGTGAATTTTTAATATGAACAAGCTAGATATCAGCCTCGCTGATTTGCTTAACATGTTGAAAAATATTGAGAGTCACTTTCCAACCAAGAAAGACCATGTCTTACTGGTAGGGGCCAAAGGATCTTCTAGTAAAAGAAGAACGATTCAAAGAAGGTAAATTGAAAGGCAAAAATAAAGGATAATAAGAACAAAACAGATACGGATAGCACAGGAGTTTGCTTCCACTACAATAAGCCTGGACATTGTAAGGAACTGTAAGAAGCATTTTACAGAGGCTAACCAGAAGAAGCTGTGACGTCCCTAAATCCGGGTACTTTTGACCTCAAATCTGGTACGTTACGATACATCATTTCTATAAATACTGCAGAAGATATAAACATAAATTATTTATACAATAAACTTTTACAACATAATCTCCAAGGTCTACAACCTTAGCTTAATACATACCTTCAATAACTTAAAAGGTTTTTAATGTTATTTGCATCAGATAACTTAATAGTTCTAAATGCATAATAATCTAAAGTTGGAATTCGCCTTTACCCCTACCATTCTTCGAGCCTTCATTTTAATCTGAAATTTGTTATCATGATATAGTAAGGATGAACAACTATTTTGCCCAACAAGTTTAAGTACAATGAAGATATATCATGATTAAAAAGGAATAAGCTTTCAAGTTTTTAACAATGTAATATAATTGAGGAAGAACATGAATCAAACTTCAATAACTAAAAAACTGAATAATTATGTTGAGTGGTCAACAATTACCATGAACAAATTTAACTGAACCTTATGGTAATGAAGGTGATCAGCCTTTCATACCTGATGAACATATGCAACATGCACTAAGTGCGAATCAATAATCAAATATGTGGAATAATTGTTAGTAATTAATCCACTAGCATGTTTGAAACATAATAACTCGAATTTGAGTTAGGAGACTTGCCATAATGCAAATATTCAATAATAATATTAGATGTGGAATAATCAACAACAATTATACACTAACATGCTTTGAAAAGTAATAACTCGAGTTTGAGTTAGAGAACTTCCCATAATGCGAATATTCAATAATAATATTAGATGTGGAATAATCAACAACAATTATCCACTAACATGCTTTGAAAAGTAATAAATCGAGTTTGAGTTAGAGAACTTGCCTGTTTGACGAGTTATAGCTAACTAGCTTTAATTAAAACTCTTTGAATGACCTTGTCTTGTGGGATGCTCTCCTTCTTTTTCCAAAATAGGTTAGGAACTTGGGATGCATGAACAATATACTCCTCCCCTCATACTAAGAACCAAACCTCTCTCTCTCTCTCTCTCTCTCTCTCTCTCTCTCTCTCTCTCTTTTTCCTCTCTTTGTGTTCTTGGCTAATTGAGAGAAAATAGAAGAACAAGAAGAATGGTGGAGAATGAAATGAAGTTGTAATGTTGGTGATTAACTAATATCCCCCATGTTATTTTTGTCCCTTGGATAAAAGGGTTAGCCTTATCTCTTCCTAATCATGCATAATCATGCCATTAAGGTTACTAATTAACTTTTCCACCAATGGTGGCATGACACACTTGTCCTTGTGTGTAAGACTTTCTACTTTTGGAACTTGATTAGCTTAATTACTTGGCCTTAAAAAGCCTAATATGGCTGGTCCTATATGCCCAATAACCCATCCATTTTACCTTTATTTTAATGCACAAATTAGATTAATCAAAGGTCTAAAACACCCTTAATAAAGTGGGCTAAATGTGGGCTTGTATTTTATTTCTTTTGGGCTTCTCCTTTAATTGTTTTGGGGTATGTAATAAACAAAGTTTAACAATTTTAATTTATATCACCCTAATTATTTATTTAGGATTTCTATTTCCAATCTTATGGAATTTAATTAATATACATGTAACTATAACTCATAACCTAATTAGGTTTGCTTTAATTAGATTTAAAATTATTAATCACTTGAAATAGACCAAATTAATCTATTAGTTTAGTATAACTTTTAAATACTAACATTTCCTCAATACCATAACCCTTAGGTTATTTAATTACCACACCTAATATATATATTAGGTTACATAACTTAATTCTTAATTCACTTGAATTACTTCTATGACCACTAAATAAAAGTAACCCTTTAGGTCATTTATATCTCATACCATATTTAAATAACTTATTTAAGTTATACAATTTATATTGTATAATTAAATTAAATTTCCTCTTCCTCTTCATAAATTGTTTTTAAATAATTTATTTATATATAAATATATAATTTCATATTTTCAATCATTTATTCAAATATGAATTTAATTTACTAACTGCTTCGATACCAATATTCATATTTACATATTGGATCTTATTTCATATTTTTGCTTTACCTCCTTTGGCATTATATTATATATTATACCATTATTCAAATAACATATTTCACTTCTCAAACTAATTTTGACTTTTCTCCATAAAAAGTCAACTGTTAACTTTGACCAGAAGTCAACCTTTACACATTTTGTATTTACTGTCCATTCTGACTAATCTTGGCGTTCCGGACGCAACCGAGCAGTCCATGCTTCAAAATTATATCTCTAACTCAAATTTTGAGTTTTAAATTACTCCATTCTTATTGGTAATCGTATTAACTAACGACTTCATACTTATTCAAATTCATATTTGGCAGTCAAGGCCAACGTTCAAGCTATGTTAATTACTAACATATTTTTATCTTGATCCTTATATCATTAACTTAATTCATCACTCCTCTTGCTAAAATATATATAGTGCCTTACTAAGTATATATATTTCTATACATATACTCATCTTCGTGTAACCTCATAGCATCTCTTCATGTGAAATCTTATTTCCTTAATAAAATTTCCATATGTACTTATTTAACATTTCTTAAACTATTCAGTTCACATCGAATTTACAGGTATCGTAATACCTTATGCTTGATATTCCTTTAAGTACATATTAATTAATTTCTAGGGTTTAGAAATTTTATAACCCATATTTTCTCTATTCTCATTCGAATAGTAAACCATATAGGTTTTACTTGAAAATTTTAAATTAATCCTCAAATTCTCATCTAGGTTTTATTCTTTAACCTTTATTCTAATCATTTAAGATTTTATGAATTTTTGGGTTATCACATTCACCCCTTCTTCTAAGAATTTCGTCCTCAAAATTAAAGCATACTAATCTCTACTTATTCTCTTGATCAAAACTAGGTTGTTAACTTAACCTTTTCAATTTCCTTCTTTGAGGATTTCTCATCTATTATCATATTTCACCATAACTACTCACTAGGAGTTTACATCTTCTAGACATTCATCAAAACTAAATTGTCATAGTAACCTTTATTCAATCATCTTAGATTCTACTCGTACACAACGACTTCACACTATTTCATATCCATCATCACATTCTACAATAACATTACTCTAAAGAGTTTAAAATACTTTCAAATCTGTCTGAGGGATCACAAAAACTATGAACTTTGAGGTTTAGGGGTATTTCTACCTTCTACCTCTTTCAATTACGAAAGAAAGGTACTCTACCTCTGAAACATTTTTTTAATAGGTATGTTTATAATCACGAAGAAGGTAAACTACCGATGCTGGTACTTTAGATGATCAGTCTATTGTACCTTAGTAATCGGAAGGACTATATGCATTTTCAGGGTTGTTCACCTCAGACTTATCATAAGATTCCTCACCAAAACAATTTGGTTTGGCATAAGCTTTCAAAGAATACTTTGAATTTCATAAACATTTATCTAGCTGAATCAAAAAGCTTAAACGCGTATCAATCATTCAAATTTCAATCGAAACATTTCTAGCCAAATTCAATTGGCAATAAATTATCTTTAAAATTCTTAAAATTATTTTGACGTCATGATAGCGCACTATATTTGCAGTCCGTTTGAGGATTCTGTCATTTTTGTGACTTTGTCATACTACATCATACTATAGTGGGCTGACGATCCTTAGATCACATCCAACACTAAGTAATTCTGCATTGATAACTCCATCATTTTTATCATCTCTGCATCAGGTTACATGATGCATTAATGATGTAAAAATACATTTTGATAATTCAAATCATTTTCATCTAGCCGAAGCAATAAGCATAGACTCTTCTTTAAACGATTCAAAACCATTGAAAATTAGTTTTAATGTTATCATGTCGTAACAGATAATGAGATGTTAGTGGCTAAAAGTCCACACCTACACACTTGTCACAATGTGTTGAGGATAGCATAGCTAGAAGATTTGGAATACCTATGCTTCCATCATCAACTTCACTTTCTCTAATGATCCATTGCTTAATAAATCTATTTATTTCTATCATCCTCAATTCTCCATTCACAACTTTACTATACCCCGCCATCAAACTTACCACACGCTATGAGTTCAAGAACTTGCCATAATCATATGGGTTTAAGAACTTATCCTAGTCAGACTATAGGCGTCCATTCGCTGAGGGGTTCAAAATATACCATATGATTATGAGTCATGAACTTACCATAAGTATGAGTTTTAAGAACTCGCAACTTAACCTTATATCCTCTACCTATTCGTTATACACATGAGAAAAGAATCACCTTATCAACATGCATATAGCAAATAGCGCGACACAAACATTTCAATGATTATCAATGTAAGAAGCTAAGTGGTTGTCAAACCAAACTCGGCCACTAATCAATATAAGAAGCTAAGCGGACAATTCCCCGCCCATACAAAGAATTGGTTAACCTAACCACTATATCGACCAGAAAGCTAAGTGATTCGAAAACCAAGTACAAATTCCCCGCCCATACAAGGAATCATACAACTCCGCTGCTAACCTGAGTCCTCAATTGAAATCCCACATAATCTTAACTTTCTCTTTTCTTAATACGAATTTTCTTTAATCTGTATCTTAACATTTACCACTCTTTTCTGAGTTTACATTGTACCATTTCATAGTACCTTCTCTTTATAGCGTCCAAGCTATATCATTCCAATCACTTAACATATCATATGTTATTTAATAATTTAACCTGATCACGTAGTGATCTTATTTTGTAATCACTTCTCCTTATACTTACGATCGTTTTATATTACGATCTTGTTATTCCTCTCTTTAATCATATTATATTATGATTTTATTTACACTTTTCATCTTATAAACATCGTCTATTTAGTATCACCTTTCATCTCTATTACTAGAGTCAGGTAACTCCAGATTCTTATCCTTATATCTCTTTAAGATTCTTCTTTGAATCTTCTTTATCTTTCTCTTTACTTTAATGAGGAATTTCTTAAATTCATCTCTTATCCCTTAAACTCGATCGGAGTTTATTCCTTATCATCGTTTACGCGATTAAAGCCTAAGGTACCCCTACCTAAGGTTTATAACCTACGGCTTTGATACCGACTATGACGTCCCCAAATCCGGGTACTCAGATCTGGTACGTTACGATACATCATTTCTATAACTACTGCGGAAGATATAAACATAAATTATTTATACAATAAACTTTTATAACATAAATATCCCCAAGGTCTACAACCTTAACTTAATACATACCTTCAATAACTTAAAAGGTTTACAATGTTATTTGCATCAGATAACTTAATAGTTCTAAATGCATAATAATCTAAACTTGAATTCGCTTTTACCACCGCCGCTTCTTGAGCCTTCGCTTTTAATCAAATTTGTTATCATGATATAGCAAGGATGAGCAACTATTTTTCCCAACAAGTTTAAGTACAATGAAGATATATCATGATTGAAAAGAATAAGCTTTCAAATTTTCAACAATGTAATATAATTGAGGAAGAACATGAATCAAACTTCAATAACTGAAAAAATGAATAATTATGCTGAGTGGTCAACAATGACCATGAACAAATTTAACTGAACCTTATGGTAATGAAGGTGATCAGCCTTTCATACCTGATGAACATATGCAACATGCACTAAGTGCAAATCAATAATCAAATATGTGGAATAATTGTTAGTAATTAATCCACTAACATGTTTGAAACATAATAACTCGAATTTGAGTTAGGAGACTTACCATAATGCGAATATTCAATAATAATATTAGATGTGGAATAATCAACTACAATTATCCACTAACATTCTTTGAAAAGTAATAACTCGAGTTTGAGTTAAAGAACTTGCCATAATTCGAATATTCAATAATAATATTAGATGTGGAATAATCAACAATTATCCACTAACATGCTTTGAAAAGTAATAACTCGAGTTTGAGTCAGAGAACTTGGCATAGTGCGAATATTCAATAATAATATTAGATGTGCAATAATCAACAACAATTATCCACTAATATGCTTTGAAAATTAATAACTTGAGTTTGAGTTAGAGAACTTGTCTGTTTGACGAGCTACAACTAACTAGCTTTAATTAAAACTCTTTGAATGACCTTGTCTTGTGGGATGCTCTCCTTCTCTTTCCAAAATAGGTTAGGAACATGGGATGTATGAACAATATACTCCTCCCCTCTTACTAAGAACCAAACCTCTCTCTCTTCCTCTCTTTGTGTTCATGGCTAATTGAGAGAAAATAGAAGAAGAAGAAGAAGAATAGTGGAGAATGAAATGAAGTTGTAATGTTAGTGATTAACTAATATCCCCCATGTTCTTTTTGTCCCTTGGATAAAAGGGTTAGCCTTATCTCTTCCCAATCATGCCTAATCATGCCATTAAGGTTACTAATTAGCTTTTCCACCAATGGTGGCATGACACACTTGTCTTTGTGTGTAAGACTTCCTACTTTTGGAACTTGATTAGCTTAATTACTTTTCCTTAAAAAGCCTAATATGGCTGGTCCTATATGCCCAATAACCCATCCATTTTGCATTTATTTTAATGCACAAATTAGATTAATCAAAGGTCTAAAATACCCTTAATAAAGTTGGCTAAATGTGGACTTGTATTTTATTATTTTTGGGCTTCTCCTTTAATTGTTTTGGGGTATGTAATAAACACGTATAGTTTAACAATTTTAATTTATATCACCCTAATTGTTTATTTAGGGTTTCTATTTCCAATCTTATGGAATTTAATTAATATACATGTAACTTTAACTCATAACCTAATTAGATTTGCTTTAATTAGATTTAAAATTATTAATCACTTGAAATAGACCAAATTAATCTATTAGGTTAGTATAACTTTTAAATACTAACATTTTCTCAATATCATAACCCTTAGGTTATTTAATTACCACACCTAATATATATATTAGGTTACATAACTTAATTCTTAATTCACTTGAATTACTTCTATGACCACTAAAATAAAAGTAACCCTTTAGGTCATTTATATCTCATACCATATTTAAATAACTTATTTAAATTATACAATTTATATTGTATAATTAAATTAAATTTCCTCTTCCTCTTCATAAATTGTTTTTAAATAATTTATTTATATATAAATATATAATTTCATATTTTCAATCATTTATTCAAATATGAATTTAATTTACTAACTGCTTCGATACCAATATTCATATTTACATATTGGATCTTATTTCATATTTTTGCTTTACCTCCTTTGGCATTATATTATATATTATACCATTATTCAAATAACATATTTCACTTCTCAAACTAATTTTGACTTTTCTCCATAAAAAGTCAACTGTTAACTTTGACCAGAAGTCAACCTTTACACATTTTGTATTTACTGTCCATTCTGACTAATCTTGGCGTTCCGGACGCAACCGAGCAGTCCATGCTTCAAAATTATATCTCTAACTCAAATTTTGAGTTTTAAATTACTCACTTCTTATTGCTAATCGTATTAACTAACGACTTTATACTTATTCAAATTCTTATTTGCCAGTCAAGGCCAACGTTCAAGCTATGTTAATTACTAACATATTTTATCTTGATCCTTATATCATTAACTTAATTCATCACTCCTCTTGCTAATATATATATAGCGCCTTACTAAGTATATATATTTCTATACATATACTCATCTTCGTGTAACCTCATAGCATCTCTTCATGTGAAATCTTATTTCCTTAATAAAATTTTCATATGTACTTATATAACATTTCTTAGACTATTCAGTTCACATCGAATTTACAGGTATCGTAATACCTTATTCTTGATATTCCTTCAAGTACATATTAATTCATTTCTAGGGTTTAGAAATTTTATAACCCATATTTTCTCTATTCTCATTCGAATAGTAAACCATATATGTTTTACTTGAAAATTTTAAATAAATCCTCAAATTCTCATCTAGGTTTTATTTTTTAACCTTTATTTCTAATCATTTAAGATTTTATAAATTTTTGGGTTATCATAGAAGCTTAGTGAAGTTTGTTATAAATACAATTTTGTTTATGATTTAAAATAAATTTTTCTTTAAGTCAAGTTTCTACTTGGGTATTGGATACCGACTTTGGTTATCATAAATATAGATTTATGAAGGGACCAAGCAGAAGTAGAAAGCTAAACAAATATAAGTAATCCTATGTGTGGGAAATGAAACAAAGGTTGTCACATTAGCCATAGAAACTTATAGTTTAGCAATGCCTACGGACAAATCTATTAAGTCAATAAGTTGTTATTGTATTCCAATTCTTGTTAGAAACATTATTTTCATTTTATTGTTGGACAATGAAATCTTTGGTATTATATTTAAGAACAATTGTTGTTCTATTTATAATAATAATGTTTTGTATAGAACTGAAATATTGCTTAATGGATTTTGTATACTTGACTTACGTGAAAAATTATTTTGCAAGTTGAACAAACTAGTATAAGAAAAAAAAAGGAGATGATCATTCAAAGAGTTGAATGTTTGTATTTGATGAAATACAAGTATGAATTATTTGAAAGGTTCAAAGAATTCAAAAGTGAAACTAATTTGAAAAGTATTAAGATTCTTTGATCGGGTCAAGGAAGGAATACTTGTACAATAAGTTTCTAGATCACCTCAAATGGTTTTCTCATAATGGACGTCTCCTGATACACAATAATTGATTGATGTATCTGAAAGGAAAAACCGTACCTTGTTAATGATTTTACTGACATTCCAGCATCCTTCTAGGATAATGTCCTAAAAATGGCTGCATATCTACGAAAAGGTAATCTCAAAATCCGGCCCCAAGACTCCATAAAAGTTATGGACATGGAGGATTCCTAATCTTAAGTATGTTAAATAAGGGGTTGTCCAACTTATGTGAAAAGGTTTCAAAGGATAAGCTTGGGACAAGATTTGACAAGTACAGATTTGTGGGACATCCTAAAGTAAGTTTAGGGTATATGTTTTATAATCCTACTTAGCAAAAGGTGTTTGTTACGAAACACACTACCTTATAAGATAAAGGTGTTTATCATTGAAGAGGCTAGTGGGAGGATAATAGAATCTTGAAGAGTTCAAGAACCACAAAACACTATGAGTCAAATAAGAGGAACTTGTAGATAGACCTATTGTACCACAAATCATAATCATAACCGAATAGTCTCAAGAAGATACAGGAGGTATGGATTCATCATAGATGATGATGATGATGAAGTACACATCATAGAAGATGATGATCCAGTTACATACGATGAGGGAAGAGTTGTAGACACTCAGAGAAATGGATTGAAGCAAGTTTCTCAAAATGGAACATTCGATTTGATGAAACAAATCAAAAGAGTTTGATTTTATCACAAATAAGAATGAACCTAGTGCGTACAAAAGGGTCAGTGGGAGCGACGTGACATTCCTAATAATATATGTTGATATACTATGGATAAGGAATGACATACTAATGCTACAATTAGTAAGGATAAAGTTGTCTAAACATTCCTCCATGAATGATTTGGGAAGAGTATCTTAATTAGGGATACAAATTTATATAGATAGATTTAAGAGGATACTCGACTTAACCCAAGGAACATATATTCATTTGATGCTAAAGTCGTTTAGCATGGCAAACTCCAAGAGATGTCTCATGTTGATGAGACATGGAGTGTATCTCTCTTAATAATCCCCAAAGACTCCAAAAAGAGATATCGTATGAGTAACTATCATGTATGCAATGAAATATACGAGACCTGATGTTGATCAGTCATACTCTGGAGAGGTTCACTATGAGTTAGTCAAAAACATCTTAAAGTACTTAATCGACACTAAGGATGTGATCATATTCATGGTGAGTCTGAATTAAAACTAGAGGGCTTAACAGACTCAAGTTTTTTTAGACAGACCAAGATGACAGAAAATCCACTTTAAGGTAAAACATTACCTTGAACAATGGTGCAGCGAATTGGAAAGATTTCAAATAGCAAAGACTTGCTAGTTTAGTGATAAAGACAAAGTATATAACTGTAAATGAAGCTACAAGTTGATTATTTAGATGAAAAGTTCATTACAGAACTAGGAATAGTTCCTAAGTCTCATCTTGGATCTAAACATGTGTTGTGGCACTTTCATTTGATTAAAGAAATCATTGAAAGATGGGAAATCACTATAGAGATAGTGGACTCTCAAGAACAACATTACATATCCATTAACTAAGGCTTATCCAACAGCAGGATAATCGTCACTTAGAGAAGAAAAGTACGAGATACCATAGCGATTGGCTTTAGTGCAAGTGGGAGATTGAAAGTAGTATGCACACAAGCCAATCATGTTTGATGATAAAGCATATACTTTGTAACAATCTTATTAATTTATTAATAAAAGGTATTAATTTATTAAAGGCTTATAATTATCAATATGATGCTGTTTTATAATATGTGATAAACCCATAGTTTTAAACAATGCTTTTAGAATAATGATGATGATCATTCTAATGAGATCTAAATTCTTAGAAAGCTTAAAACTAAAATAGTTCCCAATCGTTGGATTACTAAAGTGGGGATTAGGGAATCCGAATAGATGGGTACATATGTTGCTTTCTCATTGGATGAGGATGATTGATCTCATGATCATTTGTGTGGAGACACTAAAGCAAGTATGTAGGTGATTATTAGAGAATAAGTTCACTGAACGTGGCTCGCTAAGGAATACCTAATGGAGCTTTACTTGCCTGTCAATAGGAATTCCTGTAGTGATAATAGTACAAGTGATCCTTGGACTTGAGATTATCATAGTATCTTGTGTATGATGAGTTATACTTTGACTTATTCCTTAAGACCCTTAGGGTATATCAAAGAGTATGCGTGGGTATAATAAGTTGTACATGGAGATAATGTATGATCAATAAAGAATCTACCACTTCTAGTAAAAGAAGAGAAATGTCATATGTGATTCGATAAATGACAACCCAAAGAGTCCTCGCCATGCGAAATGAAATTAGAAAGGAGTTTCTAATTTGCATTATTTGGAGTTGTGCATTTAAGAGTCAAAATAGATATAATTAAATAAAATAAGATTTGACAGTAATTCCATGTCTTATATTTAATTGGGACATTGTATAGTGGAAGGATTGAATTGTATGGTAACTATTCACAACTACAAAATAGTAAATAGATAACACGAAAAAAACGTTGTAGTTTCAGTCAAAAAAACGTCGTGGTTAAGGGTGTCATCCATTTGACACCCTTACACAAAGTTTTTAAAACGTTGTAGTTCATCACATTACACAACGTTTTTTAAGAAAAAAACGTTGTGAATTTGTTTTTCATAAATTAGCAGATGCTTAAAATCGTTGTAGAAGGTATGATTCCACAACGTTTTCTAGATAAAAATGATGTAGTTTAATATATCAGACAACGTTTAGTCATATTTAGACAACGTTTTTAAAATGTTGTACATTAAAAAAAAAAAAAAAAAAAGGTTGTGGTTCACCTATATTACCAAGCACCTGCAATATGCTAATGCCTGAAAGATTAGCATATTGTAGCCTAAAAGATTAAAAGAGTTGTAACTTCAATCATTTATCAAAGATTCCAAGTAATATCATTCGTTTACAGTTTCAAATTACTACATCCAAAAAATATATATATCTCAAATTCACTTTTCAATATAAATTACTACTATATTAAATTGTGAATTTGATTACATCCACAAAATAAACGAAACTATCCATAAAATTAAGCAACGTACTACCTAAGCATGTGCAAAAAAGTCTAGGTTCTCCCAAAATACTTACATTCATCTACAACTTTTTGTGTGTGCTTCATCATAGTATGCATCTCTCCATTCTCCTACTGTACAACCTCAAATACTTGGCCATCAAGAGATGGAGCTTCTAAAATGGACTCCTAAAACATATGTAGAACAATATAAATTCATTGTAGAAATTAAAACCTAAGGTTCATGATGCTATCAAATGTTAAATTTCACTTTACTCAGTTCTCTTGGATTGGCCTTGTACAATAACAACACATTGGCTGATGAGAGGATTCTTGTCATTGAGAAGTACTACAATAACAACACATTGACTTGGAACTCTTAAGCATCTTACAAAATCAAGGTGGGGAAGCACAACTAACTCCCATTGCATATTCTATAGAAACTTTTGACAGTGACTGTCAAAACAAGTATACTGTAATATATGTGATTTCTCTATGCAAGTATAGTGTAATACTTTGCTTAAGAACTTTTAAATATTGTATCAAGAGAGTTTATCAAAAAGAATTTTGGTGTTCAAGCTATCCACAAAATTCCATTCAACAACACAAGTTTAATCCTTATTTGGATTGGAAAATGAATGAAAAGTTGAAAACTGCATCAACATTGCTGCTAAATTGATGAAGGGGCACATACATAACATGTATAAACTAAATATTCATTTTATGTACTTACATTCTATTTGATCAGTAGTTTGAATACCGGTGGAACCGGATACTTTATGAGGCCTTGCCACCATTTGACAGGGTTAAACAGTTGGGTTAGTAGTGCTTCTTCATCTGGATAGCTTTAGCTTATAGTTTCGCTTATAGTTTTGGACCTCCTCGAAGCTTGTTTCAATAGCTCCCATCTAATTAAATTAAGCAGAAGATATACCCAATTGAGACTAAATACTGTCACTGCTATGTGAAAGTTTACACAGCTTAAAATTATTTAATTAACAGCTAAAGTACCTGACTCTGCACCGCACTTAGCATAGCCGGACCAATTCTCTCACGAACAAGTCTACCACTTAATAGGCTTACAATGACATCAATCTGCAAAAAGTTTTGAAGTTTCCATAAATTTATTAGAAGCTTTGAATATTTCTGAAACTAAGGGAGGAATTACGGAAAAATATATTGCATGAGAGAAGATAGAAAACACTAAAGGGCATCAATTTGAGGAGAAAAAAACCAAGAACATCGACGCAACCAGTTTAAATCAGAATAACGCAAGCTCGGACGTGACAGAAAATGCAATTATGGAAAAGAATGATTCTGCAGTTGATAGTTTAGGAAATAAGAATGGGGCCAGTCTGTTGGAGAGGGAGGATAGTTCCAATCAGACAACAACAATAACTGAAACTAGTGAACAGCTAAAAGTGAATGACAACCCTACATATTATGATGGAGGCAAACCATCTTCAGATCCAACTTCTGACACAAGCCTAAATCAAAACAAAATGGTAAATAACATTATACCCTTTTGAGGATAGCACACAGACATTATTAAAGGAGCCAACTGAGAAACCTGAAGAAATGACTACTGCCAAAAATTCAGATTTGAATTCAGTTCCTCCTGCAACAACTGGGAAAAAGGACTTGGTAAATGGAGATTCCATCAAGTCTTTCAGCAATATTGAAACTGTTGTTTTGGATGAACAGAGTACCAACCCTAGTACACCTAACAAAACATAAAACAGTTATGAAAATTCAACTTGGAATGAAGATAATGATACCCTTCAGTCTCATACCAATTCTGAAATACCCGGAACAGAAGAACACCGTGAATTATCAAATGGAAATGCTATTGCAGATTCAGGACAAAACAAAATAGGTGAGTTTTCTACTTCCAGCTCCATAACTAAGAAAGAAGCGTCTTCAAGTCCCAATGACAATGTTGATGCCAGTATACTGATACAATATAATTCTGATAGACTCTTGATATTTTATGATTCATGAATGTAATCAAGGGCAAAGGCTAGAACTGTATTACAGTATACTGATACAATATATGAATATTCAGTATCAAGCCATTCATGAACTAGTTAAGCACTAACATCTAGATTAATAGCAAATCACATTTGTTAGTTGTAATAACATTGGTAAACAATCCACATACATAGGGCCAATATTACCTATAAGAAAACATTGGTAGAACCTGTATACCGATTCATTAACAACGTAATGTAATAACAGTTTAGTTTCGTTCAGTGCAGCCAGATATTAAGTAATTCTTTGTCATTACGGATTTGCCAGTCAAACGCATCCAAAGAACTATTCCAAGGACGAAGAGCTTAGAATGTTCAAGGCAGTTCGTTCAGGCTTCATTGATGAAATGTGAAGATGATATCTTATAAACCTCTATAACCAATAAAAAGTAAAAGCCAAAAGTTAGACGCAATGCTGCAATAAGAGATGTACTTGATATCTAATTAATTATGCTTACTATTTAAAACATCATTGCATCGATTATATAGAAAAAGATAACAGAAGCTGGGAAAGGAGAACTAAAGCATGTCCTCTCCAACAGTTTCACGGCAAGAATGAAGCAAGAAGTGTCTTACATCATTAACACACTGCTTCTCAATGTCCAAAGCTTTCCTCAAATTCTTCTCTCGCTTCTCAACTTCAGATATTGAAATCATATGCATTGGCTGCTCCTGTTTAAGCATCTCTTGTGATTCTGCCAGTGCTTGTCTGATTTCTTCATACTTTGAAGTCCATTTAAATGAATAACCTGTTTGCTCATTTCGTCCAGCTAATTAGCTACAAAAAATAGTAAATAGATAACACCATTAGAAGTAAACAGTTTGTCATTGGTGAACATATTGTCACCTGGGACATCATCTTTGTATTCACTAATTCTTACAAAAGCAATTAAAATCAGAACAGTAAATCATAGTAAAAATCATATGCTTAACATGGTATTCTAAGGCTACAACTATGTATATCAATTTCCCAACCTTTCTTAGAGAAGATCTGCTCATGATAGATACCATTTCTGCTCATGAAGAACGTATAAAATAAATTTTGTTATCAATTTTACATTAAGTACACTCTTTAAAATGCCATCCAGACCATCTCAGTCAAGACATTGTTCAGAACTTATACTCCTTCCTCTAATTTACACTGATTATGGGGAGCTAAAACTTAATCACGAATTTACATACTTTTGCCCAAACAATTTTTGTCATATCATTAATAGATGCAACAAGTTCTGCGGCAGAAGTAGTATTACTTGCATAAAAATAAACATTGAAAGTCAAAAAGTGACAATACTACAGGAAAGGATACTGAATACAGATGTATGCATTGACAATCACTCAAATCAGACAATAAATCTGAATCAAAGGCCAGAACTTGTTTCAGAATGCTAATTACAGCCCCGTTTTCTTGAGATATTTTCAAATCCTTCACTAATTCGAGCAATGATATTCGGCTGCGAAGCCTTTCGATCGAAACGGGTGAATCGATTATGACGACGCTAGGGTTTTGGGAGGAGAATTCATTAAACTGAAAGAGGTCGGTACCTTGATTTTGGGTATGACTTATAAGAGATGAAGCTATGGACTTTCTTCGGCTTGAGAGCGTAACCTATACGCAACCTTCTTGCTTCCGACATTGTTTCAGCTCTGCACATAACACGTTTTGGCCACCTTGGGAGCCACTATCGACACTTCTTCCCTTTGAACTGGTTGACGACCGACCCTCTGGTTTTGGCCATTTGAACAGGAGAGAGAAAGTTAATCGGGTTAATAAACCCTAGTTTTCGTGTAACATGTTCAGGAGTAGAGACACAAAGAAGTATATGTTTCTCTCTAACTATTTAGGCTTTTTAATTTAAGTTTTCATTGCACTAGATTTTTTTTGACCTCCGTGTTTTTGACCTACACAACGTTTTTTTAAAAAAACGTTATCTATTTAAAACCAAAAAAATACCCTTTTGTATCTACAACGTTTTGTTAAAAAACGTTGTGAAAAAAATACAACAACATTTTTTATAAAAACGTTATGGTTTAAGTGTTGTCTATTTACTACTTTGTTGTGGTGATTTACTCAAAAGGTTTTTTATGATTAATGTTGAAATCTATATTATCCTGAAAGTTCGCCGATCTCAGGGAGCTTATCCCTATCATAGAATAAATATTATTTATTTAAATAAATTAATTATTTAATTTATTTATTTAAATAAGATTAAATTGTTCTAATTGATTTATTCACAACTGGTTTAATATGGAGAACCACAAAGGATCACACCATAAAAGAAGAATAATTATTTAAGAAGTTAATGGCATAATCGTAATAATAAGTTAAGTATATTTAATTTAATCTATCGTGATAGAATAAATTAAATATCTTAATATTTATTATTTAATATTTTGGAAATATTAAATATAAATTAATAAGAGGATTCTTATTATTATTATTATTATTATTATTAATTTTTAATTTCTAAAGGAGTTTAGGAATTAATTAATAAAAGTACTCTCAAATATCCTAATAAGATTAGGAGGCTAATTAATTAAAAGAGTTTAATTAATTATTCCTAATAAGATTGGAAACCTAATTAATTAAAGGAATTTAATTAATTAAAATAAAATCCAATTCCTTAATTGTTAAGGAGGGTTTCCCACATCTATAAATAAGAGGAGTCTTATTATGGGTGAGGGTGTGGTTGACGTTTTCATAGAATACGTAATTCCAATAGTTGGGAGAGTACACCATTTTCTATGAGAGAAAGAAAAACTAGGGTTTTGCCAAACACCCATCTTCTTGAATCTTTATTCTTTCTTGGTGGATCTCCTCTAGAAGCCAAACACTTGGGTGGCTAACGTTGATCAAAGAAAGGAACCAACCCTGGTGGATTCAAGTTGAACGCAAAAAGGATTGGAGGTGTATTTGTACCTGAGAAAGCTCGAATCTTCAAGGGTATAATTCTTATTCTTCATCTTTTCGTTTAATTAATAATTGTGCATAAAGGAATGATCCGGGTATATGGTTTGTAAAATTTTAAACTCTGATTTTTACACGTTTTCGCTTATTTTGTGCAATTTGATTGCGTTCATGAATATTACAAACCTAACAAGGATGATCAGTGGTTGGTCGACTCATGGTAAGTTGTCATGTCTAGTCTGTATGGGGGATATGCAAGGCACACAACTACATCATTGGCATAAAAGTAGTTTCTTTAGAACTGCTTAAAGATTCTTGCCTGTTGAGAACAGTTACAGAAAGATGTCTACACATTTTAAAAGAAAGACATAGAAGAAGGGGGTTGTTGGTCGTAGGTTGGGCAAGGTTGTATTGTGCTGGCTAAATGATCTGACATTTCCACCGCCTTGAAAGGAGCATGGTAAGTTGAGAGCAATAGGGTATAGGAAAACTCATAACTAGACGCACTTGCCCATTTAGTTTGAGTTTCCATACTGGGTCACACTAGCACTTCGTCATTGTATAGATGTCATGCATATGAAAAAATCACTAATGCAAATGGCGACACTATTATTATTGTACACATTCTGAATAACTATGTCGGCGGCTGTACGAGATGCAGCAAAGGGCAGCCCGGGCATTTAAATAATCGCCCGGGACTACTATATGAGATCATCAGCCGCCGATAGTATCAGATGCAATATAGGCTACTATTCGTATGTACTGGGATGATGCTGCCTTCAAGACCAAGTCAGAGCAGATGAAGAAGAATCGAGGCCAGCTACAGATTGTACATACTTTTGGCTCGCAGTCATTTCAGGAGGTTTAGTTAGTATGTATTTATATTTAGTTTAGTTTAATATTAAACTGCATATATATTAAAGTAATATGATATTAATTAATGTATGATTTAGGCCATGCAGAGCAACTTGGGCCGACTTTCTACTATAATGGAGTTTAGGGATAGAGTTCATACGCCAAAGGATTCGACTTTGACATCGATGATGTCTCCCGCAACATTAGCTATATAGGTAATACATTTACTATAATGATTATAATTTAGGATCATATTACATAATTAATATGATGATACTGAGTTAACTTACATGTACTTATATTAAATTATAAGAGCGATTTGAGAAGCTCCGTCTTGCGCATGTAGCTAAGTTACAGGCTGATAGGGGCGATCCTGAGATGTTAGATTCATCTATCCCTCCGCTTGAGATTAGTTTATCTCAGGATGAGGAGATGGCTCTTTGGGTCGCGTCTCAAGATCCTCTTAGTAGCACTACTCGTCGATATCGAGTGCTGAGGTTGTCGAGGATACCAACCTATACATTACCTGGAGGTATAATATTTTAGTATAGATTTCTCTTTCATGAATAAAGTTATTACTTTTGATTATTATTAATATTATATTTATTTTTGCAGGCACTAGGCAGCGTCTGCATCCAAGATCCCTCGTAGGACCATCACATACGGGCGCTGGCTTAGACGATGTTATATTCCAGCGGGTTATAGCGGCGGTGTTGGAGACGTTTGTTACAAATCTGTATTCTATCGTCAGGACTTGCCCAGCCGTTCTCGCCTCTATCAGCTTGCTCAGGACATTATAGTTGGTGCGACCGCCGAGAGTACGGGTATTCCTCTGGAGCTGTTCACCACGATATGTGACGAGATTGTTCAAATGTTGAGTCAGCCCTCGACTACTCAGGAATTTTACTCATACATTCTCTCTCCTCAGGTGTCTTTCGGGTCTATTTCTTAGAGAGAAGTATTCCATGGCTCATCGACATGAGACCTCTCTTAGAATCTTCTATGCTAAACTTCTTTAGCATCGAGTCAATGTACGTTCCTTGGGACAAGGCAAGTATCCTTTTAGATTTGTCTGTATAGATCCTTATCCCTAAAATATAAGTTGCCTCACCTAAGTCCTACATGGAGAAGTGCTTAGATAACCATATTTTGATCGACTGTAGCTTAGGAATATCATTCCCTATCAGTAATATATCATCAATATATAATATTAGGAATGAAATAGCGCTCCCACTAACCTTCTTGAATACACATGGGTCATCCTCATTTTTGATAAAATTAAACTCTTTGATTGTCTCATCAAAACGGATGTTCCACCTTCGAGAAGCTTGCTTCAATCCATTTAAATGGATTATTGTATCTTACAGACTTGATTTGTTTCAACCGTTGAAACAAAACCCTCTGGCTATATCATAAACATATCCTTCTCAAGTTCCCCATTGAGGAAGGCCATTTTCACATCCATTTGCCAAATTTCGTAGTCTTAATAAGGTTCAATCGCAAGCAAAATCTGAATGAACTTGAGCATAGCTACTGGTGAGAAGGTTTCATCATAGTCAACACCTTATTTTTGTTTGAAACCTTTTGAAACCAGTCGGGCCTTATAGGTCTCCACCTTACTGTCCGCTTAAGTATTTCTCTTAAAGACCCATTTACACCCGATAAGCTTAATGCCTTCAGGTGATGAAACAAAAGTCCATACTTGGGTTTCATACACGGTGTCCATCTCGGATTTCATGGCTTCTAGCCATTTCTTTGAGTCTTTACTACTCATAGCTTGTTCGCAAGTCGATGGATCATCATCATCTATGATGCGTACCTTATCGTTATCCTTTGACAAATCCATACCTCTCAGGTATCTTCAGTACTCTTTCAGATTTAAGAATAGATTGTGGTACAGAAGTTGTCTCTACTTGGATAGGTTCATCAACTTGATCTGTAGTGGTTTGTGGTTCTTGAACTTCTTCAAGATTTATATTCCTCCCATTAGCCCATTCAAGGATAATCTTCTTTTCTCTGAAGGAAGCTTGTTTCGAAACAAACATCTTTTACTTAGTATGATTTTATAAATAGTATCCTAAACCTTTTTTAGGATATCCCATAAATTTGCACATATCAGATCTTGTCCCAAGATTATCATTCTAAAACTTTTTCACCTAAGTTGGACATCCCCAAATCTTAACATGCTTAAGACTAGGTTTCCTACGTATCCATATCTCATATGGAGTCTTATTGATGGATTTTGTGGGGACCTTGTTTAGTAGATATGCAACCACTTCTAGGGCATAACCCTAGAATGATACTAAAAGGTCGGTAAAACTCATCATGGATCGAACCATGTCCAAAAATGTTAGATTTTTCCTTTCGGATACACCATTCAACTATGGTGTCCCTGGTGGAGTCCAATGTGAGATTATACCATTTTCTTTGAGACAATTGAGAAACTCACTAAAGTATTCACCACCTCGATTCGATCGAAGAATCTTAATACTTTTGCCAGTTTGTTTTTCTACTTCACTTCTGAATTCTTTGAACTTTTCAAATGATTCAGACTTGTATTTCATTAAATACACATATCCAAATTTTGAATGATCATTAGCGAAAGTAGTAAAATAAGAATACCATCCTCGTGCATTTTTTGTCATAGGTCCACATACGTTTGTGTGTACTAACGCTAACAACTCTGTAACTCTTTCTCCTTTTCCACTAAAAGGAGTTTTTGTCATCTTTCCCATGAGACAAGATTCACAAGTTGGATATAATTCATAATCAGATAGCACTAAAAGCCCATATTTATGCAACTTAGTTATCTTGTTTCATTAATATTATCGAGTCTACAATGCCACGTAAAGGCATAATTAACATAGTCTCTTTTCTTTTTCTTAGTTTGTTTAATTTGAAGTATATTTTCATCTAAGTCAAGTATGTAAAGTCCATTCAACAAATTACAAACACCATATAAAATATTTTTATTATAAATAAAGCAACTACTGTTCTCTATTATAATATTAAAACCATCCATATCCAACACAAAAAGTAAAATAATGTTTCTATTAAGTGTTGAAATAAAATAACAATTATTTAAACTAATGGACTTACCCATAGGCAATGCTAAACAATAAGACCCTACAGCTAGGTAGAACGACCTCATCCTTGTTCAGCTTTCTACTCCTGCTTAGTCCCTACATAGTATTAAAAGTAATATGCATACAAGTCAATCTTGTATGATGATAAAGTATATAATTTGTAAACAATCTTATTCATTTATTAATAAAAGTATTATTTATTAAAGGCTTTTAATTATCTACATGGTGTTATTTTAATAGTATATGATAAACCCATAGTTTTAAGCAATGCTTTTAGAAACATGATGAGATCATGCTAATGAGATCTAAATTCTTAAATAGTTTAAAAACTAAAATGTTCCCAATCAAGTGATTACTAAAAGGGGGATTAGTGAATCCAGATAGATTGGTACATACGTTGTTTGCTCATTAGATGAGGATGATTGATCTCATGATCATTTGTGTGGAGACACTAAAGCGAGTATGTAGGTGCTTATTGGAGAATAAGTTCACTGAATGTGACTCGCTAAGGAATATCTAATGGAGTTTTACTTTGCTGTCAATAGGAATTCCTGAAGTGATAACAGTACATGTGATTCTTAGACTTGAGATCATTATAATATCTTTTATATAATGATTTATACTTTGACTTATTTCTTAAGACCCTTAGGGTATATCGAAAGGTATGCTCGGGTATAATGAGTTATAGATGGAGATAATGAATGATCAATAAAAAATTTACTACTTTCAGTAAAAGTAGAGATATGTCCTATGTGATTCAATAAATGACAACCCAATAATCCTTGGCCAATGTGGAATGAAATTAGAAAGTAGTTTCTAATTTGCATTTATTCAGAGTTGTGCATTTGGGAATCGAAATGCATATAATTAAATAAAATAAGACTTGACAGTAATTCCATGACTTATATTTAATTGAGACATTGTATAGTGGAAGGATTGAATTGTAAAGTAACTATTTACTCAAAGGATCTTTTATGATTGATGTTGAAATCTATATTATCTGAAAAGTCGTTGATTGCTAAGGAGGCTTATTCTTATTGTAGAATAAATATTATTTATTTAAATAAATTAATAATTTAATTTATTTATTTAAATGAGATTAGAATTGTTCTAATTAATTTATTCAGAACCGGTTTAATATGGAGAACCTAAAGGGTCACACCATAAAAGGAAGAAAAATTATTTAAGAAGTTAATGACATAATCGTAATAATAATATGTTAAGTGTATTTAATTTAATCTACGGTGATAGAATAAATTAAATAGCATAATATTTATTATTTAATATTTGGGAAATATTAAATATTAGTTATTAAAAGGAGTCATATTAATATTATTACAATTACTATTATTTTAATTTCTAAAGGAGTCTCGAAAATTAATTTAATATAAGTACTCTCATTTATTCATGATAAAATTAGGAGGCAAATTAATTAAAAGAGTTTAATTAATTATCCTTAATAAGATTAAGGAGCTTAATTAATTAAAAGGATTTAATTAATTAAATATAACCCTATTTCTAATTAGTTTAGAAGGGTTGACTAATATCAATATAAGAGGAGTTTTATGCTAGATATTATATACGTGATTCCAATTATTAGAGAGTACGCCCTTTTTTTTACAAAGATGAAAAACTAGGGTTTAGCCAAAGCACCCTTCTTCTTGATTTTTGTTCTTCCTTGGTGGATCACGTCTAGATGCCAAATGCTTGGGTGGCTAACGTTGATCAAATGAAGGAATCAATCCCGCGTATTCAAAAAGAGCACGAAGGATTAGGAGTTAAACTTGTACCTGAAAAATCTTGAATCGTCAAGGGTATGATTCAGATTCTCCCATTCTTTTATAGATTTAGAATCAAGCACAATAATGATCTTGGTTTATGGTTTGTAAGAAAATTTTAAAATTCTTTTTTATTATGCCTCCACTCCGTTTAAGTGATTTGATTGCATATACATGTTTCTAGCAAACCTAGCAGTGGAATCAGAGCCAATCTTATGCTAATTATCAGTCTTTGTGATTTCATGTATGTACAATATGCGATTGGATTGGATTCTTGGGTAACAGAAAAGTTTTTTATTTCTGCGATTTAGCATAGCTGCGCCATTACCAAGATTTAGTTTCTGGATGAGCAGTAGCAATTGCAAAAGACCAGTTCATTCTTGGCCTTGTTGCAATTGCCATTTACACGGATATCAGTTTCTAGCTTTGAAGCGCAGCTGCATGTTGGTTAAAATCTATATACGCACAACATGAAAGTATACGTGGTCAACAAGTAATATAATAGTAAGTAGAGTATCGTTCCCACAAAGAATTAGTAAGAAATCAACCCTCACAATTATCAGCTTCCTATCAATCCAAATTTTATTAAACTATCCAATTTAAGAATTATAATTATAAAAACTAAATATTACTAAAAATACCAAACACTCAACAAATATAAAAACTGAATTTTCAAACAATTATTGGAGAATTAGGCTTATAATTTCACCCTAAGTTTCACTCTAATTATTTTCCTTTATTCCAATTTAATTCACTATCCCAGGTTATTAATCAAGAACACAAAAGTAGAACTAGCCATCTCTCGATGCACAAATACCATATTAACTTCAATCCACAATTTAGATAGAATTAAGTTAAACACCGTAATTAACTAACTCACTATATCTCTATGTGAATTACAATCAAAGAAGGTTAAAGTTCAAGTTCTCTATTCAATTACATGCGATGTTAAACATATCTCTACCCTAACAATCATCATGATTCCATTCATTCACAGAATTCAAGAACACATGCTATATTAACTAAGTCTAGACTTGTATTTCTTCTTTCGAATCCGTACAAGTCAACAAAGAATTGGTGATCAAGCAATTCATAAATTCAAGCATAAATTAATATAGATAAACCGAGGAATAGCCTATTAAACTGAAAATCAAAGTTACATAATCATCGTTCCACTTAAAGATCCATCAGAAGCCTAAAAAGTAATTTAGTTCATCATAAATGACCTAAAAACTAAATTAATTAAAGAAAACATCATCCCAATTACAAGTATTAAACTAAAGACGAAGAATAAATCCAGAACCACCCTTCTCTCTAGCCCAATTTGCAATTATTGTGAAAAATCCTTCAAAAACTCTCTCCAATGCTCTTGCTCTAAATTATCTCTTCAATAATGTTAATTCCCTTGTAGATACTTTCAATCTTGTTGTTTGTTGTTAATTATACGCTTAGACACGTATTCTGATTACAATTCTATCCATAGTTGAGTCCCAAGTCATTGGCATCATCTATCTTCACGTTTTGTAGCATTTGAAAAGAACTAGGACTCTGCTCTGCCCTGTACCCCAGCCCCGGCTGGGGTGTTGCTTTGCAAATAGCCAGCCCCGACTTGCTATGCTGCTACTAACTGACTTTAGTACCCCCCTCTCCGGCGGGGGTTTTATAAGGGAAATAGCCAGCCCCGGCTAGGGTGGCTTCTGCTAACTAATCAATTTTGCTCCTTTTCTTGCCAAATTCCACCATGAGTCCACCCTTTTTATCCAAATGCCACTCCATCACACCTAAACACAGAAAAACACTAAACAAGTAAAAACAAAACATAAAAACAAGGAATTAACACTAATTAAGCTTGAATTAGGAACCAATAAGTAGGTATAAAACTCACTTATCACTGTATTACGACCATATTTATTCTGATCGCAGCTAAGCACTTGGGCAGAATCTGAAAAACTTTTGCGTTTCTTTAATTAAATAAATGGTTTATCTAATTGTTAAAATTTTAAAATTAAGGTGTTTATTTGATCTGAAATATGATTTCAAATTGCTAAAATTAAAGAGTTTAATTTGGATTTGGTTTTTGATTAAAATAAAAGAGTTTTTTTTTTAAAACTAAGTTTAGCAAACTTTTGCCCATTAATTGATATTAATGCATATATGGAATGGATTTATTATTCATGAGATGAATGTTATTTATTGATGCATATGTTGATATGTTAATAATAAATGAGATTGATTATGGACTATGACAAATGTGATTGGATTTTATTTTATATGGATGCTTGAATATACGAGTTTTATTAAATGGGGCATGCGTACCTCGTCTTTTCTGGTTTTCTTCTTGATGTAAATTCTATCTATCTCCCATGTGAAACTAGTATGCACACAAGCCAATCATATTTAATGATAAAATATATACATTGTAACAATCTTATTCATTTATTAATAAAAAGTATAAATTTATTAAAGGCTTTTAATTATCTACATGATGTTGTTTTATAATATGTGACAAACCCATAGTTTTAAGCAATGCTTTTAAAATAATGATGATGATCATTCTAATGAGATCTAAATTCTTCGAAAGCTTAAAACTAAAATAGTTCCCAATCGTTGGATTACTAAATTGGGGATTAGTGCATCCGAATAGATTGGTACATACATTGCTTGCTCACTGGATGGGGATGATTGATCTCATGATCATTTGTGTGGAGACACTAAAGCAAGTATGTAAGTGCTTATAAAAGAATAAGTCCACTGAACGTGGCTCGCTAAGGAATACCTAATGGAGTTTTACTTGCATGTCAATAGGAATTCCTGTAGTGATAGTAGTACAAGTGATCCTTGGACTTGAGATCATCATAGTATCTTGTGTATGATGAGTTATACTTTGACTTATTCCGTGAGACCCTTAGGGTATATCAAAGGGTATACATGGGTATGATAAGTTGTACATGGAGATAATGTATGATCAATAAAGAATCTACCACTTCTAGTAAAAGAAGAGAAATGTCCTATGTGATTCGATAAATGACAACCCAAAGAGTCCTTGACTATATGAGAATGAAATTAGAAAGGAGTTTCTAATTTGTATTATTTGGAGTTGTGCATTTAAGAGTCGAAATACATATAATTAAATAAAATAAGACCTGACAGTAATTCCATGCCTTATATTTAATTGGGACATTGTATGGTGGAAGGATTGAATTCTACGGTAACTATTTACTCAAATGTTCTTTTATGATTAATGTTGAAATCTATATTATCTGGAAAGTCGTTGATCGCTAGGGAGGCTTATCCCTATTGTAGAATAGATATTATTTATTTAAATAAATTAATTGTTTAATTTATTTATTTAAATAAGATTAGAATTGTTCTAATTGATTTATTCACAACCGGTTTAATATGGAGAACTTACACTACAAGAAAAAAAGGTCTATCAATGATTAATGATGACGGCAATCGCACCATCGATCGTTGATATTAGTCACAGCGACCGTCATCTGCGACCGACACGTAAACTAGTCGCTAATGCTTTATCAGCGACCGCATGCGGTCGCTGATCAGTCGCTAAGTATAAATTTCCCACCAAAATTTTGGCTGGAAATGTTGGCGCCAATTTTTTGTGCGACCACTTGAAATCAGCGACCGCATGCGGTCGCTGATAAATCCATGTCATTAAAAGTCAGCGACCGCATGCGGTCGCAGATAGCGGTCGCTGATCAAACTAAATGAATTCAAAGAACTACCGTTAAACGTAACAACGGAGAAAAAAAAAAAGGAGGTCACCAAATAGAGAGAAGAGGAGAAAGGGGGAGAAGAGAAGAAGGAGAAGTAATTTTCGTTCATTCTTCTTCAAATTAGAGACTAATTGTAGAGGTAAGAGCTACTTTTTAAGTTCTTCTTCATTAATTTTTTTTGTTTGTTTGTTATTTTTGTTCGCTCTTCCAAATCAAGATATGTTTGCTACGAATTTGTGTTTTAAGAGTTAATTTATTGCAAAGAGTTGAATGAATGAATGAATATGGCTATCATGCTTAAATTATATTTTGGGTAATATGATTATGATTGGTTTATAAGTTTTGATTAGAGTAAAATTTATTTGGGTAATACGCAGTACTTTGGGTAATTTGATTTTGTTAATTTATGTGGGTAACTTGATTAGTGATAGGATGGAGTTAGTATAAAATTTATATTTTGGGTAACTTGATTTGGGTAATAGGATGAATGTATTAGATTGTAGTTAGTATAAAATTTATATTTTGGGATTCTTTTTGTGCAATAGAGGTAGTAACAGTTTGGTTATTATAGGAAGTCATGCACATGATATAGACTCGTGAATCCCATGTTTATGTTTGTAGTTTAACCAATTATATTGGTCATTGTGAAAAAATCATTTGTAGACTGAGAACTTGACATTGACATCATAATGTGAATCAAAACGTGAATAATTGCTCCCACGAAAAAATGATTGGGTTTCAAAGTTTACAAGTTTGATCCTCACATCTTTGTGGATACCGCAAAACTCTTTTGTAGTAAATCTCTAGATTAAAACCTGTTTATGGATAGTAATTCTTTTTATGAGCATAGGGATTCGATAAGTTCATAATTTCCATCCAATTCCTATGGTATCTCATATGGATTTGTTGGTTTATGTCTTGTGTTCCTAGAAATGACCTTATATACATGCCAATGCATGCGTGGTTTGAATCCATATTACGGGAGACTCTGGCGAAATTTTTTTATTGGTCGGGTTATTTGCGAACATTTATACTATTAACGAGCCTATTGGTGATCCACTAGAGCCTATTAAGGGGATGTTAGAGCGGATGGGCTGGGCTTGGGGCCGCGAGGCCACACGAGGCTACGCCAAGCTTAGCCAAACCTCACAGGGCCAAACCAAGCTTGGTTGTTATGGAATTGGTTCTGTTGATTGTGTTATTTGTTCCTATATATAGAATTTAGCTTATTGGTAATGTTTTGATTGATATGTATGCTAGATTGGAATAGTTTGATTTCAGGGTATTGTTCAAATAGATATTGGAAGGAAGCATTGGGAATATTTTAGCGATTAGGAATCTTAGGGTATTGTTCAATGAAACTTTTCAATTGTTATCATTTCTGATATTATCATTATGTGTTCATTACGATTTAGTTGAGTCAACTGCATTATAACGTCAATCTAATTTATGTGATATAATTTGCGAAGATAAAGAGAAGCTACGCCAAGCTTAGCTAAGCCTCACGTACAAGCCAAGCTTGGTTGTTAGCATGCTAAGCTATTAGAAATGTCATTAAGCCAAAATAGATAACGATCTTAAGGAACCGTTAGTGCAACAGAGAAGGTAACTAGACACACTTAGTCAATAAAGAGTCCTGCTTTGGCTATAACAGAAAAAACAAGGGTATTTAACACGATGTATACAAGAATAAAGCTATAAAATGTTATAAAAGCTATAAATTGCTCAATCATGTTGTGACTATCCCAAAACATAAAAGATTATAAAAAGGGACCGTGAGGGGTATAATCTTAAAACATGTTAGGCGCCTTTAGCACACTAGTTGATATGAATGAATCTCCAAGATAGTCAAACATGTTAATCATATGCTTACAAGTATGCTCAAGTCATATGGTTACAAGTATGCTTAAGTCATATGCTTAGAAGTATGCTTAAATGTTAATCATATGCATGCTTACAAGTATGCTCAAGTTATATGGTTATAAGTATGCTCAAGTCATATGTTAACATTTATAATGTTGTCTGTAGTATAGGTACCGTGGAATCATGGACCTCTATTCAGACCGTAGTTGGATGGCACGACGAAAGTCAAGTACCCAGATAGGTGCTACAGTTGAATTTAGAGCTGGTTGCCAAGTGTTTTTGGAGTATGCGTATAGTCACCCAAAATGTATGAATGGTAAGTCGCAGATACGATGTCCATGTTTAAAGTGTAAAAATGTAAATTATATGGACAGAGACATGGTAAACTATCATTTACTTGTTTCTGGGTTCATGAGAAATTACGAAGAATGCTGGTGGGCACATGGGCAGAGAAGAGATGGTGGCATCACACAAGTACACAATTCGGGCAGTAGTACTCATCGTATGAATGAAATGGTCCATGATATTGCAGGGCCAGATTTTGATTGGGAGCAAGCGCAGAGAGCAACCTATGAATTCGATGCCAAAGACTTCTTTAAGTTGTTAGACGAGGGTAGAAGCCATTGTGGCATGGTTGCACCAAACACACTACATTGTCTGCAGTGGCGACATTACTTAACATCAAGGCTGATCACAACATGAGCCATGAGTGTTTTGAGTCGCTCTTGAAGGCAATTAAGAGTATGTTGCCTGACGGTGAGAAATTACCTGGTAACTATTACTTTTGTAAGAAAATGGTGAAGAAGTTGGGTCTTGGATACCAAAAGATCGATGCATGTCCCAACGACTGCATGTTGTTTTATAAGGAAAATGACAAGATGATAAGGTGCACGTTTTGCAGTCATGATCGGTTTAGGCCTAATAAAGAGGGTGTGACTACAAAAAAATCAAGTATACCGTTTAAGATTCTAAGGTATTTTCCAATAACACATCGACTAAAAAGATTGTACATGTCTTCAAGATCACCAACATATGAGTTGGCATGCGAAATCTCCAAATAAAGATGGAGAACTAAATCATCCCGCAGATGGGCGTGCTTGGAAAGATTTCAACTTAGCACATCCCGAATTTGCATTGGAACCTAGAAATGTGAGGCTTGGATTGTCCACCGATGGTTTCAACTCGTTTGGCCACTCAAATTGTTCCATCTTCATGTTGGCTTCGTGATTGTTACTCCGCATAACTTGCCTCCTTGGATGTGTATGAAATGTACCATACTTATTTCTTTCACTCGTGATTCCCGGTCCTAAGAGTCCCGGAAAGAACTTAGATGTTTACTTGAGACCTCTTATATTTGAGTTAAAGGTATTGTGGGAGGATGGAGTATGATTGGGATGTTACAACGAAAACAAATTATGGTATGTTAGCCGGATGGAGTACACACGGAAGTTGGCTTGTCCGTATTGTATGGAGCATACAAAATCGTTTAATCTATCAAAAGGTCGAAAGCCTTGTTGGTTTGATCGTCATCGCTTGCTTTACCGGAGATCACCCATTTCAAGAAATAGAGAACACTTCAGGAAAGGGAAAGTAGATAATGATATGCCTGCATCGCGATTGTCGGGAACGGAGATGCGAGATCGTGTGATGAGATTGCCGGTTATCCCATTTGGTAAGGTTGATGCGACAAACATAATCAATGGGTTTGGTGAATCTCATAACCGGGTTCGGAGAAGCATCTTTGGGAATTGCCTTATTGGTCTACAAATTTGATTCGTCATAATCTAGATGTGATGCATATTGAGAAGAATGTGTTTGACAATGTGTTTAACATCGTGATGAATGTTACTGGAAGACAAAAGATAACGATAAGGCACGCTTGGACATGAAAGATATTTGTAAGCGTCCGGATTAGAACTTTATGAATCTCCTAATGGTAAGATTGTCAAACCGCATGCAAGGTACACATTGTCCAAAAAGAAAGTTGAAGATGTGTGCACATGGGTTAAGTCTCCTAAACTACCGGATGGATATCGTCCAAACATTGCAAGGTGTGTTACTGGTGGGAAATTGCAAGGGATGAAGAGTCATGACCGTCATGTGTTCATGGAGAGACTCATGCCATATAGCATTTCGGGATCTCGCTTGATAAACCAATATGGGATGCTTTGACGGATCTTAGTCGTTTCTTCAAAGACTTGTGTTCAAAATCATTGAATGAGAAGGACATGTTTGTACTTGAGAAGAACATCATAGAGATCACGTGTAAACCGGAAAAATATTCCCACCGGTTTTTTGACTCCATGGAGCATTTGCAAATCCATCTTCCCTATGAAGCTCGTGTTGGGGTCCATTCAATATAGATGGATGTACCCTTTCGAGAGGGTGATGGGAAACCTTAAGAGGAAGGTGAAGAATAGAGCTTATGTCGAGGGGTCGATATGCGAGGCATACAGCTTTTGATGAGATATCTCTACGTTTGTCTCGCACTATTTTCCTGATGAAGTCTTGACAAAGGCCAATCGAGTATCGAGACATGATGATGGGGAAATGTTGAACTAATTGGTCGTCTCTCAGATTTGGTCCCTCGGGCCGCTTTATGGAAAAGGGAAGCGCATATTCCTCTCTCGAGCAAGAATTACATGCATATATACTTACATTCTTCTCAATTGTGAGGAGATTGACGAATTTGTGAGGTACACATGTAAACTTGATATTTTATCTTTTAAGTTAAAATTTATTCTAATATGTTAATGTTTATAACATGGTATAGATTGTACGATGACGAGTTAAAAGTGAAGCATGCCGACATAACCGATAAAGATATTCAAATCAATCGGGATAAAACTTTGCACTTTGGCTAAAGGACAAAGTAAGTTCAATTTTTACAACGTAGTGTATATATATAATATATATATACTCATATGTTAACTATGACTTCATTTAATAAGATGGAGTTTTTGTAGGCTTTGATTTGAGGGATCAACGATTCCTATTAATGTACAAGTCCTAGCTATGGGACCGCACAAGGATCAAGTCACCGAATGGTTACAAAATAAATGGTTGTGAATTTCACACAAAGGCATATGGGCGCCAGAAAAAACAACAACGAACTCGGAGTGTGTGTCCAAGGAGATTGTTACAATGAGCTTGGTGGAGTGCCTTTTATGGGGAGTTTGAGGAAATCGTGGAGTTGTCGTGACAAGGGCACGACGGGGTCATATTCACTTGTTCAAGTGCCGCTGGTTTGATTCGTAAAAGGGATACGTGTTGTGATGCACATGGAATCGTCGATATTGACCTCCATAGTCTCAAGGCGTACTCCAACGAACCGCTTGTTTTACCAACTCAAACAAATCTGAGTATACTACACTCCTAGTCCCGTTAGGAAAAGGGATGTACCGCCTTCTGATTGGCAAGTTGTAATTTATACTCCGCCGTAGTCGTGTAGAATTAGTTGATGGGGAGATTTACCAAGAGCAGATGCTTCATAGTCGGGACTATAATAAATGTGGAGGACGACAATGAAGTAATCCAGCTTAGATGGTGGAGATGAACCACATGAATTAGATCCCGAGTCAATACTTGTGTCGGATGACATTGATCTTGAGGAGGAAGAGTTATTGATCGAATCGACCGTAATCTGCAGGCGGATGATGGTTATGAATCTGCAACACGAGTATACAAGATGATTCTCAATCGACATTGACACTTGAACTCATGCAATGTATGTTTAGCAATACATGTTTTTATATCATTGTCATGTTTATGTACTAAACTATTTAAATGCAACTTTTGTTTATTGTCATTTTATATTCATATATATACATGTTTATATCATCATCATGTTTATTGTCATATATACATATAATCAAATATGACTCCTAATAACATCTTGAAATTTGTAATATACTGATGATGGCTTCTCAAGCGGTAGCAGAAAAAGCGCCATTGGGTAGGGGGCCTAATAATGTGCCCAAGGCCCTACTAATCCCGATGATCGGATTCTTATTCGATTATTCCTCCTCCTAAATAGCACATCGTCCCACATATATCATTTATATAAAAGCATTTAAGATTCCATTTATTGTATATTGGTAATGTTTTGATTGATATTATATTGGTAATGTTTTATTTTGGTCTTATTGTATTGAAAATTTGTATATTTCTCTTGGTTTGTGTCTTGGGTGCCTAGAAATGTCCATATATGCATGCCGTCGTGCATGTGGCTAGTCTATATTATAGGGGAGACTATGGCAAATTTTTTATAAGTATTATAAGTATAAGTTTGAAAAATGTTCACAAATATTATAACTTAGATATAAATTGCTTTAATATATGCTAATTGATGTTGTATATTATAGTGATTTTTCAGATAATAAGATCGTCAAGTGCATATCACAAATGTTTACGAAAATTGGCCTACACACGTGATTACGTGGATAGAAGCACACCTATCGCCCACAAGGATCTTTGTTTGGTAAATTTCGTATATTTTTTTAATTATGATAAATAATATTAATATAATATTCAAAGGATAATTATTTAGTATTGTTATTATTGTTTTTATATTTGCGTAACCAGTATAGATGGGAGGACGCTAGCAGCTTCAAGGATTCGAGACATTATTACGCAAAAGTGCGCATTCCGCACCAAGGACAACTTGAATAAAGAACGACAAAAAGCCATTCACAATGCCGAGATCGACCATCCAGGCCAGGGAGAGGATTATATGCACGAGCATAGCCCCTGGTGGTGCACCCAGTCCATATGGGCTGAGATATGTGCCCAATGGAGAGCTGAGAGCTGGGTGAAAAGACGAAAGACTGCCACCACCAATCCTCGGGTGTATCCGATGGCGAAATGGCTAAAGGAACATACAAGGGCGGCGAGATTTCACAATTCTGAAGATATCATTGCCTGCACGTATTTACAAGTTTTAATATGTTTACAATCATGAATTGTAGAAAATATCCCATTTTTACTTAGTAATATTGTGCTGTTTTTGTATAGGAGTCTCAGTCTCAAGGTCAGCCTATCCATTGGCTGGATGTGTACGTGGCCACCCGTGATGGTTCCACTCGAGGCTATCCAGATAAGCGGTAATAAGTTTTAACAACTGATCTTGTTTATTAATACTTACAAAATATTATTTTAACTATTTAAGTGTTAACATGATGACGGGATACTTATAAACGTTTATTGAATGGCGCTATCCCAAGGCACTCCACGTCCGCCTATTGATCAAGAGTTGTGGGAGAGGGCGTGCATTGTGAAGAAGAACTACATTAAAGGTCAAGGACAACGACGACGCCCATCCTTCATGGCTCAGCAAAATTCTCTTCTACCTAGTCTTCATGATCATCGAGTCATCCAATTGTTCATACTCCTACCGATGGTATGTGAGAGCTATATGTCAAGATCGAAATCTTCCGAAGATACTAGGCGGGCACCGGGGCTCTTGATCCCGAGGAGTTAAATTTGAAGCATAGATGGCAAGCAAAGAAAGCAGATGTGACATGGGGATGGCGACGAGGTATATAAAATCAATTTGTTGTATGTATTGTCGTAATATATACCAATGTCAACATATTTATTATATTTGTAACTTGTTTTTATTATTTTGTTAATTACTGGGTGATCAAGGAGGGATGACGCTTGACATAACCTTGTACTTGTATATTCATTATTTGGATGTTTGTATATATGTTACTTAAACAAGTTTTGAAATGTTATTATATTTATTCAAATCATATTGGTTTTAAAGGTTTATATACTAGTTTGGTGTATGTGTTGGTGGACGATGGATGTTTATATTGTTTTGTATGTTGTTTATCTTGGTGTGTATGTGTGTTGGGATAAAGCGGTAGAAAACAGTACAGTGTTTTTGGGAATTCGCGCAAAATGTTAAAAAATCATGGTCATGTTTTTTTTATATCAATGATCGCATGCGGTCATTGAACGTTATTAGCGACGACATCTGATCGGCAACCGCGTCTGATCGTCACGATAATGGTCACGACACGTGACCACGTCATCTTTGGCCTGGACCATGTTTGATTTCAACTTCGGTGACCGATTTGTCATTTCGATTGCGCTCATAGCGGCCGCAGATATGTTTGTCAATAGAGGTCATTGATGTGCATCCTAATGACCATTTTATCTGACGATTATCGCCGACCATGACGATTCATGAGATATTATCTCTGCATGACAGAGTACGATCATTTATAATCGATCACGATAAGCCTTTTTGTTGTAGTGCTAAAGGGTCACACCATAAAAGAAGAATAATTATTTAAGATGTTAATGGCATAATCGTAATAATAAGTTAAGTATATTTAATTTAATATATGGCGATAGAATAAATTAAATATCTTAATATTTATTATTTAATATTTTGGAAATATTAAATATAAATTAATAAGAGGAGTCTTATTATTATTATTACTATTACTATTTTTTAATTTCTAAAGGAGTTTAGTAATTAATTAATAAAAGTACTCTCAAATATCCTAATAAGATTAGGAGGCAGATTAATTAAAAGAGTTTAATTAATTATTCCTAATAAGATTGGAAGCCTAATTAATTAAAAGAATTTAATTAATTAAAATAAAACTCAATTCCTTAATTATTAAGGAGGGTTGCCCACATCTATAAATAAGAGGAGTCTTATTATGGGTGAGGTTGTGATTGACATTTTCATAGAATACGTAATTCCAATAGTTGGGAGAGTACACCATTTTCTATAAGAGATAGAAAAATTAGGGTTTTGTCAAACACCCATCTTCTTGAATCTTTATTCTTTCTTGGTGGATCACCTCTAGAAGCCAAACACTTGGGTGGCTAACGTTGATCAAAGAAAGAAACCAACCTCGGTGGATTCAAGTTGAACGCAAAAAGGATTGGAGGTGTATTTGTACTTGAGAAAGCTCGAATCTTCAAGGGTATAATTCTTGTTCTTCATCTTTTCGTTTAATTAATAATTGTGCATAAAGGATGATCCGGGTATATGGTTTGTAAAATTTTAAACTCTGATTTTTACACGTTTCCGCTTATTTTGTGCAATTTGATTGCGTTCATGAATATTACAAACCTAACAGTGGCATCAGAGCCAAACCTTTATGCGAATTATTAATTGTTCGAATTTGATATGTATATTGATATGTGCTTAGAACAATTTAATTGGGCATAATTTTATTGTATAAAATTTATTAAAAAGAAAAATCATGAAATCTGTTTTAATTTTCTGGTGATTCACGTGATTCAGATTATTATAATATATATTATATCGTTAGTATATATATATGATCACCTGTTAGTTTTTTGAAAAACAAAATTCGTGGCTGTTTTTTTTTTTAAAAAAATCGTTAATCCTGCAAAAGGTTAATGATTTGTTTTCAAAGTTAATAGGAAGTATTAATGTTATCTGTATTATCACGTGGTCACTAGCAAGGGAATCAAATAAAAAGGGGCATGAGTTCCTTATTAAAAAGGGGAGCAGGAGATTCTTGTTACAGGATTCAAAGATTACATATTATATATATACTTATTAATATATATATATATATATATATATATATATATATATATTATTCTCAATTATTTTATAATTAAAATAAAAATTTATTTTAATATTAAAATATAAAATTTATTTTAATTTTAAAATTAAATTTCATGCTAACTAATTAGAGTTGAAATTAGATTCCATGATAACAAATTGGAGTTGAAATTAGATTCTACGTTTCCTTAAATAAAGGAGTTTATTTAGATATGAAATAAGATTTCATATTATTCAAAATAAAAAAGTTTATTTGTGAATAGGAAAGAGAATCTATGTTTCCTTAAATAAAAGAGCTTATTTAGATATGAAATAATATTTCATATTATTCAAAAGAAAGGAGTTTATTTGTGAATAGGAAAAGAATTAGCGCTTTCCTTTAATAAAGGAGTTTTTTTACTTGGAATTAGATTCCATAATTAATTAAAATAAAGGAGTTTATTTTGATTAAAGAATTTGATTAAAATAAAATAGTTTATTTTATTCAAAATTGGATAAATTAAAATAAAAGAGTTTATTTTGATTTAAATTTGGATTAAAATAAAGGAGTTTATTTTGATTCAAAATTAGATTTTATACTAACTAAAGTTGCCCATTAAATGATATCAATATATATATTGAATGTTTATTATTCATGAGATGAATGTTATTTATTTATTGATGCATATGGTGATGTGTATGATAATAAATGGGATTGATTATGGACTATTGACCAATGTGAGTGAATTTTATTTTAGTTGGATGCTTGAATATATGGGTATTATTAAATGGGGTCTGTGTACCTCGTCTTCTCTATTTTTTTCTTAATGTAAATTCTAACTCCCTCCTATGTACTTCCCCTTGACTGCTGATCAAGGTTTCTATTTATTTTAAATAGTTTTGTAATAGGAATAGTTAGAATTATTTTGAAGAATTAGAAATCAAGGAGCAAGGAGCGCTTGAAAACCCGTTTGTAATGGAGCCCGGGTTTAAATGTAATAGTTATATTTAAGTATTAATTCTTGTACCCCTGTGGTTTGACCTTTTGGTTCACTTGGTGGCTCTAGTGAACCAAACTAGAATAAAAGTTCATAATTAATCCGGGTAGAATATAGTATTCTATATGTGCATGCTTATACTATATATATATATATATATATATATATATTATGCAAACATGTTTTGCATGTTAATTAATATGACGCGTATTTTATATATATATATGTGCATGCGAGCTAAATAAGATGAGACAAATTAATAACAAACCCCTCAATTTTTTTATATTAAGTTGTAACGTTCAAAGATATTTGGAATATTGAATGTCGCCTTCTAGCATGATAGAAATAATAGAGTATTGAATATTTAATATGAGTTTGTTGTGCACACACAAGGTAAATATTAAATATTTAATGTGACGCCCCCAAAATAGGTATACATCACCCATTCTGAGTTGTCAATACATGGTACAGAAACAACTACAACTTTATTATTACAACAGTAAAACTGTGAGTTTGAATACAAATATTATCTTCTAGACAATATCTATACCCAAATAAATCCTCATCACATTTATTGATACATTATTTTACAAAAATGGTGAGGACTACTAAACAACTCTCTCTAGAACCTTCATTCCATACCCCCGACTAGTATTCACTACATTCTTGCCTCCCGAGAAGAAAAATGAAACAAAAGGAAAAGGGTGAGCTCAACTAGCCCAAAGAAAGAATATTATGACTAAGATAATATACAACAAATTATCGTTAGTCTTCAACAGGGAAAAAAATCGAGAGAATACATTAAACAACAAGTTTTAGAGCAATATTTAATGAAAATATTAATTCATAGAAGAGTTACGTAGAGGATGAAATCTACTAATATCTATGAATTTAACAAATTCATCATCATTATTTTACCCTTGTAACATCAATCAATATTCATCTTGAATCAAATATTCATCTTTGCACTACTGGGCCAAAGATATTCATCAGTCGGTCATGTTCATCTAAACACCTGTTCATCTTTGCACTACGGCCAAAAGATATTCATCAAGAAATCATTCATCTTTGCACTACAGGCCAAAGATATTCAAGAATATCATCATTTAGGATTGAGGATGATGAAAATATTTTAAAAAAAAACGAATCCAAAGGAAACAAAAGAACAAGTATTAAGGATTCAGATTTTTGAATTATTTCATGTCCAAAATACCTCATAAATAATCATAGTGGTGTAAAATTCAAGAATGATCAAAACATGGATACAATCAAAGCTAGTATCCACAATAGATATTTTGGACGAAAAGGAAAAATTTTATTTTTACATGAATAGTGTCGTATTCATGAATAATGTCAGATATCGTGAATAGTCTTAGTATACGTGAATAGTAACTCAAGGCACAAAAGTTCTAAATTTGATTAAAAGTCCAGATCAATACTTGGCATAATGATATTGAAAAATAATATCATTTTAATAATAATATCCCTTACCTCACAAAAGACGGTGCCATTCTTGAATTTTAAAAATCGGATACGAAATTTGAAGGAACTTGCAATCGTATAACAACACTCAAAGTATACTCACAAGAATACACTCAATATATTTAGAGAGAAATAGAGAGAAACTTCAGTTTCTGGTGTGATTTTCAATTCTAACCTAAGCACCCTATTTATAGGAAAATGCTTAGAACACCAAAGTAAAAAATTGAATATAATATTATTATATTTTTCACATTTTCCTTAGCCCACCTTAGACAACTGATCTCAGCCCATTTGAATCACATGTGAGGCCAACTTAGTTGAAAAAAATGTTTTTCTCAAAATAATTAACTAAAACTCCCAAAAATTAATTATTTCGGAACTTTGGAACTTCAATAATTCATAATAAATAGCCATTTTATCAGAAAATTCAAATCTTGCAACATCTTATAGGAAATTCAATTCTCTACAACTTTGCAGAAGAAAGTTTTTCCAAATTCCAAATGCAAATCGACCAAAATCCATAAGCAAGCGATTTTTTTGCTATAATCAAATTTCTATTGAATAATTGTGTCCACCAACACACAAAACATGTGTTAAACATTTAATGCCACAAAAATACTCTTCTTCCTCGTATACTCATATACCCCACATTCATTGTAAAAATATTATCGTTAATATATTATTAAAATAATATATTTAAATGAATTATTTTATCGTAAAAAGATAAAATATTAATTTTCAACAATTGTCACATTAAAAATTTTCTCCATCTATATCCTCATAAAATCAAAATTTTCCTCATCATATAAATCAATAATTAATTATTCATAAATAATATTATATAATCACATTATTGACACCAGGCGCGCTTCTAAGATAGAGGGGCTTTCCAATAAGGATCTCTCTTACTTGGCGCATGCATTAGATGACCAAACCTCTCCTTAGATGAACTTTCTAGACATTGTCAATAATGTTATGTAATAATATTATTCGGATAATATGAATTATTGCTCAGATAATGGAAAATACTATATAATGACAATTTATTGAAACAACGAGTAATATAAAATATAAATGCAAAGAAGTATTGAATCAATAAAATAAATAATTGAATAGTAATTCTTCGTAACAATTATTTAGTAGTTCCTTCTTACGTCGAAATCAATAATTGGTGCAATCTGGTGTACCTTTTGTTCAACAACGCGTATTAGTGTGTTTTAACCACCGGGTATTCCAACAAGATAATTCAGTGAATAACTACGCAAGTTATTTATAAACAACTTATATTTGTCATTTTCTTCATCTAATTGCTTTTTCGTTATGGGGCCCATAAAGATCGCTAAGCCATCGCATTTAATATTCTCCGACGATCTAATATTCCACGACCAAACGAATATTCCCAAACAATAATGAATATTTTATAACCACTTGCTTATTCAAATATTTACGTATTTTACCCATAACTATCCACATTAATCAAATCAACCCTTACTATTTCAAAATAATAAATAGAGGAAAATAAATTTCATTTATTAATAATTTGGGGTCTTAAAACCTCCCCTCCTAATGAAATTTCGTCCTCGAAATTGACGGCAACGTACTGGGTGTTTGAAAAGATTAGAATACCTCGCTTTCATTTCCGTTTCCAACTCCCAGGTCATTTCTTCAATAGCATGGTTTCTCCACAAAACCTTAACTTGTGGTATAACCTTGGTACATAAGACATGTTCTTTCCTTATCCAAGATCTTGATAGGTACCTCCTCGTACGTTAAGTCTTCGGCTATCTCGTCCGGTTCTAACTCAATGACGTGGTTCGGGTCGTCCACATATTTACGTAACATCGATACGTGAAAAACGTTATGAACACGAGTCATACTTGGCGGTAAAACGAGTCTATACGCCACAGTTCCTATTCGATCGAGAATTTCAAATGGATTAATAAATCGAAGGTTTGAGCTTTCCTCACCTCACCGATTCTCGCTTTTGAAATAACAACTTCTTGCACCTCCTTCTTCAAATTCATCACCTTGATTGTGTAGCTTGAATGACTTTAACTTTATCGATTAAAGTCGATTATACTCGTATATCATCACGTGGGTACCTAGAGTTTTCATCTCCATCTCTATTATTTGTAAATTATACGAAATGAGCCTTTGACAATATCGTACTCGTGCTTGTATCGATCTTCTACTCAACACGCCGCCTACCACGTTCACTTTTCCGGGATGGCATGGTCGTAACATGTCTTTGAAATGGGTCTCCTCTTGAGTTCTTCAAGCTCTTCCCACATTTCTTGCTCCATTCGAATTTTATATCTCTACGAGTCAATTTGCGTTAATGGAATAGCGATTCGAGAATATCCTTCAACGAATCTCCGATAATAACCAACTAAGCTTGAAAAGCTACGTATTTCGATTACCGACTTAGGTTGTTCTCAACCGTGACTCATATCCCAACCTTGGATATGACGTTACAATGACACCTGTCGCTTTACTATCGCATGAATATGGTGTCCCCTACGAGAGTCCGGCTTGGTGCATTCCACAAAGGAAGTCACCGGATAAAGGCTCGGTACCAAATTTTATAGTTGAATTTTAACTCCTCAAGTTCAATAGGAGCCATTCGATATGAGATTTTAGAAATGAGTTTTGTCTTAGGGTTCAAAGTCGATACAAAATTTAATATCGAGCTTTGGGAGTAAGCCAAGAAATTCTTCGAGAAATACGTCAGAAAAATTAATAATAACAGAATATTTATTCAAATCGACGTGTCTTTATTCAAATCCATAACATGGACTAAGAACTTGACATCCGTAATAAACGAATGACTTCATGCTTGATATGAAAATGTTTGACTACAATGGTTTGATTGCTTGAATTGAATAACGGGTTTGCTTAAGAATATGAAAACTAACAACCTTACGAAAGTAATCAATTTCAAAGTGATGAGTAGATTAACCTTAAAATCACATCAAAAGCAAATATCTCTATAGAAATAAGGTTAACGAGTAATGTGATAGTGCCAACTGAATCAAGCAAGATTTCTAAACAACGGATGTAATGAAAGTTTCTCCCAACTGAGTCTCCATAAATAGGTCAAAGTCTAATTTCTCCGTAGTCAAGTTCAAACGTTGAGCGCAAGCAAGAGAGATAAAAGAATGGGTAGAACCAGATCTAGTAAGGTATAAACTTTGCAAGAATTTATAATTAACTAACCCGTGCTAACTTCGTTCGTGTTCCTCGCATTTTGACTGTCACACGACAAACGCTCTTTCAAGAACCGCTGACTTTGACTTTTCTCGGGACATCCTTTTGAGTCACCATTCCCATTGGATCGGGTTTCGATCTGCATAACTCTCGAGCGATATGTCCTTCTTTTCCACAATTATAGCATACCTTAAACTGTTGTGGCGCTTTGGGTGATATGTCCCTCTTTCCGCATTTTGTAACATACGACCGGGTGGTCGTTCTCCTCCCTAGAACCGATTCTTCTTGCAAGACTCTCTCGTCTTCACATGGTCGTTGTTAAATCTCCTCTTTTTAAAATCTCCTCCTGACTCGCTTCTTCTATTTTCATGGCCATGATTACCACCAGAGTGGTTACCGCCTTTGTCCGTATTCTTCTTTCTTATTTATTATCGTTATTACGATGATCTGCTATCTTGATATGATCTTGGTTATGGTCCCTCGGTTGAACGTACTAGTTATCTCGCTCTAACAACCGAGCCTCCGCTGACAACATCCGAATAGAGAAAATTTATGAGAAATGAGATCTTGACGTATCTGGGTTTCAAACCTCTCGAAACATCCACGTCATAATGTTCCTCATTCTCCACCAAATGAGGTGCAAACTCGGATAACTCCGCGAACTTCGCCTCGTCTTTGGACACCGTTATGTTATTCTCGCTCAGATCTAATAAACTCCACTTCCTTCATATTACGAATACTTTCGGGAAGTACTTGTCATTGAACTGCTTTCAAATGTCTCCCATGACATCTTTGAGTCTAATTGGATGGAGTACGCTTCACGATTCCCACCAATAATCGCCTCGCCAAGGAACATAAAGGTGGCGAATGGAACCTTCGTTCCTCCGTGCATCCCAAGATATCGAATATCTTGGTAATTTGCTTGACCTATGTTTCCGCCATGATCGGATCCGCTTTCCTTAAATTCGTGTGGTCCCAACTCTTTGAATCGCTGCACGTGTGACAACCCGTGAATTGCAATCATTTCCTCCTCAGTATTTTGGAAACGAAGTCTCCTCGTCGATTTTGCATGAACTGCAAAAAGCTTCTAAACATCCCTCGCTTCATCATCTGCTCGATTGGTGTTGTTCACAGGAGGTACATTGCCACTGTTGCACGCGTTCTCCTCGTTGGTGAGTACTGCAAGGCGTCTCCACTGGTCTCATTTCCACTGTTAATATTCTCAGTTGACATTCTCGAATACTGTCATAAAACAAGGGTTAATTAAGAAATTCAATATATCACATAATATCCCTATATACTGACCAACTAACAAATAAGTTTAGGTAGGACACACTAGCGAAGGATCTACTCGTCTCTCCCCTCCTAGTTCTATTCCCCGATCTCCGCCAGAGTTCATATCCCTAAGCTCTGATAGCAACTATGACGCCCCAAAAATAGGTATACATCACCCATTCTGAGTTGTCAATACATGGTATAGAAACAACTACAACTTTATTATTACAACAGTAAAACTGTGAGTTTGAATACAAATATTATCTTCTAGACTATATCTATACCCAAATAAATCCTCATCACATTTATTGATACATTATTTTACAAAAATGGTGAGGACTACTAAACAACTCTCTCTAGAACCTTCATTCCATACCCCGACTAGTATTCGCTACATTCTTGCCTCCTGAGAAGAAAAATGAAACAAAAAGGAAAAGGGTGAGCTCAACTAGCCCAGTAAAGAATATTATGACTAAGATAATATACAACAAATTATCGTTAGTCTTCAACAGGGAAAAAAATCTGAGAGAATACATTAAACCACAAGTTTTAGAGCAATATTCGCAGCGGAAAATATTAATTCATAGAAGAGTTATGTAGAGGATGAAATCTACGAATATCTATGAATTTAATAAATCCATCATCATTATTTTATCCCAGTAACATCAATCAATATTCATCTTGAATCAAATATTCATCTTTGCACTCTGCTACCAAAGATATTCATCACCGGTCATGTTCATCTAAACACTGCTCATCTTCGCACTACGATCCAAAGATATTCATCAAGAAATCATTCATCTTTGCACTACAGGCCAAAGATATTCAGTAATATCATCATTTAGGACTGAGGATGATGAAAAATATTTTAAAGAAAACGAATCCAGTGAAACAAAAGAACAAGTATTAAGGATTTGTATTTCAGCTATTTCATGTCCAAAAATACATCATAAATAATCATAGTGGTGTAAAATTCAAGAATGATCAAAACATGGATACAATCAAAGCTAGTATCCACAATATATATTTTGGACGAAAAGGAAAAATTTTATTTTTCTATGAATAGTGTCGTATTCATGAATAATTATGTCAGATATCGTGAATAAAGGTCAGATATCGTGAATAAGAACTCAACACAAAAAGTTCCAAATTTGATTAAAAGTCCAGATCAATACTTCGGCATAATGATATTGAAAGAAATAATATCATTTTAATAATAATATCCCTTACCTCACAAAGACGGTACTTCTGACTGAAAAACTGAATACAGGGCTGAAGGAAACTTGCTCCGTATAACAACACTCAAAGTATACTCACAAGAATACGATCAATATATCGAGAGAGAAATAGAGAGAAACTTCAGTTTCTAGTGTGATTTTCAATTCTAACCTAAGCACCCTATTTATAGGAAAATGCTTGGAACACCAAAGTAAAAAATTGAATATAATATTATTATATTTTTCACATTTTCCTTAGCCCACCTTAGACAACTGATCTCAGCCCATTTGAATCACATGTGAGGCCAACTTAGTTGCAAAAAACGTTTATCTCAAAATAATTAACTAAAACTCCTAAAAATTAATTATTTCGTAACTTCAGAACTTCAATAATTCATAATAAATAGCCCTTTTATCAGAAAATTCGAATCTTGCGGCTTCCTATAGGAAATTCAATTCTCTACAACTTTGCAGAAGAAAGTTTTTCCAAATTCCAAACAGAAATTGACCGAAATCTATAAACGGGCGATTTTACAGTTATAATCAAATTTCTATTAATAAATGTGTCCACCAACACACAAAACATGTGTTAAACATTTAATGCCACAAAATACTCTTCCTCCTCATATACTCATATATCCCACATTCATTGTCAAAATATCATCGTTAATATATTATTAAAATAATATATTTAAATGAATTATTTTATAAGAAAAAGATAAAATATTAATTTTCAACAATTGTCACATTAAAAATTTTCTCCATCTATATCCTCATAAAATCAATATTTTCCTCATCAAATAAATCAATAATTAATTATTCATAAATAATATTATAGAATCACATTATTGAAAACCAGGCAGTTCCCAGGATAGAGGGGGCTTTCCAATAAGGATCTCTCATCGGGCGCCGCAATTAAATGACCAAACCTCTCCTTGTAGATAACTTTCTAGACATTGTCAATAATGTTATTTAATAATATTATTCAGATAATATGAATTATTGTCTGATAATGGAAAATACTATGTAATGACAATTTATTGAAACAACAAAGAATATATAAAATATCAATGCAAATTATTGAATCAATAAAATAAAATACTTAATAGTAATTATCGTAACAATTATTGAGTAGTGCCTTCTTACGTAAGAATCAATAATTGGTGCAATACTGCAATACTCTTGCTCAACAACGCGTATTAGTGTGTTTTAACCACCGGTATTCCAACAAGATAATCTGTGAATAACTACGTCGTTATTTATAAACAATTTATATTTGTCGCTTTTCTTCATCCAATCGCTTTTTCGTTATGGGGCCCACAAAAGATCGCACCGTCGTATTTAATATTCCCTACAAGATCGAATATTCCACGACCAAACGAATATTCCCAAACAATAATGAATATTTTATAACCACTTGCTTATTCAAAATATTTTATGTATTTTATCCATAACTATCCACATTAATCAAATCAACCCTTACTATTTCAAAATAATAAATAGAGGAAAATAAATTTCATTTATTAATAATTTGGGGTCTTACAACCTCCCTCCTTATGAAATTTCGTCCTCGAAATTGACGTGACGCATACTGGTGTTTTCAAAAGATGAGAATACCTCGCTTTCATTTCCGCTTCCAACTCCCGTGTCATTTCCTCAATAGCATGGTTTCTCCACAAAACCTTAACTTATGGTATAACCTCGGACATAGGACATGTTCTTTCCTATCCAAGATCTTGGCATGTACCTCCTCGTCGACGTTAAGTCTTGGCTATCTCGTTTCGTTCTAACTCAATAGCGTGGTTCGGGTCAGTCCACATATTTACGTAACATCGATCGTGAAAAATGTTATGAACACGCGTCATACTTGGTGGTAAAAGCGAGTCTATAGGCCACAGCTCCTATTCGATCGAGAATTTCAAATGGATTAATAAATCAAAGGTTTGAGCTTTCCTCACCTCACCGATTCTCGCTTTTGAAATAACAACTTCTTGACCTCATTCTTCAAATTCATCGACTCTGTGTGTAGCTTGAATAACTTTAACTTTATCGATTAAAATCGATTATACTCGATATCATCACGTGGGTACCTAGAGTTTTCATCTCCATCTCTATTATTTGTAAATTATACTGAAATGAGTCTTTGATAATATCGTTACTCGTGCATTGTAGATACGGTCTTCTACTCAACACGCCGCCTACCACGTTCGCTTTTTCGAGATGGTATGGTCGAACATGTCTTTGAAATGGGTCTCCTCTTGAGTTCTTCAAGCTCTTCCCACATTCCTTGCTCCATTCAATTTTGTATCTCTACGAGTCACCATTGCGTTAATGGAATAGCGATTCGAGAATATCCTTCAACGAATCTCCGATAATAACCAACTAAGCCTGAAAGCTACGTATTTCGATTCTTGACTTAGGTTGTTCTCAATCGTGACTCATATCCCAACCTTGGATAAGATGTTACAATGACACCTATCGCTTTACTATCGCATTTAATATGGTGTCCCCTACGAGATGCGGCTTGCTTCGCATTCCACAAAGGAAGTCACCAGATAAAAGGCTCGGTACCAAATTCTATAGTTGAATTTTTAACTCAAGTTCAATAGAGCCATTCGATATGAGATTTTAGAAATGAGCTTTGTCTGGGGTTCAAAGTCGATACAAAATTTAATATCGTGCTTTTGGGAGTAAGCCAAGAAATTCTTCAAGAAATACGTCAGAAAAATTAATAACAACAGAATATTATTCAAATCGACGTGTCTTTATTCAAATCCATAACATGGACTAAGAACTTGACATCCGTAATAAACGAATGACTTCATGCTTGATATGAAAATGTTTGACTACAATGGTTTGATTGCTTGAATTGAATAACGAAAGTGCTTAAGAATATGAAAACTAACAACCTTACGAAAGTAATCAATTTCGGCGTGATGAGTAGTTAACCTTAAAATCACATCAAAAGCAAATATCTCTATAGAAATAAGGTTAACGGTAATGTGATAGTGCCACTGAATCAAGCAAGATTTCTAAACAACGGATGTAATGAAAGTTTCTCCTAACTGAGTCTCCATAAATAGGTCAAAATCTAATTTCTCCGTAGTCAAGTTAAAACGTTGAGCGCAAGTAAGAGAGAGATAAAAGATGGGTAGAACCGATATCTAGTAAGGTATAAACTTCGCAAGAATTTATAATTAACTAACCCGATGCTAACTTCGTTCGGGTTCTCTCGATTTTGACCAATCCACGATAAACGCTCTTCCAGAACCGCTTGACTTTGACTTTTCGGGATATCCTTTTGAGTCACCATTCCCCGGGATCGGTTTTCGATACTGCATAACTCTCGAGCGATATGTCCTTCTTTTCCACAATTATAGCATACCTTAAACTGTTAGGGGCGGTTTGGGCTGAAATGTCCCTCTTTCCCGCATTTTTAACATACGACCGGTGGTCGTTCTCCTCCACCAGAACCCGGTTCTTTCTTGGCACTCTCGTCTTCACATGGTCGTTGTTAAATCTCCTCTTTTAAAATCTCCTCCCCGACTCGCTTCTTCTATTTTCATGGCCATGATTACCACCAGAGTGGTTACCGCTTTGTCCGTATTCTTCTTTCTCCGTGGTTATCGTTATTCGATGATCGCAATCACTCAGTATGATCCACGGTTATGGTCCCTCGGTTGAACGTACTCGTTATCTCGCTTCTAACAATGAGCCTGCTGACAACATCTGAATAGAGAGAAAATTTATGAGAAATGAGATATCGACGTATCTGCCGGTTTTCAAACCTCTCGAAACATCCAGCGTCATAATGCTCCTCATTCTCCACCAAATGAGGTGCAAACTCGGATAACTCCGTGAACTTCGCCTCGTCTTCGGGACACTTGTTATGTTATTCTCGCCCGCCTAATAAACTCCACTTCCTTCATATTACGAATACTTTGTAAAGTACTTGTCATTGAATCTGCTTTACGAAATGTCTCCCACGACATCTTTGAGTCGCGGCGCAGATGGAGTACGCTTCACGATTCCCACCAAGAATCGCCTCGCCACGGAACATAAAGGTGGCGAATGGAACCTTCTGTTCCTCCGTGCATCCCAAGATATCGAATATCTTGGTGATTTGCTTGACCTATGTTTCCGCCATGATCGGATCGCTTTCCCTTAAATTCGTGGTCCCAACTCTTTGAATCGCTTGGTATGTGATAACCCGTGAATTGCAATCATTTCCTCCTCAGTATTTTGAAACGAGTCTCCTAAATCGATTTTTGCATGAACGTAAAAAGCTTCTAAACATCCCTCGCTTCATCATCGCTTTCGGTGGTGTTGTTCACGTGGAGGTACATTGCCACTGCTGTTGCGCGTTTCTCCTCGTTGGTGAGTACCCTGCGTCTCCACGGTCTCATTTCCATTGTTAATATTCTCAATCGACATTCTCAAATCATCACCATAAAACAAGGGTTAATTAAGGAAATCAATATATCACATAATATCCCTATATACTTGACCAACTAACAACTAAGCTTAGGTAGGACACACTAGCGAATGATTTACTCGTCCCTCCTCCTAGTTCTATTCCCCGATCTCCGCCCAGAGATCATATCCCTAAGCTCGATACCAACCGTGACGCCCCCAAAATAGGTATACATCACCCATTCTGAAGTTGTCAATACATGGTACGAAACAACTACAACTTTATTATTACAACAAGAAAAACTGTGAGTTTAAATACAAATATTATCTTCTGTATAATATCTATACCCAAATAAATCCTCATCACATTTATTGATACATTATTTTACAAAAATGGTGAGGACTACTAAACAACTCTCTCTAGAACCTTCATTCCATACCCCGACTAGTACTTTCGCTACATTCTCGCCTCCCGAGAAGAAAAATGGAACAAAAAGGAAAAGGTGGGCTCAACTAGCCCAAAGAAAGAATATTACGACTAAGATAATATACAACAAATTATCATTAGTTTTCAACAGGGAAAAAAATCTGAGAGAATACATTAAACAACAAGTTTTAGAGCAATATTCGCAGTGGAAAATAATAATTCATAGAAGAGTTACGTAGAGGATGAAATCTACTAATATCTATGAATTTAATACCCATCATCATTATTTTATCCCCTCAGAACATCAATCAATATTCATCTTGAATCAAATATTCATCTTTGCACTACCGGCCAAAGATATTCATCAGTCGGTCATGTTCATCTAAACACCTGTTCATCTTCGCACTACGGCCCAAAGATATTCATCAAGAAATCATTCATCTTTGCACTACAGGCCAAAGATATTCAGTAATATCATCATTTAGGACTGAGGATGATGGAAAATATTTTAAAGAAAATGAATCCAGTGAAACAAAAGAACAAGTATTAAGGATTCGTATTTCAGCTATTTCATGACCAAAAATACATCATAAATAATCATAGTTGTGTAAAATTCAAGAATGATCAAAACATGGATACAATCAAAGCTAGTATCCACAATAGATATTTTGGACGAAAAGGAAAAATTTTATTTTTCTATGAATAGTGTCGTATTCATGAATAAAGTGTCGAGTATCGTGAATAAAGGCCAGATATCGTGAATAAGTAACTCGAGACAAAAAGTTCCAAATTTGATTAAAAGTCCGAGATCAATACTTGACGATAATGATATTGAAAGAAATAATATCATTTTAATAATAATATCTCTTACCTCACAAAAGACATGCTTGATTTAAAAAACTGGATATAAAATAGTGAAGGAACTTGCATCCGTATAACAACACTCAAAGTATACTCACAAGAATACGCTCAATATATCGAGAGAAATAGGGAGAAACTTCAGTTTCTGGTGTGATTTTCAATTCTAACCTAAGCACCCTATTTATAGGAAAATGCTTAGAACACCAAAGTAAAAAATTGAATATAATATTATTATATTTTTCACATTTTCCTTAGCCCACCTTAGACAACTGATCTCAGCCCATTTGAATCACATGTGAGGCCAACTTAGTTGCGAAAAATGTTTTTCTCAAAATAATTAACTAAAACTCTTAAAAATTAATTATTTCGGAACTTCGGAACTTCAATAATTCATAATAAATAGCCCTTTTATCAGAAAATTCGAATCTTGCGACTTTTTATAGGAAATTCAATTCTCTACAACTTTGAAGAAGAATGTTTTTCCAAATTCAAAACAGAAATTGACCGAAATCCATAAACGGACGATTTTACAGGCTATAATCAAATTTCGGTCAATAATTGTGTCCACCAACACACAAAACATGTGTTAAACATTTAATGCCACAAAAATACTCTTCCTCCTCATATACTCATATATCCCACATTCATTGTAAAAATATCATCGTTAATATATTATTAAAATAATATATTTAAATGAATTATTTTATAAGAAAAAGATAAAATATTAATTTTCAACAATTGTCACATTAAAATTTTTTTCCATCTATATCCTCATAAAATCAATATTTTCTCATCATATAAATCAAGAATTAATTATTCATAAATAATATTAGAATCACATTATTAATAACCAGTAGCCTCTCAGATAGAGGGGCTTTCCAATAAGGATCTCTCTCATCTTGGCCAAGCCTTGAATTAGATGACCAAACCTCTCCTTAGATGTAACTTTCTAGACATTGTCAATAATGTTATCTAATAATATTATTCAGATAATATGAATTATTGTCTCGATAATGGAAAATACTATGTAATGACAATTTATCAAACAACAAATAATATAAAATATCAATGCAAAGAATTATTGAATCAATAAAATAAAATACTTAATAGTAATTACTATAACAATTATTGAGTAGTGCCTTCTTATGTAAGAATCAATAATTGGTGCAATCTGAAATGTCTTCTTGCTCAACAACGCGATATTAGTGTTTTTAACCAACGGGTATTCCAACAATATTAATTGTAGAATAACTACGCCAGTTATTTATAAATAACTTATATTTGTCGTTTTCTTCATCCAATCGCTTTTACATTATGGGGCCCACAAAAGATTGCGCGCCGTCGCATTTAATATTCCCAAGCAGTCTTTAATATTCCACGACCAAACGAATATTCCCAACAATAATGAATATTTTATAACCACTTGCTTATTCAAAATATTTGCGTATTTTACCCATAACTATCCACATTAATCAAATCAACCCTTACTATTTCAAAATAATAAATAGAGGAAAATAAATTTCATTTATTAATAATTTGGGGTCTTACATTTAAGATGTTGTTTTTATTACATATGATGTTTAAAAGGAATTGAACATTACTACTTTGTTGTGCACACACAAGGGCTGTAGTTTTCTCTTCATTTATATGGAAATGACGGGTCTGACTTAACTTAAATTATTTTAGTTTGGATGTGCACACACTTGACCATTATGATTTAAGAGGCAAAATAAAAGGAGTTGCATAGTTGATGTAATTGACAAGAGTTTTCTACCTATTTATTTATATATAGTTTATTGTGCACACATAAGGCTATATACATTTGAAATGGGATCCTTATTCTCACTAGCATATCTTTAATTAGATATTGCCAAAATATATATATTGAGGGTAATATAGTTTAAAGAAAATACTGGGAGTTACCAATTTAAAACAAGACCTAATTTATTTTGGTAATTAATAAAGGAATGTATGCTAAAATTTTAAGAATAAATTCATTTACAGAGTTTTACAATGTCTAAAATTACCATCACTGCGTAGCATATTAGATGCTAAATTAACCGAACTGAATTACTTGGATTGGTTAAGGAATTTTAGAATAGTTCTCACGACTGAAAAGCTATCTTATGTCCTTAATATGTCTATCCCTGTAATGGTTGCAGACCATGCCTCTTAGGAAGAGATTGCTACTTTAAGAAAGAAGAAAGATGATGCACAGTTGGCTCAATGCATCATGCTCGCATCCATGAGTAACGAGCTTCAGCGTTAGCATGAAACTATGGATGCTCTTACTATATTCTTGCACATCAAGTAGTTGTTGGTGAGGAAAGTAGGACTTATAGATATCAGATATCTAAGGAGCTCTTCCGATCTAGAATGACCGATGACACTACAGTACAGATAAAATTCCTTAACATAATCAATTTGATTGATCAATTAGGATAACGGGTTTTGTCATGTATGGAGAGTTGAGTCAAGATTTGATCTTGCACTCACTCACGGACTCCTTTCACAAATGTTGTGAATTTTTCATATGAACAAGCTAGATATCAGCCTCGCTGATTTGCTTAACATGTTGAAAAATATTGAGAGACACTTTCTAACCAAGAAAGACCATGTCTTACTGGTAGGGGCCAAAGGATCTTCTGAAAAGAAGAACGATTCGAAGAAGGTAAATAGAAAGGCAAAAACAAAGGATAATAAGAACAAAACTAATACGGATAGCAAAGGAGTTTGCTTCCACTGCAATAAGCCTGGACACTGGAAAGAAACTGCGAGAAGCATCTTGCAGATGTTAACCAAAGAAGCTTAGTGAAGTTTCGTATAAAAATATTATTTTGTTCATGATTTAAAATAAATTTTTCTTTAAGTCAAGGTTCTACTTGGGTATTGGATACCAACTTTGGTTATCATAAATACAGATTTATGAAGGAACCAAGCAGAAGTAGAAAGCTAAACAAAGATAAGTAATTTTATGTGTGGAAAATGAAGCAAAGGTTGCTGCATTAGCCATAGAAACTTATGGTTTATCATTGCTTAAATGGGCAAATCTATTAAGTCAATAAGTTGTTATTATATTCCAGTTCTTGTTAGAAACATTATTTCTATTTTATTGTTGGACAATGAAATCTTTGGTATTATATTTAAGAACAATTGTTGTTCTATTTATAATAATAATGTTTTGAATAGAACTGAAATATTACTTAATGGATTTTGTGTATTTGACTTACGTAAAAATTATTTTGCAAATTGAACAAACTAGTATAAGAAAAGGAGATGATCATTCAAAGAGTTGAATGTGTGTATTTGCTGAAATACAAGTGTGAATTATTTGAAAGGTTCAAAGAATTCAGAATTGAAACAAATTGACAAAGTATTAAGATTCTTTGATTAGATCAAGGAATAAATACTTGTGCAAAAAGTTTCTAGATCATCTCAAATGGTTTTCTCATAATGGACGCCTCCTGATACACAATAATTGATTGATATATTTGAAAGGAATAATCATACCTTGTTGTATATGGTACGGTTTATAATGATTTTACCGACATTCAAGTAATCTTCTGGGGTAATACTCTAGAAATGACTGCTTGTCTACAAAAAGGTAACCTCAAAATCTGGCCCCAAGACTCCATAAAAGTTATTGACAGGGAGGATTTCTAATCTTAAATATGTTAAGATAAGGGGTTGTCCAGCTTATGTGAAAAGGTTTCAAAGGATAAGTTTATGACAAGATTTAACAAGTACAGATTTGTGGGACATCCTAAAGTAAGTTTAGGGCATATGTTCTATAATCTTACTTGGACAAAGGTGTTTGTTGCGAAACACGTTGCCTTCTAAGATAAATGTGTTTATCATTAAAGGGGCTAGTAGGAGGATAATATATCTTGAAGAGTTCAAGAACCACAAATCACTATAAGTAAAATAAGAGGAACCTGTAGATAGACCTATTGTACCACAACCAAATCACGGTTTAATCATTGATCTTCATTATCTTACGGTCAAACCATACACGGGGTGTAGGTTCTATCCGTTTAATATTTGCGTATCCTCAACCTTCATGTCGGTTAAAGTGTTCAACGCATACATTTTATTCTAACATTCTCATCCGACTCACATTCGGCTTCTATTAATCTTATTACCTTCGTTATCCATTACTTGAACCCAATGTTCATTAGTCATTCTTAATGTCCAAGCCATACCATTCGTTGTATGCTAAGACCACTCATTTGTCGCAATAGCGTTGCATTTGCAGCGTCTACACGCTTTACACTTATCTCTCACTATCATGAAATAACATCAAAATGTTATTCATTATCCTCGTCACTCAACGTTTAAGGAATCACAACCATAGCAATCATCCACGTTCGTTTATCGTAACTACGGTCCCCGGATATCGGTTCCGTAATCCGTGTTTACATTCTTTCTCTTTTACTCTCATATAATCTTTTCATTCGACCTTCATTAAAGGTTTAATTCACTTGTTTAAGTGTTATATTAGTTGCACATTATGTTCTTTATCTTTCCGTACGTTTCCCCCAAGAGTTGAGCAGTTAAAAGCTCTTCTCTGGCTTTTTCCCCACACTAGTCTTCATGCGCTATTTCTCCTTTTAATCTCTCGCGCATGCGCCGAGTTTGTAGTACCCGACTCTGCAGTGCAGCAATCGGCATACCACCTAACAAGGCATGGTTGGCGCCGCGGCGCCAAGCCCTAACCCTAGAAAGTTTTTCTAAGTGTTAAATCTAATTTGAGACGCTTACTTCCCGCTTCCATAATTTATTCGTTATAACTCGGAATGAGGCCATTCCAAAGCCATTCTCTTCCTTATCTTACGTACTTTAATACCTCTGGACAGAACTTCGTTATGAATCCGTTAACGTGCCATTCATTTTGCTTGATCTTCACCCTTTGTTCAATTTACATTTTTAACGCCCTTTGTTTGTTCGTCTATAATTCGGTCATCCGAACTCGGAATTCGTTCATTCTTGAGTCCACGACTCACGTTTTCTATGTTTTCTTACATTCTTATGAAACCCTATACGTTCGGGTTCATTTACTAACTTTCTAATTCTTGTTTGTCTTTTACAAAATTTTTGCCATAACTTCGTTATAGCTAAGTTTTAATCCGTTCTTCATGAACGTTTCTACCATTCCTAACCAAGAAATATGCATCTAACTTATACGAGATAGTTTTTAACTTGTCCATCAACAACAATTATCCTACGATGGTTTTAAATTTGTCCATCAACAATGTTCTTCGTGTTCTTCGCATGTTCTTAGTGTTCTTCGTTTGTTCTTCATTTTAATCGATATTTTGGATTACGATTTCACTTTTTATTGGAATTTGATGTTATAGAACATTATTCCTTACTTATTTCATCTACTTATTGATATAATCAACTCAAATCATTCTAATTCATTACGAATCCTATACTTCCTTAAGAAATTTATTTACTAAACTTCAAATTCTTATTTTTCTTATTTCTCATGATTTCAACCATATGAAATCATCCCTAACATTATCTACTTCTTATTCTTATTAATTTGTGTTTAAAACATATAAACTTAAAGAAAATTTATAAAAGACTAGGTTTCGGATTACCGTTCTCATTTAATCTCCTTCCGTCGGACAAAGTTTGTTCATGAGAAACTTTTCCTCCTTTTCTTCTTCTCCCTTATCCGAAATCTCTCTCTCTCTCTCTCAAATGTTTGAACAATTTTCAAAATCTCATACAAATGAAAGCTAGCTTCCTATTTATAGAAAATCCAAGCTAAGGATATTTTAGTCATTTCACCCACTTAACCTCCTTACTATTCATGACTTAGGGACTAAGTTAACTTACTCCTTAAGTTTACTTAACACTTAAGTCTACTTAACCTTTAAGTTTGCTTAACACTTAAGTCTACTACTTCCACCTCCTTAGTTAACCTCCTTACTATTCACGAAACTTATCCTGTAAGTTTCGTGATTCCGTTTTTCGGGTTTCGTCCAAAAGTTTTAAAAACTGCGATTCTCGGAATCGAAATATTTTTGGATATTTCGTCTTTCCTTTACCGATTAACTTTTACATATTCTTCGGATTAACTTTTACATATTTTTGGCGTTGAGTGTTTTCCTTCATGTTTTACCCTAACGTAGCTAAACGAATGAAAAGTACATAGCAGTACTTTTCGTTGTTTTTATTTTATCCGATTTTTGCACGTTTTTTGAGAAAAACTTTATCGGCTTACTTAACTTTTCAAGATATATTATCGTCAAATCTTTCGACGGAATGTCATTTTGACATACCGAACTCTCAGAATGGCTTAGGTTATTCAAACCCTAACCTTTAGGTTTCGTCGGGTGAATAGTGTGACGCCCCCAAAATAGGTCCATTCCATCCAACCCATTCTCGAAGTAAGCCAAATACATGGTACGTAAATAACTACAACTTTATTATTACAACATATAAACCGTGAGTTTAAATACGAGATATTGCCATCTGTACAATATCCACACGCAAATAAATCCCCATTATAATTATTGATACATTATTTTACAAAAATGGTGAGGACTACTAAACAACTCTCTCTAGAACCTTCATTCCATACCCCGACTAGTACTCGCTACATTCTCGCCTCCTGAGAAGAAAAATAGAACAACAAGGAAAAAGGGTGAGCTCAACTAGCCCAGTAAAGAATATTATGACTAAGATAATATACAACAAATTATCGTTAGTCTCCAACAGGGAAAAATCTAATAGAATACAATAGACAACTAGTTTTAAATCAACAATTGCAGCGGAAACAACAATTCATTAGAAGAGTTAAGTAGAGAATGCAAACTACTATCTTCTATATATGAATTTAAAAGTTCATCGTCGATATTTTATCCCTGTAACATCAATCAATATATATCTGGAATCAAATATTCATCTTTGCACTAAAGGCCAAAGATATTCATCAGTTGGTCTTGTTCATCTAAACACCTGCTCATCTTTTGCACTACGGCCAACGATATATTCTTCAAATCATTCATCTTTGCCGCAGCCAAAGATATTCCATAATATCATCATTTAAGACTCAAGATGATGAAAATATTTTTAAAAGCGAATCCAAAGGAAACAAAATGACAAGGATTAAGGATTAAGGATTAGTACTTTGTTTTATCCACGTCCAAAATACCTCAAAAATAATCATAGGGGTGTAAAATTCAAGAATGATCAAAACATGGATACAATCAAAGCTAGTATCCGAATAGATATATTTTAGACGAAAAGAAAATTTTTCATTTTTCTATGAATAGTCATGTAGTGATACGTGAATAGTAACTTCGACACCAAAAGATAGAAATTCCACAAAAAACATCTTCACGCTTCATGAATAGTACTCGTGAATAAGAATCGTGAATAGTAACTCATGAATAGTAACTTCGTGAATAGTAACTCATGAATAGTAACCCCGACATGAAAAAGTTCCAAATTTGATAAAAAGTTCCAACCAATATTTCAAAGATAATGATATTGAAGAAATAATATCATTTGAGAAGAAAATAACATCCCTTACCTCGAAAGACAAGATTTCTAGTTGAAACACGGATATATAGCTATGACTTGAACTTGCATCAGAGTATAGCAATACTCAAAGTATACTCAAAATACTCACAAGAATACGCTCGATAATATAGAGAGAAAACTTGAGTTTACGGTGTGATTTTCAATTCTAACCTAAGCACCTATTTATAGGAAATTGCTTAGAACACCAAAGCGAAAATTTAAATATAATAATAATATATTATATATATATTCCTCACGCCAACCAAGACTCCTAAATCAAGTATGTTTACAACACATGGGGGCCAACCAAAACAATAAAAACGTTTTTGTTGATATAAATAATTAAAACTTCAAAAATCAATTATTTTGAGCTTGAAACTTCAATAATTCATAATAAATAGCTCTTTTATCGAAAAAATTCAAATCTCTCGAGTTTTTATAAGAAATTCAATTCTCTACAACTTTACGTAGAAGAAAGTTTTCCTAATTCCAAATGTAAATTGACCAAATCCACAAACGGACAATTTTACGTGCTATAATCAAATTTCGATCAAGAAATGGGGTCCACCGACACACAAAACATGTGTTAATCATTTAATACCACAAAATACTCTTCCTCCTCATATACTCATATATCCCACATTCATTATAAAAATATCACCGCTAATATATTATTAAAATAATATATTTAAATGAATTATTTTATCGGAAAATGATAAAATATTAATTTTCAACAATTGTCATTTTAAAAATTTCTCCATCTATATCCACATAAAATCAATATTTTCCTCATCATATAAATCAATAATTAATTATTCACAAATAATATTACAGAATCAAGATCTTGCAACCGGTAGTTCCTGTGAAAGAGGGGCTTTCGAATAAGAATTTCTCCTTCTTGCGCAATTAATTAGGTGACCAAACCTCTCCTTAATGCGAACTTTCTAGACATTGCCAATAATGTTATCCAATAATATTATTCAGATAATATGAATTATTGCTTCGATAATAAAAAATACTTTGTGTAATGACAATTATTGAAACAACAAAGAATATAAAATATCAACGCAGACAATTATTGAATCAATAAAATAAAATCTTGAATATAATTATTTGTAAATAATTATTGAGTAGTGCCTTCTTACGTAAGAATCAATAATTGGTGCAATCTGGTGCTATTCTTGTTCAACAACGCCAGTATTAGTGTGTTTTAACCACCGGGTATTCCAACAATATAACGGTAATAACTACGCCAATTATTTATAAACAACTTATATTTGTCGTTTCTTCATCCAATCGCTTTCAGTTATGGGGCCGCAAAAGATCACAACGGCAGTCGCATTTAATATTCCCCGACAGTCTTTAATATTCCACGACCAAACGAATATTCCCCGACAACAATGAATATTTTATAACCACTTGCTTATTTTGAAATATTTATGTATCTTACCCTAACTATCCACATTAATCAAATCAACCCTTACTATTTCAAAATAATAAATAGAGGAAATTAAATTTCATTAATAATAAGTTGGGGTCTTACAACCTCCCCTCCTTATGAAATTTCGTCTTCGAAATTGACATACGTATCTGGTGTTTTGAAAAGATGAGAATACCTCGCTTTCATTTCCGTTTCCAACTTCCAGGTCATTTCCTCAATAGCATGGTTTCTCCACAAAACTTTAACTTGTGGTATAACCTCGGTACATAGGACATGTTCTTTCCTATCCAAGATCTTGACAGGTACCTCCTCGTACGTTAAGTCTTCTGATCTCGTCCGGTTCTAACTTCGATGACGTGGTTCGAATCAGTCCACATATTTACGTAACATCGATATAATGAACACGCGTCATACTTGGCGGTAAAAGCAGTCTATAGGCCACGCTCCTATTCGATCGAGAATTTCAAATGGATTAATAAATCAAGGTTTGAGCTTTCCTCACCTCACCGATTCTCGCTTTTGAAATAACAACTTCTTGCACCTCATTCTTCAAATTCATCACTCGGTGTGTATCTTGAATGACTTTAACTTTATCGATTAAAGTCGATTATACTCGTATATCATCACGTGGGTACCTAGAGTTTTCATCTCCATCTCTATTATTTGTAAATTATACGAAATGAGTCTTTGACAATATCGTACTTTCGTGCTTGTATCGATCTTCTACTCAACACGTCGGCTACCACGTTCACTTTTTCGAGATGGCATGGTCGAACATGTGTTCAAATGAGTCTCCTCTTGAGTTCTTGAAGCTCTTCCCACATTCCTTGCTCCATTCGATTTTTGTATCTCTACGAGCAGCCACCGTTAATGGAATAGCGATTCGAGAATATCCTTGAACGAATCTCCGATAATAGCCAACTAAGCTTCTGAAAGCTACGTATTTCGATTATCGACTTAGGTTGTTCTCAACTGTGACTCATATCCCAACCTTGGATAGCACGTTACAATGACACCTATCAGTTTATTATCGCACGAATATGGTGTCCCCTACGGAGAGTCTGGCTTCGATGCATTCCACAAAGGAAGTCACCAGATAAAAGCTCAGGTACCAAATTCTATAGTTGAATTTTTAACTCCTCGAAGTTCAATAGGAGCCATTTGATATGAGATTTTAAAATGAGTTTTGTATCTGGGTTCAAAGTCGATACAAAATTTAATATCGATCTTTAGTAAGTAAGAAATTCTTTCAGAAATACATCGGAAAAATCAATAACAACAGAATATTATTCAAATCTAACGTGTCTTTATTCAAATCCATAACATGGACTAAGAAAACTTGACATCCAGAATAAAACGAATGACTTCATGGCTTGATATGAAAATGTTTGACTACAATGGTTTGATTGCTTGAATTGAATAACAAAGTTGCTTAAGAATATGAAAACTAACAACCTTACGAAAGTAATCAATTTCGGCGTGATGAGTAGGTAACCTTAAAATCACATCAAAAGCAAATATCTCTATAGAAATAAGGTTAACGGGTAATGTGATAGTGCTAACTTTGAATCAAGCAAGATTTCTAAACAACGGATGTAATGAAAGTTTCTCCTAACGAGTCTCCACAGATAGGTCAAAGTCTAATTTCTCCGTAGTCAAGTTCAAGCGTTGGCGCAAGAAAGAGAGATAAAAGAATGGGTAGAACCCAGATATCTAGTAAGGTATAAACTTCGCGAGAATTTATAATTAACTAACCCGTAACTAACGTTCGGGTTCCTTGTATTTTGACCGGTCACGACAAACGCTCTTCCGAGAATCGTTGACTTTGATTTTTTCGGGACATCCTTTTGAGTCACCATTCTCATTGGATCGGGTTTCAATTTCGCATAACTGATCTCGGCGATATGTCCTTCTTTTCCACAATTATAGCATACCTTAAAGCTGTTGTGGGCGGTTTGGGGTGATATGTCCCTCTTTCCGCATTTGTAACATCTACGACGATGGTCTTTCTCCTCCTTGGAACCGGTTGCTCTTGGCATGACGCGTCTTCACATGGTCGTTGTTGAATCTCCTCTTTTAAAATCTCCTCCCGACTTCGCTTCTATTTTCATGGCCACGATTACCACCAGAGTGGTTACCGCCTTTGTCTCAGATTCTTCTTTCTCCATTTGGTTATCGTTATTTTGTTGACTACTATCTTCTTGGTATGATCCTGGTTATGGTCCCTCGGTTGAGCGTACTCGTTATCTCTCGCTCTAACAATGAGCCCCTGTTGACAACATCCTAATAATAGAGAAAATTTATGAGAAATGAGATCTTGACGTATCTGGGTTTCAAACCTCTCGAAACATCCGCGTCATCGTTCCTCATTCTCCACCAAATGAGGTGCAAACACTGGCTAACTCTGCGAACTTCGCCTCGTCTTTGGGACACCGTCGTCATGTTATTCTGCTCCGGTCCTAATAAACTCCATTTCCTTCATATAATGAATACTTTCGGGGAAGTACTTGTCATTGAACTGCTTCTGAAATGTCTCCCATGACATCTTGAGTGAGGTGGTGGATGGTACGCTTCACGCTCTCCACCAAAGAGTCTCTGCTTCGCCACGCGAAACATAAAGGTAGCGAATGGAACCTTCGTTCATTCCTCAGTGCATCCCAAGACATCGAATATCTTGGTAATTTGCTTGACCCATGTTTCCGCCATGATCGGATCTGGCTTTCCCTTAAATTCGGTGGTCCCAACTCTTTGAATCGCTTGTTTGTGACAACCCGTGAATTGCTATCATTTCCTCCTGTATTTTGAACACGAATCTCCTCGTGCGATTTTGCATGAACTGCAAAAAGCTTCTAAACATCCCTCGTTCATCATCTCGCTCAATTGTGTTGTTGTTCACGGAGGAACATTGCCACTGTTGTTGCGTTCTCCTCGTTGGTAAATCTGAGGCATCTCCACGGTCTCATTTACTCCATTTGTTAATATTCTCGATCGACATTCTCAAATATCGCCATAAAACAAGGGTTAATTAAGGAAATCAATATATCACATAATATCCCTAAATACTAAACCAACTAACAAATAAGCTTAGGTAGGACACACTAGCGAAGGATTTACTCGTCTCTCCCTCCTAGTTATATTCCCCGATCTCCGCCAGGAGATCATATCCCTAAGCTACGATACCAAGCTGTGGCGCCCCCAAAATAGGTCCATTCCATCCAACCCATTCTGAGTCGCCAAATACATGGCATGTAAAATAACTACAACTTTATTATTACAACATATAAATCGTGAGTTTAAATACGAGATATTGCCATCTAGACAATATCCACACGCAAATAAATCCCCATCATAATTATTGATACATTATTTTATAAAATGGTGAGGACTACTAAACAACTCTCTCTAGAACCTTCATTCCATACCTTTACTAGTACTAAGCTACATTCTCGCCTCCCCGAGAAGAAAAATAGAACAACAAGGAAAAGGGTGAGCTCAACTAGCCCAAGAAAGAATATTATGACTAAGATAATATACAACAAATTATCGTTAGTCTCCAACGAGGAAAAATCTAATAGAATACAATAGACAACTAGTTTTAAATCAACAATTGCAATGAAACAACAATTCATTAGAAGAGTTAAGTAGAGAATGCAAACTACTATCTTCTATATATGAATTTAAAAGTTCATCGTCGATATTTTATCCTGTAACATCAATCAATATATATCTGGAATCAAATATTCATCTTTTGCACTAAAGGCCAAAGATATTCATCGATTAGTCTTGTTCATCTAAACACTGTTCATCTTTTGCACTACGGGCCAAAGATATTCTTCAGAAATCATTCATCTTTGCACCGCAGCCAAAGATATTCCATAATATCATCATTTAAGATCAAGATGATGAAAATATTTTTAAAGAAACGAATCGGTGAAACAAAATGACAAGGATTAAGGATTAAGGATTCGTACTTTGTTTTATCCACGTCCACAAATACCTCAAAAATAATCATAGGGTGTAAAATTCAAGAATGATCAAAACATGGATACAATCAAAGCTAGTATCCGAATAGATATTTTAGACGAAAGAAAATTTTTTCATTTTTCTTTGAATAGTGCCGATATCGTGAATAATTAACTCAGACACCAAAAGATAGAAATTCCACAAAAAAACATCTTCACGCTTCATGAATAGACTAGTACTCGTGAATAAGAACTCGTGAATAATAACTCATGAATAGTAATTCGTGAATAGTAACTCATGAATAGTAACCCCGAGCATGAAAAAGTTCCAAATTTGATAAAAGTTCCAACTAATATTTGAAAGATAATGATATTGAAGAAATAATATCATTTGAGAAGAAAATAACATCCCTTACCTCGAAAAGATGCAAGATTTCTAGTTGAAACACGGATATAGGCTATGACTTGAACTTGCACCGTATAGCAATACTCAAAGTATACTCAAAATACTCACAAGAATACGCTCGATAATATAGAGAGAAAACTTGAGTTTACGGTGTGATTTTCAATTCTAACCTAAGCACCCTATTTATAGAAATTGCTTAGAACACCAAAGCGAAAATTTAATATAATAATAATATATTATATATATATATCTTCTACGCCAACCAAGACTCACAAATCAAAGTATGTTTACAACACATGGGGGCCAACCAAAACAATAAAAACGTTTTTGTTGATATAAATAATTAAAACTTCAAAAATCAATTATTTGAGCTTCTAACTTCAATAATTCATAATAAATAGCTCTTTTATCAGAAAAATTCAAATCACGCGAGGTTTTATAGGAAATTCAATTCTCTACAACTTTGCAGAAGAAAGTTTTTCCAAATTCCAAACAGAAATTGACCGAAATCCACAAACGGATAATTTTACAGGCTATAATCAAATTTCAGTCAAGAAATGGGGTCCACCGACACACAAAACATGTGTTAATCATTTAATGCCACAAAAATAATCTTCCTCCTCATATACTCATATATCCCACATTCATTATAAAAATATCACCGTTAATATATTATTAAAATAATATATTTAAATGAATTATTTTATCAGAAAATGATAAAATATTAATTTTCAACAATTGTCATTTTAAAAATTTTCTCCATCTATATCCACATAAAATCAATATTTTCCTCATCATATAAATCAATAATTAATTATTCACAAATAATATTACGAGAATCACAATCTTGGCAACTGTGTAGTCTCGGGAAAGAGGGGGCTTTCCAATAAGAATTTCTCCTTCTTGGCCAAGTATGATTAGGTGACCAAACCTCTCCTTAGACGTAACTTTCTAGACATTGCCAATAATGTTATCCAATAATATTATTCGGATAATATGAATTATTGCTTCGATAATAAAAAATCTTGTAATGACAATTATTGAAACAACAACAATATAAAATATCAACGCAACAATTATTGAATCAATAAAATAAAATCTTTGAATAAATTCTTATAACAATTATTGAGTAGTGCCTTCTTACGTAAGAATCAATAATTGGTGCAATCTGGTGTCTACTCTTGTTCAACAACGCGTATTAGTGTGTTTTAACCACCGGGTATTCCAACAAGATAATTTGAATAACTACTACCATTATTTATAAACAACTTATATTTGTCGTTTTCTTCATCCAATCGCTTTCCGTTATGGGGCCCAAAAAGATCAAGTCGTCGTATTTAATATTCCCAAAAGATTTAATATTCCACGACACCAAACGAATATTCCCAAACAACAATGAATATTTTATAACCACTTGCTTATTTTGAAATATTTATGTATCTTACCCTAACTATCCACATTAATCAAATCAACCCTTACTATTTCAAAATAATAAATAGAGGAAATTAAATTTCATTAATAATAAGTTGGGGTCTTACAAATAGTGCCTATTTTGTCTTTTTTTCCCGGAAATATTTTTGTTCCCGAAAAATTTTCATTTTCATCTTGAAAATTCTTAATCGCTTAGTCTAGCTCGTAGCCAGAATCCTCCCGACTTATAATCATCCTAGGTTCTAGAACGATTAATAAACACATAACACATAATATTATTAATAAAAATTCATTTTATTAATAACTAATTCTTTAAACTTAAATTACGAAAATCCAAATTTTCTGAGTTACATCAACTCACAGGTGAATTCACTTTTTCATACATCTTGAATTTTCTCTTTCCTCCTTCCTATACTCTTCCCCTGCACCAAACAAGAAGATCTCATTATCTAGCCTCTTAATCGGAAAGAAGTAACAGACGGATATATAAAGTCAAATATATCTAATCACTCTATACGATTCTGATATATGATTCAAAACATAATCTACTGATGTTTTATAAATTAAGTTGGTAGGGTATGAACTTTACAAAGAACCATTACCATCTGGTGGGATTATTCTTCGGAATAGGTGCGATTCATGGGAAGCTTTGTATGTTCGTTTCAAATGACCCCACCAGATTAAGGGGTGGAACTTACTACCCATAACTCATTAAGAAACATCTTAGTGCACAAGAGATTGCAGCTTAATGCAAACTGCCATGTGTATATCTTGTCGATAGTGGAGGTGCTTTCTTTCCAAAGTAGGCTGAGGTTTTTCCTGACAAGGATAATTTTGGAAGAATTTTCTACAATCAAGTTATAATGTCTTCGGAAGGTATTCCCCAAATTGCATTGGTTTTGGGCTCTTGCACGGATGGTAGGGCTTATATACCTGTGATGGCTGATGAAAGTGTGATGGTCAAAGGAAATGGTACTATCTTCCTTGCTGGACCTCAACTTGTGAAGGTTAGTTCAGGAGTTTCTAGTATTACAAGTTGAATTATATCCTCTACACCTGACCGCTTCCTGCCAGCTTCAAGATCCATGTATACACGAAGATGATCTCCATTGCATCTTTAGCATACATAAAGAAGAATATACAATATGAAATTGCAAAGGAAAATAATATCAGAATATGATATCGCGGTGGATAAATCTAATGTTATTCAGTTTTGCTGCAAATAGTAATTAGATATCCTTATGAGAAATTCAAAACCTTTTGAGAAAGTAGAGAGGATCATTTAAGCATTGTAATTTCAGATTGAAAGTTAATTTGCTAAAAGTGGTAGTTTTTTCATTCATGAATTCCAGAAAATTAAAAGCCCAAGGCAAATAATTGATCACTTTCAGGAAAGTGGAAAGAGAAAAGAAACCCATGGAAAAGGTGAAGGAGAGCACCACTATGCCGCCACCACTACATCATCGCCACCGCCACCATTAATTGTTTGTGCTATGATTAGAGGGGGCGGAGAGGGAGGAGGAAAAAGCTCATCAGACGGTTTGAGATAGCCACACATACGTATATCTTTCTTTAATAAACCCTTCAACTGCAGAAATCTGACAAGCAAACACCTCGGAATGATCCTCTTTTTCAAACTGTAGGTAAGAACTATAGGACTTCTTACTATATCTCTAGACTTAACACCCATCTTATTCACAAGAAAATAAATTCCATTCGCAATTTTCCTCTCAAATAAGCGCAAACACACATGGTTCCTTCTGAAGGCCAAATAAACGTCATCATCAGACCATCCCAACCTCTTGTAGACTTCAATTTTGTGCTGCCATGTTGATTTACTAATCTTAATAAATGCAGCTAGTGCCATGACAAATGTCAGTTTTGAAGGGTTGAATCCCATATCAATGACCTCCTTCACTTTTGCACCAAAAATATCTGTCTTTTGACTCAATACATTGGGGTATAAACTTACCAATGAGACAATGAGGCACGCCAAGCCCTCTCAAAAATTCTATATTGGGAATAATATTTCTTTGCACATAACTTCCTAGAACCCAACAATAATGACTCAAAACAGCAGCAACTTTAGTGTTATTACCAATTATTATACCCTTGAGAAAATCATAAAATGCGATAACCCAGTTTTCCAAGCTATACTCTAATAACTGTGGCCTTGAACATATAAATTTTAGAAATTTAGAGCCCGATAAACCTACACTAAGGAGTAATATAAGCTTGGGGCATAAGGCTTTTCCTAAGATTTAAAATTTACAAACTTAGATGTAGATATAGCGCTTTACAAACTTAGATGGGATAACCCACATGATTCTATGAGGTAAGACAATCGTAAATGAGTGTTGTTTTATATCTTTTTCTTGTCTTTGAAGATTTTGATTTTCTTCGTATGAGAAATATTTGGTGGGCAATCTTGATAATATTCGAGTCTTTTGAATAAAACCCGGATCAAAATTAGCTAAAATTGTTAAAGTCAAGGCAAACCCATTACGGATTAACAATCTTTGCTTGCAATAAAAGCATACATGATGATGGAGTATTAAAGTAGGAAGATAACTCACCAATTTTGGAGAGGCGTGTTACATTGCTTCGCTTTCAGAAAACCTCGCCTCTCGTTATCCCCAATATCTCTCCTCTCTTATATGGAGGAAAAAACCTTAGAAGTTAACTAATGAAATATGAGTATTAAACAAGACCACAAATTCAACTAAAGAAATTAAATTTCACAAAGAGCATGGCCGGGTACTAGGAACCAATTATTATAAGTTAAATTTAATTATTATTATAAATAAATTTAATACTATAAAAAATTTAATGTATTTATATTATAATTTATATTTACCATAATTAATTCAAAAAAAATTATTTAGAACAAGGTAGCGACCAATTTTATCCCTCGCAAAAAACTTCTGAATAATGATATATAGTGAGTAATAATTCCTTCACTAAATAGATTTTTTCCTCGCAAATTTTCATCATAAATTGGCTCCAAAAATCTTTCTATCGCCCCAATTTTATGAGGAAAAAAATATAAATTGTGAAGGATGTTTCTTTCGCTAATAACTATATTGTCACTATACTTTTTTCCTTCACTGTTCCTTCGTTAAACAACTCCTCATGTGAAGGAATAAATTCCTTCACAAAAATTCCTTCGCTAGAGGCCATTTTTGGTGTAGTGTTCCTTGGCGTCAGGTCAAGGATACTAAAATTGAAATTATTACATTTCCAAATTACAAAGAATATATAAGAACTAAATAATTAATACAAACATATTGTTAAATATGAAATTACCTAGTAGTCCCGGCACGACATATAAGCGGCGCCTGGGGGGGATTCCCTAGCAATCCACGTGCTAGTCCCTGTGGAGGCTTACGTCGATCACCTATGTAGTGAAATACAACAATATTTATATAAACGAATATAATATCAATATTATATAAAATTAAAAATAATAAGATGTATAACAACAAAACATGTAATTATACCTGATGATCCGACCTGATCATCACCAACACTACCTCCATGGCCCCACGACCTGAATTACCAGCACGGCCACCACGATCGCCGTGTGGTGTACGCGCCATATCTGTATATATACTGTCAAATCATCATCAAAAAGATAATATGCGGATACAACTAAAAGGATACAACATAAATATTAGAATCATCATGTACATATAACTAAAAGGATACAATATGCAGATATAACTAAAAGGAAACAACTATAACATTTGAATACAACTAAAAGGATACAACATGCAAATATAACTAAAAGGAGACAACTATTACATTTGAATACAACTAAAATATAAAGAGTACATACTCCTAATCATTTATATAATCAAAGCCATCAATATCAGAATAGTCATCTTCAATTACTAGATCTTCACTATAGTTGTCATCACCATCTTCTTCATCCTCAACGATTTCTTCAATTATATCTATCTCCTCAACAACATCGTCTTCACTTTCAACAACGACAACATCATCCTCTTCTTCACTAGACTAACTAATAATTGTCACATCAGTAGGTGTGACACTAGTAGACTCAACTTGTAAAGGGTCATCGTCTGGAAGAGGAGTTGTGCCTTGAAAACCATGGGCTTTGGTGGTTATAACAGCATGCCATGGGTTTGCAGGAGTCTTAACACTCCGTGCGTAGTACACCTGTATTGCTTGACTTGCTAAAATAAAAGGCTCATCCATACCAATCATCAGTCTTAGTTTTGACTTAACGTTAACAGTCACCCGTCTTGATTTTTTATCTACTTTAACTCCATTCTCAAACATCAAACCAATGACAATTGAAGCAAACTAATTCCTTATGACCCCAATATTTGAGAACGACAACTTCTAAAAATCGTCCATACCTGTCATCCCAAATGTTATTGTAGACTAAATATGCACCCGAAGAATATCAAGAGATATATACTAGACCGAAAATTCAAAAAATATAAAGACGTGCTCAAGTCGTTAACACCGACCTAAGTGAGATTGAAACATACAATAACAGTCCCAAAACGGGGACTATTTGAGATCCACTCCTATTAAGTGAATCTCAAATGGGTTTCTAAGCTTCATAAATTATATGAAAATATGCACGTATGAAAGTATAATGAGCTGGTAAATTTCTTTAACCCACCCTCAAATAGGTAAAAAATAAATAAATATTATTTTTGAATATACTTGCAGTTTAATGGACCATCTATATATTACATGTTACATATAAATCAGTTAAAATCAAATCAAATCTATCTACAACAAACTAATATTCGTCTGTATGTCAAGAGAGGGCATGCAGATAAGATGCAAGAACATATTTCAACTTCAACTAGAAAGATACAATTTTTAGCCAAAACCATAAAGTTGATCATTTCGATGTTTCCCCTAAGTCAAATACAATTGCATTTCCATGACCTAAATGCTTTGGTGTTTGAGCATTCCACAAACTTTTAAGTTTTGAACCTCTTTAATTATGTTAGTGAGGAACAATAAACTTCTACCCGTAAAGGGAAGGGATAACTCACACTTACTATCAAATTTTTATTGTAAACAATGGTTCTTACCCACACAGTCTTTAAAAAGGAGAAACAATAAAAACTTATTTGAAATCAAACAAAAATAGAAATGTAGGCAGCGATAATCGGTTTAAATAGGAAATCAATAATCCGTCCAATTCTCTCTCCTCTAGGCGCATTTGAAGATGATGGTGGACTAGGACTAGGACTAGGACTACGCCTATTTGTAAAAAAATTCAACCAACTTGAAATAGCTGAAAAGGGTTTATGCTCCGAATTATGATGGGACTGAGAATGCGAAAACCTCTCAGGTGAGGAAACATCACTCAACCTATATTGCTCTTTGATGAAGTAGGAGAGCTTTCTAAATCTTCAAACTGGTTGGACATGATATGATGTTTCTTTAGAAGGTTCTTCATATTATTTGTGCTAAGCTATACAAGTTAATGCTAGCGAAGAAAAAAATGTAGCCATAAAACTCTCCATTGTCTTGGACCAAACATGAGAGCAGTGACAAAACCACAAGTACAAAATTTCAAGCCAACCCAGAAAGGTAGTTTAAGTCAACAACAAGAAACCTCAAATAAACCCATCAAATCCAAGAACAAAAACAAGCATTTCAACTAAAGCACTAAAGATATCAAAAAATAACAATACGCAGATGCCCAAATTGAAATTAAACCCCTCTCATACATGAGAGATCCAACCTTTAAGTTAATACAAAAATAATAAATTCAAACAGATTAAAATACAACATATACAGGGCAACATATGTTAAAGCACTGGTATACTCTTATACATACACACATACATATACTCTTATACATACACACATACAATTTTTCATCAAGTAGTGGGGTAAAATTGAGATTAGTGACTGGAAAGCAATTCAAGTGTTAACATATCAATATCCCATCAAAACTTTCCTATATTAAAGCAAACTATTAAAGCAAACAATGAGATTAATTAGCTACTAACACAATTAGATTAAATCAAGCACGCCTAAAACTTTTAAAAAAATAAAATCAGATAATTACTTCAAACAAAATAAGAATAACGAAATCATACCTAATGCAAGTTGTGGGAAAATAGGAGTAAAGAAGAAGGACAGGTGGAGCTGACCGGAAGGAGAGGGGGAGGGTCACCGAAGGTATGGCAAGAGAGGAGGAGGTCACCGGAAGGTATGGCAGAGGGGGGAGACTCGTCGGAGGTGGAAGGAGGGGGGAAAGAGTCACCAGAGGGGAAGCTCACCTTAATTGATGCTCAAATACGATACCCTAACTCGTCTGGGAGTGATTGGGGTGAATAGGATTGATGGAAAATCATATAATAGGTAGTATAGTAGAAGAGGGAAAAGAAAAGTAGTCATTCCCGTCGAGCCCGGGGTTTTAAAACAAGACTCATTCTCGACGGCATAGATGGCATAGCCGTCGAGATTAACCCCGTCGCTTATGACTCATTCTCGATGGCAATAGCGACGGCAGTCCATCGCCAATGACTTTTCCCACGCTCGCGAAAAATTTCCCACAAAAATTAGACCCGGGAAGGGTCATTCTCGACGGTCCACATTGTCGACGGCTAGGCCGTCGATAATGATGTTAATATCGATGGGGTTTCTGCCGTCGCCAATGAGGCCGTCGCCAATGACCTGTTTTTTTGTAGTGAAACATGACAATTGAAATATTTATTTAAATTACAAATAAATATTTTAAATTACAAATAAAATTCTAGATTGTTACATCCTTCCCTCCTTACAAGGATTCTATCCCCAGAATTGAAGACATAAATTACACAAATAACTTAGGATAACTTTTCATCATCTTATTTTCGATTTCCCTCATAGCTTCTTCAGCATTGTGGTCCTTCCACATTACCTTACAAAAGGTATCACTTTATTCCTGAGAACTTCTTCTTTTCTGTTAACTTATCTAATAGAAATTTCCTCGTAGAATACACCTTTATCAAACTATAATGGTTTATACTTGATAACATGATTGCAGTCGGGCTTGTTTGATCATATCACTAAAACATAAAAAACATTGCGAATGCGCTCTAACTGTAGAGGTAAGGCTATCTAAAAATAATCTTTTAAACTTCATCAATGCTCCCTATACTATAACCTTTTTATACCCAATATAGGTCATCAAACTTACCACACTTTGGAAATCTAGGAACTTACCATAATCATATGAGTTTAGGAACTTATCCTAGTCAGACCATAGGCGTCCATTCGCTAAGGAGTTCAAAACAGACCATATGATTATAAGTTACGAACTTACCATATGCTTTAGTTTTAAGAACTGAACCTAATCTTAATATCATCTAACCTAATCTTAAAAGCCTCTAACTATCAAATATATTCATAAGAAAAGAATCATTTTTCCACCACATATACTTTGATAGCGCGACACCGATATTCCAATGATTATCAATGTGATAAACTAAGTACATGCACAAAACCTCTGCCCATACAAAGGTTTGTACAACTTAGTCACCATATGAGTCCTCAATTGAAATCTTACCTAACATTGTCTTACTCTTAACTTATTCTTAACTTGCCCTTAACTTGCTCAATACAAATTCCTTGTATCACATTATTTATAACTCCTCGTGTGCTTAGCAGGCCTTCCAATGTCTGGATTTCCTTTTAGTTTGCCAATCGATTTGCAAACGATATGACGTACTTATTTCTAACTGCGTTCCACGTGTTCATGCAAACTTTTCTGAAAATTCGATGTGAATCGTGAATCTCGGTTCGACACAATTGATACTGAAACACTGTGCCTTGAAATAATTTCTTTAACATATAACTTTGCACACTGATCGATAGGTAATATGCTAACTTTGACATATTATGAAATCTATCACCATATCTTGCCACCAAAAGTATTCTTGAAGGCGTAATATATTTTCGTGCTCCCTAGTTGATTCGACATATAAATTTTATGCAAAACTTCATCTTCAATTCCTGATACTAACGAAACCTAGTTTCTTCCTTCAACTTTCAACCATCCTTCAGTATCGATTTTGAATTTGACACCTTCATCTTGGAGCTACTCTTCCTTTACTTTGTCCAGCAAAGTTGTACGATTTTCCATCTGAACAGATTCCCCTCTGACTTCTTCGAATATCTTACCTCTCATCACAACTTAACAATCCCTATTATGAACCCATCTTACACAATTAACAAAAATAACTACTACCTTTTACTTAAGATGTCGGCAACCATATTCGTTTAGGATTTTACAACCATAATTCTTGATCAATTTCAACTATAACTTCTGACGCATGTTTAAATATCTCTGTGAGAGGATATACTTTAGATACTTATGGTTTGTTTATATCTCACACTACTTCCAAAAAATAACACCTCTAAATACTCAAGGCAACCACTACTATCTTCAACTCTAGATCGTTAGGCAGATGCCCTTTCTCATAAAACTTTAACTGACGCGATGCGTATGAAATGACCATGACGTCCTACCTAAACACACAGCCTAGTACATTGTATGATGCATCACTATACAACATAAAATTTTTTATATTATCTAGTAAAGACAACACATGTGACATACCTAACTTTTTCTTTAATTCATGAAAATTCGCTTCATAATTTTCATGCCCATAAAAATTCCACCGATTTCCTCATCAAGTTAGCTAACAGAGTGGCTATCTTGAACGTCGCGTATCCCACACACTATTTTCTTAACAACTTCCTGACTTACAACATCGATAGATAATTCTACCGTACATGCGACTTTCAACTAAAAAAAAGAAAATACTACTTTTGACTTCCTTAGAGTCATAAGGTTTACGCACTTTCTTTAACAATCACTTCTCACCACATGGTTTAATATCCTTAAACTTTCCCAAATCAAATTAGAAATAAATCCACTGACTTTACGTGGCCTTTAATACCCATACATCAATTCTACACATCAACTTAAAAGGATTCACTATTCACACTTTCTATATTTAGGGAATAGTCTAACTCTTCCCGAAGCCAATCTAATTTCTAAGCAAATTCATTAGGCATAAATTAACAAGTGGCACTTAAATTAAATAAGACACAACCATATATATAACTGATTGGAACCATACCTTGCATTGTGTCCTGCATCGTCATGTTTGATAATTGTTCGATTGGTCAACTTGGCAGAGCTGATTCTACAATAACTAGCTTGTCACTGCCCCCCTTGCTTCCACTTTCTTTTCGTGCCGCTTTCTTTGGGTAACCTTGAGCCAAGTGCTCCTTCGATCCAAACGTGAAGTAGGCTCCCTTCCTTGGTCTTAAACATGTCAGTGCAATGTGGATGTAACACCCCCAAATTCAAGTACTTGAAACCCAAACTCGGTGCTTTATGATACCATTTCTATGAGCAGAAATAATTCTAATAATAATAACAATAATATAAATATCAAACTTAACTTACATTTATCAGAGTCTAATCCCAAGTACGCAACCTTTACTACATTCTTTACATGATATATAATATATACCATAGTCTTAATACAGTCTAACTATTACAAAAGATACCATAAAATATATTATGTTTGCTTTCCTTTTCACTTGTTCTTGTCTGAACCTTCAGGTTGATCATGCCTAGCTGAAAACATTTAAATTTAAAGCAAGAATGAGCATTTGGGTGCCCAGCAAGTAATAACAATTATAAATATAATTAGCTGAAAGAATTAAATGTTTTCTTTGTACATCACTTCTACAATGAATAAATAGTTGTGAAGTAAACTGAACCGATAATAATAGCATAACAATTCTATATCAAATTTTTGAAACTACGTATTGACTATATATATGGGGTAGTCGACATACTATAACATTGTTTCTATTTTCGAAAAGGTTAGACAGAACTTCATCTGCAAACCGTCATAACTTACGGGCACGAGGGTGTACATCCCATGGACCCTGTATTGATCAATACTACATTATAAGAACGATATCATCGTTCATCTTTTTCGCCTTGGGCACATAAATTTTTTCCCATATTCGGGATGTTCATACTTAGTCGTGAATCCAAACCAAAGCAATTTGATTGGATACAAAAGAGTTTTATCATATTTAACGATATTTCTGAATCTGTGTCTAGCTAGGTCAAATAGCTTAAAGGTATATATATATATATATATATATATATATATATATATATATATATCAACATGTTATTAAATGCAATGATTATCCAAATGGGGACACTTGAATAACCATATTTAGAAATTAACGAACAGAATATATATATCTTAATTACCATATAGTATCATGTTGATAATCAATGATCGGATATAACATATATAACAATAGGGTTAATAAACTAGTACAATAATAATATAATTCTGAAACTTCTTACTCATGTCCATTGCATAAAGAAAATGCAAAGGTAAGGTACTTGCTTGGTCTGCTGCTTACAATACGCAAGTTAGTTTTATCTTTTATACCGAAACCTATCATTAATAAGATCATTTGATAGATTAGAATAACATATTATAAAACATAACACTGCTTATTGCAGTCAGTACATAACCTAATCACCTTGTCACACATATTCAACAGTCATTGAATCACCAACAAACATTAATACAGTCAAAATATCTAAGTCCAGATCAATTTCTTAAACATGTCGGTGTACCAACGACTTTACCGGTAATTATCGAGTTTAAGACTCTATCATGTAGTTCAATAGATGCAAATATCAGTCATATGATTTTTATAGCCTTATAACAATTTTTAAATAATTATTATAATTTATCGCTGAATTTTCAAACACCTAATCATTATTAAATGATTTAAATATTAAATAATTCTATTATTATTAACATTTAATTAATATTAAACTATTATCGAAACCCTTCATCAAAATATTAAAGTTATTTGTAATAACTTATAACATTTTTAAAGTATTTATATACCCGTAAATGATCTTTAAAACATTTAAAATCATTTTAAATACTTACCATTAATATTTAAATATTATTTGCACTATTTATCCAAATATTAAAAGTTATTAAGTATAACTTAAAATATTTTAATTCATTTATAACATTTTAAATGATTTTTAAAATTAATAAAACCATTTATTTAATATAATTATTAAATAAACTCAATATCATTAATATTAAATAAATATCATTAATATTAAATTATTAATGAACTTATCCTTTAAATATTAAAAGTTATATTTTATAACTTGAAATATATTTAAATACTTTATTTTTATTTAAAATGATTTTTATAAAATTAAAATCATTTTTAAACTAATTTATTTAATATATATTTTAAATAAATCGAATATCATTGATATTAGAATATTAATATTCTTCATGACAAAATATCAAAAGTTATATTTTATAACTTCAAATATTTTTATAATCTTTAAATCATTTTTATATAATATTTAAATCATTAATTCTATTTTCATAATTTATTTAATACATTTATGAAATAACTTAAATATCATTAATATTAATTAATTAATGAAATTCATCACAAAATATTAAAAGTCATTAAAAATAACTTAAAATATTTTTATATCATAATATAATTTGAAATGATTTTTCATGTATTAAAATTATTTTTAAATAATTTATTTAATATAACAATTAAATAAATTAAATATCTTTAATATTTTAAAAATATTAAATATTTATGAAATATATTAAAAATTATTAAAAACTAATTTTCAGACATTAAAATAATTTTTAAGAATTTATTTTTTATTTTTAATAATTTAAAACAATTTTTTTCTATTTATTTAATAAAAATAATAATTTTATAAATAAAGTGTCGCTATAGGTGCTTTAGGCGACAAAACTGTCGTTGAATGTGTTCTTGAGGCTCAAGAACACTGACAGTCAGTATTCAAGGCCCTGAGTTTGACCATCAATGATTCTTAGCCTGAGCATGTTATGGGTGAACTAAGACGTTGATATTGTAGTATTGATGTAATACTACAATATCCAACCATCATTTAAGCCATACCACATAACAACAAGAAGATATGTCCCTTCAAACTTTCTGTAAGAGCTTTATGGGTTTTTCTGGGTTACCTAGAAACCCAGTCAGCCTTGAGAAGTCATGTTGAGGCTCATTAATATTAGGGTTCTGATATTTGTTAATGTGTTCTAATGCTTCAGGTTTGTAGTACATACGACAGAGTAAAAATATTCATCATCAGGTCGGACAAACAACATCAGAATCACAAGGTAGCACCCGGTCAACCCATGTCAGAAATGGTGTTCTTGAGTTTTCTAGGTTGCCCAGAAAACCAAGTTCGTGATCGAGCAAGCTATTTTAACCAACCATTACGTCCAGTCAGTCGGTTAACTAAGTGATACCAAGGCTAGGATCTAAAGTCCATTTATCATACTACAACTTAATTATCACAACAAAAAAAAAACATCAAACAGAAGCAAGATCAAAGCCACAGAAAATCTTGTCAAACGTTTCTGGGTAACAATCTGGGTTACCCAGATCAGCTTGGTCATGGCCGGTCAACGGCCTTGGACCACTAATATCTTGTGATGTACACATGATTTATACATGAATCCAGTTCCAGATCAAAGATCTCCTAACATACTACAAGTATAAACATTAACACAACCAAAAACATAAATAGAAAAAGATTTATAGCCTCTGACATTCATTGTCAGACCATAGAAATAAATTTTCCCAGATTTTTGAAATCACCAATTTCGTGTATTTAGATGTTATGGATGTATCAAATACCAACCCAAATCACTTAGTTACACACTAACATATTAAAACACAAGATTATAACATCTAACATGATGAACATGATCAGATTTTTGGTTTAAGTTTTATACCTCTCATGATCAATTCTTGATTCTAGGCTCTTGATTGGTTATGAGCAGTAGTGGGGCTGTGTTTTGGGACTGGTATGCAATAGAAATTTGTGGGTTAGAGAGAGAATGGTCTAGGTTGAGTGTAAGTGCACAAATGGGACTTAAAGGTTAACTTTTCTCTCTCTAATCCTATATATATAAGACTTGTAATGAAAGTGGCTAAGATTTTTAGCTGATTGGCAATGAATTATGTCACATTGGGTTAGTGAGAGTGGTTGAACAACCCCAACTTTGCTAGATTCACAAGTTAGCTCAAATAATGCACAAAAGGGTAAAATGGTCATTGGCCTTAAAATTTTAATGACAAACTAGTAACTTGTCAAACCCTTAGGGTTTGACCCTTAGGGTTTAACCCTAAGGTTTATCACTTAGATTTGTAGGATTTCAATTAAGGGTTTACTACAAAAAAACTTTAGTTTCAAAAATTGTAATTAGGGTTTCTTAATATAGTTTAGGTTTTTAATTAATTAGAACTTGCTAATGAGGTTGAGGTCTACTAATTAACATTAAACATTTCAAATTTTGCAATTAGGGCTTCCTCACTTGACAATTAGGGTTCCAAATATAGAAAATAGGGTTTATAAATATTATTTAGGGTTTTCAAAATTAGGGTTTTTAATTACTAATTAGGGTTTTCCTTAATTAGCATTTAAATTATATATTACCCAACATAAATCACATCACACAATCATTACACAGTCTTGGATCTCCCATTTGAGTTTTACAGTAGGGTTAGACAAATTAATATTAGGGTTTGGTCATGATACATTAAAATTGTTCCACACATTAACATTACACACATACAGTACACATCTATAACACTGACAAATAATAATATAATATTATAATAAATATCATTAATCACATAACATAATTACTAGACATGTTTTAAAATCTCGTTTGACTTCAAAACTATGGTTTATCGGTAGCATTAGGGTTTTCCAAATACTACACCACCATTGACCAATGCATACATACCATACTTATTTATAGCACTGAAAAATCAAAATATAATTGATATTATATTCTTATTCTCATTGCTTGATAAAAATCCAAAATTAGGGTTTGGATTCCATATCTGATTTATCTTTCATATATAACATTAATAATTAAGTTAAAATAAATAACTTAATTAATCTGAAATAAATTCATATAATAAAATAAAATAATTATTATAATTGTGCTTTAATCATTTCTTATATTATTTAAATAATATAATTATCATATTTTCATGGAAAATAAATATTAAAAACATTTTTACTATAAAATTAATTATTATAAGAATATAGTTTATAATGATCAATAATTCTAAAATAAAATTATTTATAATTATTCATGTAATAAATAAATTTTATTTATCACAAATATACATACACATTATCTGCCACATATCTACCACATATATTCACAAATATACATACCCTTATTTCCACCCTTATTAGCTAACTCCTGCCTTATCTCCATTTTCACCTTTCTTTTCCCTCTGCTCTTAATTGTACGTCAGTGTATTACCTTCCCCATCTATGAAGATCTTCCTTTCTAGCTCTGTTCTGAACGAATTTGGTTGAAACATCGAGATTTGACTATATAGCCATGAATTTAGTTGATTTGCCAATGCTCCCACCAGCAAATTCACTAACTGCGGCACTGGATTTGCGTCAGCTTAATTATTGTATGCATATTCCTCGGGGGTCTGTTGATGTTGCCGTCTTCTTCTAGGCAACATCTTACTATTTAAAATTTGCACTATTAGAACATCGTTCATTCACGCATTAATTTTTCAAGCATATATGATGATTGGGTAATATACCCATGAATTGGATGTACTTGAGCGTAAATTGTTGTATTTTCAAGTCGTTTAGATTCATTTTTACTGTGTTGGTTTTATTCTGCAGATTTGGGAGCTGTAGGGACAAATTGGGGGAATTTGAGTTGAAAATGGCATATTGGTAAATTTTCTGAAGACCAACGCCGGGGCGCTCAAGTTAGTGTTAATACCAGCGTCGGGGCGCTGGGTCGCGTTAGCAGTTGACCAAGGCACGCATTTGACTTTCGTTTGACTTGCTGAATGGGAGTAGTTTGAAGTGGATTTAGACTTGGATGGCTGGTAGTTGGATAAGTGGAGTATATAAAGGTTGTTTTAATTGAAAGAGGGATCTATCTACACAATTGGAGGCTGATCAAGGAGTCAAGAGGAGATTTGAAGATTTTCACTTAGAGTTTTCTTCTTCTTCATTCTTTCAATTTGTGTAATTCTTTAAGGATGATTTGCAAAAGATTGTTAGTTTTAATTTCTGTTATGAACTAATTTCTTTAATTAAGATTTCAATTGAACCTTTTATGGCTATAAATTAGTTGTTCGACTTATTCCAATTAATTGTGTTGAAGAGAATTGTTTGTCTTGCCTTGTGCGTATTGATTAATTATCTGGCCAATAATTATCTTGTTACTCTAGAAGGAATTGAAAGAGGAATTCTAGGGTTAGAACTGGGCATGATGACATGTGACATAGTTATTTGCATAGTGAATAACTAGGTTTGTGAATTGAATGAAAATATATGTTCACCGCATGTAACACATAAGGAATTGGGATTGAAGGAGTTTAATTCAATTGTTTTGCATAGGAATATAGCAAGATTAATTTGGATTAAATAGAAGTCAATTGATCACTTGGAAAAGGACTTTTGGCATTTGAGAATTCCTATTAACAATTCGTTAGGCATAATAATTGGGATAATTGGATACTTGATTTATAGTTCATAATTGGGGATATTGAAGTCTTAATCCTTATTTATCTGAATTTATTCATTCAAATCTTATTTTTATTTATTTGCTTTCTTTTAGAATAATCTCTTTTAATTGTTTAATTTAGTTTTCTTAATTCAAAAAATCACAATTTATGGATGTTTAAATAAAATTAAATTGATACAGTGCTAGTAGTTGGAATTTATTAATTAGAATTCTCTGTGGGATCGACACTCTATCTTATCACTTTATTACTTGTTGACCGTGTATACTTGCATGTTTGCTTTGATTGTGAAATCTACCAACAAGTTTTTGGCGCCATTTCCGGGGACTTCTTTATTAATATTAATTCCATATTAGTTATAATCAATTCGGTCTTAATTTAAACGTTACTTATTTTTCTTCTTGTATTTGCAGGAATTCTTTGCGAGTGTATGCACACTAGATCAAGGGCGAAAAAGGAACTTTTTCCTTATACGGACAATATCGAAAGGAAGTTCCAAAAATTGCAGTTGAATAGTGCGGGGTCACCTGTTGAAGAAAATCTGGCAGAACAAGAAATTCCAGTGAACATGGCAGGGGAAGAACAAAACTTGCTTAGGGATTATGCCATGCTGAATGTCACGGATATACAGTCGAGTATTAGGAGACCGACAATCAATGCAAACAGTTTCGAGATAAAACCGAGAACAATTCAGATGCTTCAGAATACATGTCAGTTTGGGGGTAGTTCAATAGATGATCCTAATGAGCATATCTTAAGTTTCTTAGAAGTTTGCGACACCTTCAAATTCAACAATGTATCGGGAGGATCTTTGTAAGGTTGAGGATCCTGCCACCTTGAAAGATAAAGCGCGAAGTTGGTTACATTCTTTGCCTCCTGGCTCAATCACAACTTGGGACGACTTAGCTCAAAAATTTCTAGCTAAGTTTTTCCCACCAGCAAAGTCGGCAAAACTATGGAACGATATTCACACCTTTGCACAGTTCGACTCAGAATCATTATATGAGGAGTGGGAAGGATTTAAGGATATGCTCCGTAAGTGCCCACATCACGGAATTCCGCAGTGGATGCAGTTGGGTATATTTTGTGATGGTTTGCACGCGTCCATAAGGGCCAGTATTGATGCAACAGCAGGGGGAACGATCATGTCTAAGAATTTTGATGAGGCATATCAGCTGTTAGAGACAATGGCCACCAAAAAATATCAGTGGCCCATGACTAGATCTAACCCTCCGAAAACACCGGGAAAGTTTGAAGTGGATCCTATGACAGCATTAGCAACACAAGTGGTCGCGATAGCTAAGAAAATAGAAACATGGAGTCCACCATCCACACAGCAGGTAGCAATGGTTTGTGAATTATGTGCCGGGGGTCATGCTACGGATCAATGTGCCATAAATTCTAAATCAGCAGAGTTTGTAGGGAGTTATAATCGATCTACCCAACCTTACTCGAATCAAAATGCATATAATCCGGGTTGGAGAAATCATCTGGGATTTTCGTGGAGTAACAATCAAGCTTAAGCTCAAGCACCTAGATAGCAAAACACATCAGGGTTTCAAAATCAGACTCAACAACAACCAGAGAGGAAATCAAGTTTGGAAGAAACCTTGGAAAAATTTATTAGAGCTTTTGAAAAAAAGAACGAAGAACATCACAAAATATTGAATCAACTAGAGCTGAATATAAAAAGCCAAGGTGCGTCGATAAAGAATCTGGAAAATCAAGTGGGACAGATAGCACATGCACTGAATAACCGACCACTTGGAACACTTTCGAGTGACATAGAGAAAAATCCGGGCAGAGATGAGCATTGTAAGGCTGTAACTCTACAAAGTGGAAAGGATTTGCAAAAGACAGTCAAGGATAGGGAAAAGAGGGACAACGCGATAAGTGAAATAGAGGAAGTTGTGGACACCTGAAAACGTCAAGATGAGACCTTAGAGCAGAAAGAACCGGAACCAACCATCACAATGCCCCCCATACTGCATCCGCAGAAGTTTCAGAAATCCAATCTGGATAAGCAGTTTTCATGATTCTTGTATATTTTCAAAAAACTGCATATCAACATACCCTTTGCCAAAGCCGTGGAATAAATGCCGAGTTACGCCAAGTTTATGAAGGAGGTTTTGTCAAGAAAGAGGAAATTGGGTGAGTTCGAGATAGTGGCATTGACCAAAGAATGCAGCGCGATCATTTAGAATAAGTTACCGCCGAAGCTTAAGGACCTAGGTAGCTTTAAAATTCCAGGTGAAATTGGAAATCAGTTTTCGGGACGAGCATTGTGTGATTTGGGGGCCAATATAAATTTGATGCCATTATCCGTCTACAGCCAGTTTGGACTTTAGGCTCCACAACCGACAAATATCAGTTTGCAGTTGGTGGATCAATCGGTTATATATCCATAAGGTATTTTTGAGGATGTTTTAGTTAAAGTGGATAAATTCATCTTCCCTACGGATTTCTTTATCCTAGATTGTGAAGTGGCTAGCAAAATCCCAATCATTCTTGGGCGACCATTCTTAGCAAAGGGTTGAACTTTAATTGATGTGCAAAAAGGTGAATTGACGATGAGAGTTAAAGATCAACAGGTCACCTTTAACGTATTCAAAGCAATGTCTTATCCGAAGGAAAAAGTTGAATGCATGCGGGTGGATTTCATGGATGAATTGGTTAATCACAAGTTGCACGTAAATTATTCGGAGGACCCGCTTAAATCCATTTTTCTTGGGACAGACGACTGCGGCATTGAAGAGGACATTGAGTATGTCAAATGGCTAGATACATCATCTTTCTTCCGGAAAAGCAATCAATCATTCGACACCCTTGATATGCCCGAAACGGAAGGTAAAAAGTTTAAACCCTCGATAGAAGAGCCACCGGTGTTGGAATTAAAGCCTCTACCATCTCATCTGCAATATGCGTATTTGGGAAAAGATGCTACCCTACCAGTTATTGTTTCGACGGAGTTAACTGACACGCAAAAGGAGAAACTGCTACGAGTCTTGCTAGAGTTTAAAATAGCAATTGGGTGGTCTATATCGGATATTCGGGGAATTAGTCCATCATATTGTAAGCATAAGATTTTAATGGAAGAGGGGGGCAAAACCAACCATTGAGCTGCAAAGAAGGCTAAACCCCATTATGAAGGATGTTGTGAAAAAGGAGATCATAAAATGGTTGGATGCCTGCATAATTTATCCAATCTTCGACAGTTCATGGGTAAGTCCTATACAGTGCGTACCAAAGAAAGGGGGTATGACAGTGGTGAAGAATGAAGCTAATGAGCTCATCCCTACTAGAACAGTTATAGGATGGAGAGTATGTATGGACTAACGCAAGCTGAATAAAGCCACACGCAAAGATCACTTCCCATTGTCATTCATTGATCAGATGTTAGATAGGCTGGCAGGACATTAGTTCTATTATCTCTTGGATGGATATTCCGGATACAATCAAATTGCTATAGCTCCAGAAGATCAAGAGAAAACCACGTTCACATGTCCATATGGTACGTTTGCATTCCGTCGCATGTCTTTTGGCTTATGTAATGCACCGGCAACCTTTCAACGGTGCATGATGGCGATCTTCTCCAATATGGTAGAACAGAATTTAGAAGTATTTATGGATGACTTTTCTGTGTTCGGTGATAGCTTTGATTTATGTTTGAAAAATCTAATTTTAGTGTTGAAGCGATGCGTGGAGACTAACCGAGTCCTTAACTGGGAAAAATGTCACTTCATGGTGAAAGCAGGGATTATTTTGGGGCATAAGGTTTCTGTATAAAGGTTAGAGGTGGACAAAGCAAAGATTGAGATAATTGAGAAATTACCCCCTCCATCATCTGTGAAGGGAATCCGCAGCTTCTTGGGACATGCAGGTTTCTACAAACGCTTCATAAAAGACTTTTCAAAAATTTCAAAGCCCTTATGCTCCCTGTTGGAGAAGGACGTGTCTTTTAAGATGGATCCGTCATGTATTGAGGCATTTGAGATATTAAAGAAGAAGTTAGTCTCTACTCCAATTATTGTGGCGCCCGATTGGTCTTTACCGTTCGAATTGATGTGCGACGCCAGTGACTACGCAGTTGGAGCAGTATTGGGACAACGTCATGATAAGATTTTTCACACAATCTACTATTCCAGTAAGACGTTGACGGATGCCCAATTGAACTACACAACCACCGAAAAAGAATTACTTGCAGTTGTGTTTGCCTTCGACAAATTCAGAGCATATCTCATTGGGACTAAGGTAATCGTTTATACTGATCATTCTGCCATTAAGTATTTGATTGAGAATAAGGATGCCAAACCGCGGTTAATACGGTGGGTACTGTTGTTACAAGAATTTGATTTGGAGATCCGAGATAGAAAAGGCACCGAAAATTAGGTGGCGGAACATCTTTCTCGGTTAGAAAATGAGGAATTTCAACACAAAGACAACGTCATGATCAATGAGAAATTTCCGGATGAACAACTTCTCCGAGTAACAACGACATTGCCATGGTATGCAGATTATGTGAATTACTTGGTTGCTAAGGTGTTACCCCTGGATTTGAATTCGCAGCAACGAAAGAAGTTCTTCCACAATGTTAAGCAATATTATTGGGACGAACCATTTCTGTTTGAGGCTTGCACGGATAAAATGATTAGAAGATGTGTGCCACATGAAGAGATGGATAACATATTAAGTCATTGCCACTCATCAGATTACGGAGGTCATTATTCTAGTGATCGAACAGCGACTAAAGTGTTACAATCGGGATTTTTCTGGCCTTCTCTATTCAAAGATGCTTACCTCTATGTGCTAAAGTGTGATCAGTGCCAACGAGTAGGTAATATTTCCAAGCGCAATGAAATGCCACTCAACACAATTTTGGAGGTTGAACTATTCGACGTGTGGGGAATAGACTTTATGGGACCTTTCCCATCTTCCTTTAACAATCAATACATTCTGTTGGCGGTAGATTACGTTTCCAAATGGGTAGAAGTCGCAGCTTTACCCACAAATGATGCCAATGTTGTCCTCCGATTCTTAGAGAAAAATATCTTCACACGATTTGGGATGCCGAGGGCGATAATAAGTGATGAGGGAACTCATTTCTGTAGTAAGCAGTTCACTAAATTGCTTGTAAAGTATGGGGTTCATCATAAAATTGCAGCCGCGTATCATCCCCAAACCAATGGTCAAGCGGAGGTCTCGAATAGGGAGGTCAAGCGAATTCTAGAAAAGGTGGTCAATCCGTCCCAAAAAGATTGGTCATTGCATCTTGACGATGCTCTATGACCATATCGAACAGCTTACAAGAATCCTATAGGCATGTCACCCTACAGAATGGTCTATGAAAAAGCATGTCACCTCCCGGTTGAATTAGAACACAGTGCACACTGGGCCATACAGAAACTTAACTTCGATCTACAATTAGCGGGTGAGAAAAGGTTACTGCAATTACATGAGATGGATGAATTCTGGTTCAATGCCTATGAGATCAAAACTTTACAAGGAGAAAGTCAAAGCCTGGCATGATAAGAAAATTCTTGATCGGACATTTGAACGTGGCCAACAAGTCTTGTTTTTCAACTCACGGTTGCGTCTATTTCCTGGTAAACTAAAATCTCACTGGTCAAGACCTTTAACGGTTAAATCCGTAGCACCACATGGCAACATCGAAGTTGAGGAATCGAAATCGAAGCGAACATTCAAGGTGAACGGCCAACGGCTGAAGCACTACTGGAATGGACCCATCAACCGTCAATCCACGGTCATGTACCTCTCCGAGCCTACAACTAATTGAGCACAACAACAAAGTTAGGCTGACGACTATAAACAAAGCGCTATAGGGAGGCAACCCCACGAGTTTTAGTATTTTATTTTAATTCAATTCACATTTTCTTCATTTTATTTAATAGTGTTCTTCAGCTAATAGTATATATTTTTTTTATAACACTCACCATGCAAATTCTGTTGTATCACCAGGTACGTTGGAATTCGAGTAAGATGGAAAGTCAAATGAATAAGTCCAGCGCCCCGACTCCCACATGCCAGTCGACCTCAGCGCCCCGGCATGCAGATGCAGTATCTCTAAATGAACCTCAGCGCCTCGGCGCTAAAACAACAAGGATTCTCAGCGCCCCAGCGCTGACCAGCAGGTTTGAGAAAAAGCTCCAGCGCCCCGGCGCTCAAAATGGTACAATATTCAGTGCCCCGGCGCTAAGGCGTGTCACCAGACACTGTTGCCCAGCGCCCCGACGCTCTAGACATTACAAAAGGCAGTGCCCCGACGCTGAGGGTTAAATGTAGAATCCTAATGGGGTTCAATTACTGAATGGTTACTCTTCCATCCCTTGAAATACTCACGTTCTTCCCTCACACAACTCTAATCCTCTCATATGATAACTGACCTATAAAATTTTAAGAAGTGCATAACTTGTGATCCCTTTTACTCTCACGCCTCTTTGTCTTCACATTATTCAGTAATTTTCCTCATCTAGTTCCATCTCCATGGTATGCAATGCTTTCAATTCCAATCTCCACTACATCACATCTCAATCGCATACTGGTAATGGCAAGTAATTTTGACATTGATTCATTTTGCCCATAACTAAACTTGGATAATATCATTTGTTATTTTGGGCTTAATTCTTGTTATATGTGTGTGAAGCAATTTTGATTGGTATGCCTTTGTTATGTGCCTATGATGATGATGGACTGCATAAGGTTTGAATTGTTATGCTAATTAGGAGTGATTCAAAGCAATGTATGAATTGCCCACAAAGTGTTTGATGTTTTGTCTGACCCAATGTTCACGCACATAATCATATCCGAAATTGGCTACACTTGCATTCAAACCATCCCAATACCATAGGACTACGGAGTTATCATTAGTATGGGGGGTGGAACTGTATTGATGCTTATGTCGGATCAAATTTCTACGGGACTAATATTTTGTCCGACTTGCATATACATGATTGAAATTCCTTAAAAATTTAGCCTATATAGTTGCATGGATCAAATGTTGCAGTTGTTTGTCATAATATGCTTCTACATAGTGTGCTTCTTTGCAAATTATACCATTTGAATAGTAACTACGACCGATCAGTTCAATGTATTATGACACACCATCAACCATGTACTCCACGAGCACATAACTTGAAGTTTGGGGGTTGTGTTCGGGGTCTATGTTTACATATTTGAGTTTTGCCCAATCCTAATTCTGGTGTATGCGCTTTCTTGCAGATTTTTCTACATGGCTTCAAAGCGACAACACGACGAAGGTTCGGGGATCGCCTCGGCCCCTCATAAATTTGATAGCCAATGATTTGTTTCCGCCGAGGCACAAGAACGCTACAACAAGATGGCTACCCACTCTCTCATCCCTGAACGAGGTTTAAGGTCCGATCAATCCAAAGACGGGAACATAGCAGTCATGATAGCTGAGAGGAATTGGTTCCACCTCATCGAACAGCCCGATCCAGCCGTGATTTCAGTTGTCAAAGAATTCTATGCCAACGTGCCCGAGCATTTCCACTATAGGGTGTTTATGAGGGGCAAAACTGTTGAAATTGGCAACGAGGACATAAACGGGTGCTATCAACTGCCATTAGAGGGACTGAACGATGAGTATGCAAGTCTTGTGAGTGATGGGCCGGACTATTAGAAGATAATTCGTGAGCTTTGTCAACCGAGCACCACATGGACATTGCATGAACGTGGCAGCATGACCTTTCCACTCTCTAACCTAAGTTTATATGGAAAGGCATGGTATGCCTTTATCTGCGCCAAACTCGTGCCATGCACACACGTGAGTCATGTCACTAAGGAGAGGGCTGTCCTATGTATTCCATCATTCAAGGATTGAAGATAGATGTAGGCCACCTTATCCAGCAGTCCATTCTCCGAGTGTCACGACGAGGAACCACATGAGGTTTACCCCATTCGTCTTTAATTTGCGTTTTATGTGCCATGTTTGGGGTCAAATTAAAATCCGATGAGATGATTCAAATGCCTATACCAGTTTTGGACCATAAGTTAATAAGCAGGTATAAAGTGTGGACAGGTGGGGAGAACCACCCTAGGGGATTGGGTTTTATAATTCCCCAAGTTGAAGCTTCACAAGCTCCACCACCCCAAGCTCCACCTACTTATGGCCCTTCCTCTGCTGCTCACCGTGGTGTGGTTCCTGAAGCGGTCCAACGGGAAATAGACGGATGATTTTACAATCTTGAGGCCTAGAATGTCCGCTTGTCGGAACGCTATGATGTTATCTACAAGTACTTGGTTGACCAATTTGCTACTCAAAATGCCATGAACGCCTAACTGTTCCCAGGTGTTAATCTCAGCTAGTTCCCCACTGCTCCTATTTTGCCTGTATTTCCCCCTTTTGATCTGGAGATGAGCGAGGATGATGATGCTCCACCCGAGGCATAAGCTCGTTAGGGAAGTCCTCTGTTTTATTTTGTTTTATTTTTCGCATGAGGGCATTGCTCTAGATAAGTTTGGGGGTAGTTAATTGCTATTTGCATTAGTAGATTGCTATTGTTAATAGACTGTGGATAATTTGAATTGTTATTGTTGGTTAAATGTTGCATTTAGGATTGCATGTTAATTCCAGCTTTTGCTAGTACGTATGTTTGGGGCCAATGATGAAATAAAATTGCATGAACAAGTCTAGTAAGGATTGTTAAGCTAGTGATATGATTTTCTTGACATGACGTAAATCTTTATCTGTTTGACACTGATATTATCAGGATAGCACATTTTGAAAAATGACCATGTTGGCTATGATAGTTAAATGGATAGATAATAGATTTCTAAAGGATGAATGCTAGTGAAATGAAGGAACAATTTGAATAGCTAGTGAAGACTGAATTCAGACATAAACTCAAGTTTGGGGGAAAAAATATTTGGAGTATATAAGCTTTAAAAAAAAAAAAAAAAAACGTGTCATGCTTGTCTAGTTTTGTGGCCTTTGTTACTTGAGTAAGTAAGTCCGAGGGGATTGTCTCTACACCTAGCGCCCTAATGTCTTAATAGCTTGGGAGTCGTTGGTCGAAAGCTCGTTAAGGTAACACCGAAAAGCCTAAGGGAATAGGACAATACATAGTCATGAGAAAAAAAATGCAATAATAAAGCGGGAAAAGTGCGAAAAGCCCCCGTTATTAAAAAAAAGCATAAGTATTCCATTATGACCCTTGAATTTTAGTAATTGTTTGATTTCAGCCGAATCAAGTTTATTTGATGAGTTCTCGAGTTTAAACTGTATGATGCCTATTAAGAAATTTATTATCTTTTATATTTTGCTTTTCATTAGTTAGCATGGTTGTTGAACACACACTCACAATTTCAGTAATAACAGATTTAGATTCATTGAGTGTTGGGATATTATTGAACTACATTAGCATAGTGTATTAGCATATTTGTGTGATTTTTTTGAGGCCTACGGATATACGTGTGCTATTGGATTGCTAGAATTAAGAACATATAGATAGTTTGCATATTGTATGGTTGTTTAGTTGTCTTTTGTGTCTTGTGTTTTGTTGCTTGAGGACATGCAATGATTAAAGTTTGGGGGTATTTGATGATTGGGTAATATACCCATGAATTGGATGTACTTGAGCGTAAATTGTTGTATTTTCAAGTTGTTTAGATTCATTTTTACTGTGTTAGTTTTTATTCTGCAGATTTAGGAGCTGTAGGGACAAATTAGGGGAATTTGAGTTGAAAATGGCATATTGGTAAATTTTTTTCAAGACCAAATAATAAGCGCTATCAAGTTAGTTAATACCAATACCGGCGTACTGGGTCGCGTCAGCAGTTGACCAAGGCACGCGTTTGACTTTCGTTTGACTTGCTGAATGGGAGTAGTTTGAAGTGTATTTGGACTTGGATGGCTGGTGGTTGGATAAGTAGAGTATATAAAGGTTGTTTTAATTGAAAGAGGGATATATCTACACAATTGGAGGCTGATCAAGGAGTCAAGAGGAGATTTGAAGATTTTCACTTAGAGTTTTCTTCTTCTTCATTCTTTCAATTTGTGTAATTCTTTAAGGATGATTTGCAAAAGATTGTTGGTTTTAATTTCTGTTATGAACTAATTTCTTTAATTAAGATTTCAATTGAACCTTTTATGGCTATAAATTAGTTGTTCGACTTATTCCAATTAATTGTGTTAAAGAGAATCGTTTATCTTGCCTTGTCCGTATTGATTAATTAGCTGGCCAATAATTACCTTGTTACTCTAGAAGGAATTGAAAGAGGAATTCTAGGGTTAGAACTGGGCATGATGACATGTGACTTAGTTATTTGCATAGTGAATAACTAGGTTTGTGAATTGAATGAAAATATCTGTTCACCGCATGTAACACATAAGGAATTGGGATTGAAGGAGTTTAATTCAATTGTTTTGCATAGGAATATAGCAAGATTAATCTGGATTAAATAGAAGTCAATTAATCACTTGGAAAAGGACTTTTGGCATTTGAGAATTCATGTTAACAATTCGTTAGGCATAATAATTGGGATAATTGGATAATTGATTTATAGTTCATAATTGGGGATATTGAAGTCTTAATCCTTATTTATCTGAATTTATTCATTCAAATCTTATTTTTATTTATTTGCTTTCTTTTAAAATAATCTTTTTTAATTGTTTAATTTAGTTTTCTAAATTCAAAAAATCACAATTTATGGTTGTTTAAATAAAATTGAATTGATATAGTGCTAGTAGTTGGAATTTATTAATTAGAATTCTCTGTGGGATCGACACTCTATCTTATCACTTTATTACTTGTTGACTGTGTATACTTGCACGTTTGCTTTGATTGTGAAATCTATCAACAATATCTCAACCACTTTTAAACAACACATAATATATCTTAATAAACAATGGTATTTTATTCATTTATTACTCTACCACATAACAAAATAGCCTCACTGCTATTTATATCACTTATCCTGCAATAATAAAATTCTAGGATTACTTCATAATATCCCACTATTTATTTCAAAAGTCAAGATTTACATCTTATTAATTTTCATCATGATTTATATATCATCTTAATGTTTTTTTTGCAATCTACAAGAACATTCCACGTTGTACAACTTCATTGCGTTCTTGCACCATGATAAGAATCATCGTCCTACGATCCATTGTATACCAAAAATAACCTCAACCTACGCAAGAAAGTGGAAGATTAAATTCTAAGTTCCATCATTCGGTTGGCACTTTTTGACATGTCTTCAACACGATCTATGCGTTTAAAAGCCTTCACCCACGCGTCTTTAGCTCTCGCCCGCTTTGCTGACATCTTTCCCTAGTCATTCTTGCGCAATCTCGTTCCTAGCTAATAACTATCCTCTTTAATATTCTGACTAAGCTAATATCTGCTCTACACCTCCCACTCGTGCGATAAGGTCTTGAGTTGCGACATCTTTTTGCGCTAGCGTGGCTTGGCACTTTATGACTTAGCACTTTATGGCTTTCCTAACTCCTTTTACTCATACTTCATCTTAACCTTCTCTAATTCATCTTCATGATCAAACTCAAGCTCATACCTAAGTTCTACAACAGAAATTAATGGGTATTGCTTTTCCAATACCAACCATACTCAGACTGTAAGAACTACTTAGAGCTCCTAATCCATATCATCCTTCGTCAGTCATTCTGACAAAAGAGTTTTAATAACTCCCACAACTCGATATGTATAATACTCACTACTCCCAAGTACTCACGAGCACATAAGTCATTAACACATAAGCACATAAAGTCTTTTATCATTTTATCTTCAATGAATTTCCATAATTCATTCCTTCTAACTCGATGAGAGTTTATCACCTCTATGTTTTTGATCTCCTCAAAGGTTATAGCCTAAGGTTTCCACACCTAAGGTTCGTAACTTAAAGCTTTGATACCAACTTGTAACACCCCCAAATCTAGGCACTTCAATACCACAGATTTGGTGTTCATTGTCTAATTAAATCATAACTAACTACCAATAAACAAATGATATAATTAAACTCAAAAGTTTAAACAATAAATATCCCATTATAGGGTTACATAATCTCCAATAGATCTCAGGTCATCTAACCTTTATTATTACAATCATCAGCGAAATATTAAAACATAATCATAATCAAATCTATTAAATAAGCTTCATAAATAAATGGTAAATTAAACGTCTTCTAATCAAGCACTTTGCCCTTGCTTATAGAAAACTTTTCAAACTTTTTAACTTCATCTGAATTATTTTGTGTAAGAGTGAGCAAACAATTGCCCGTAAGAAGGATAGTATAGAATAACATTTTATGAATGAAAATTAACTGAACTTTCAATGGGAAAGTACTCTTACCGGAACAATAAACTTTAATTCAAAAGCTAGGAGTTCAAAGGAATAATGAATGTTTAAGTTAACAACAGATATCAACAACAAAGAATACAATGAGGGTCACAAGACCACGAACTATGTTCTAGGTTGTCAAGTATTTCAACTTTAACCTTTAACACTCTAAAAGACCTTAATCATCTTCTATGTCCTAGGTTAACAAGTGTTTCTACAGTAACTTTTAACAGTCTAAACGACTATGTGGACCATCATCTCGTACTCTAGGTGATCAGCCCTTTGTACTATGTATTTGATAAGTATAAAATATGTTATGTTTTTATCTCTTAATGTCTAGTCTTTTATACTTATTTGGCACCTAAATGTACTCACTGTTCTTATATTTTGATTTAGGTTGCAAATGGAGCTATTAAATGAAAAATGAGTTATTTCCGCACTTTTGGATTGTTTTGAAATCAGTCCGTCCACTTGAGGCTGAATTTTGTCCTTCGTCCAACCAATATCTCTCAAAGCTCAAAGAAAGAAAGTTTTAGATATATTTCTTAGCTTTCTAGATCATCTTGAAACGCCTAAATCAGACCTCGGGTGCGAAAGTTATGACCATTTTACCGACGGACGTCGAAGTTGAAAATTTCAGATTGTTTGGCTTTTGGACAGATTGACCTCTGGGCCTTCGCTTGCGATTTGAATTATATTAGAGTTTCCAAATGAGAATGTGGTCTTCTTGAAGTTTTTAGTGGACTTCTCAAGCTTTCCGGAATGGTATGGTGAGTAAAAATCGGAGTTCATTTGGGCCTCCAAACATTGCTTTTTAGATAGCTGACCCGAATCCCGCATGGACTGGATTCCTGTTCGGACCAGTTGGAGTATTTGGGCCATAACTTGAGCTTCCCAACTCCAAATCAGGTGATTCAAAAGCCCAAATTCATTCGAAAATCCAGGGCTACAACTTTTGTTCTTTTCAAAGTCCAAAATCGGTGGTCTGCTGATTCAAAATTGCCTTACAAGGTGCTGATCAGTTTAGTTGTCAATTTTGGACTTTTAGCACATCACATGGGAACGTTTTTGGGATATTATTTGCCTTAGATGGCTGATGCACATGACCAAGATTAGTTGTTGGATCTTGACTATCTTGTATACTTGAGTGCCTATAAATACCAAGTGAAGCTAGGGGGAATTCACACATTAATTTACACACCATTCTCCATCTTCTCCAAATTCTAGTGTATTTAGTAGGGAAAGAGGATCACCTCCATAGTGAGGTTGTTATCCTCACCCCTTTCATAATTCAGTAGGGAAATAGGATCACCTCCATAGTGAGGTTGTTGTCCTCACCCCATTTATAATTCAAGAAAGTATTCATTGGACTTATTATGTTAGGCTAGTTCCTTTATTCAGTTCGAAGGGGATGTTGAACCTCGTTCACAGGTAATGGTTTGATTAAGTATAAACTATTTAGTCCTTCTTACATGAAGTTCATTCTTGATAATCTATTTTAATTGTTGAATGATATTTATTCTGATTGGTTTAATGTGATTGGTTAAGTCAATTTGATTAATCTCATCTGCTAGATTAAGGGACAATATTACGTGTAATTGATATTGTTCCTAATCATAAGTAGCAATTAGTGATACATGATTGTGGTCAAGCTTTTGAGTATTGCTATGATTATCGGAAGACAAGTAAATAATCCGAGCTTGTGTGATTGTTGCTTGGATTAGTCTAATTCCCAAGTTCTTAATGCTGCTGTTATATTAAATCTAGAGAGCTCGTTCTAGGTTATGTAATAGTTAGAATCTTGTGAAGAGCTTATTTCATTAAGTGATAATCTAAGGGGAGTTTCGGATAGTAGAGCTTGTTGCTATCTAGGGCTATTAATTTCATTGAAGGATAAATATTACTTTACTTAATTATTATATTGTAGTAAAAAGGTGATACTGAACTAGAAGAACTGAAGTCTTTAATTCATTGGTAATTCTTATCACTTTAAATTCTGTTCTTGTTAATTAGTGAAATCAAATTATAACCCCCCCCCCCTTTTGGTAAACAAAGCATAAAATAAGACTAATCATTCTTTGTGGGATCGACTCTTACTTGAACTACTACATTATTATCTTTTGCAGTAAGGTTTTATTTTTGGTTGCTCACGATAGCACACCAAATTTTGGCGCTGTTGCCGGGGACTGATTTTAGTTTATTTTTCTTTGTTATCATTATTCTTATCTTTATTTATTATTATTATTTTTTTTGTTTGTTGTACTCAGGTAATTTGAATTTCATTTGATTGTTTATGTCCAAAACTCGATCTACTAATCAATGTGATTTAAAGTGTGATCCAGAAATAGAGAGAACCATTTGTAGATTAAGGAAGGTAGCTCGGGAAAATTGTGAAGTGAAGGACACCATGGCGTAAACCCTAACATTGAAGGAGCTTATACCCCTACTTTGAATCAACAACCCTTATGCATAACCTTCCCTATTCTAGATGCTAATACTCATTTTGAATTAAAATCTGGACTAATACATCTTTTACCGACTTTTCATGATTTTGCAGGTGAAGATCCTCAAACATTTGAAGGAATTTCATGTGGTATGCACAAGTATGAAGCCTACCGGAGTAACGGAAGAACAAATCAAGTTGAGAGCCTTTTCATTTTCTCTAAAAGATTTAGCTAAGGATTAGCTTTACTATCTACCCTCTGGAAGTATCACAAGATGGGAAGAGATGAAAAGATTATTCTTAGAAAAATATTTTCCCGCTTCAAGAGCAGCCAACATTCGAAAATAAATCTGTGGTGTGAGTCAGAATAATGGAAAAACCCTACACGAGTATTGGGAACGTTTTAAGAAACTATGCGCAAGTTGCCCCCATCATCAAATTAGTGATCAACTCCTCATCCAATACTACTATGAAGGTCTTTTATCTAATATAGGAGCATGATTGATACTGCTAGTGGAGGAGCTGTGGTGGACAAGACTCCCGAGGCTGCAAGAAATCTCATTGCAAATATGGCAGCTAATTCTCAACAATTTGGCAGTCGACTTGATTTCTCACCTAGGAATGTGAATGAGGTAAAAGTTTCTGCTATTGAAAAACAAATTGCAAGTCTAACTTCTCTTGTTCGTCAAATGGCTACAGGAAACATACCAACAACGCAAAGGCTTGTGGTATTTGTTTGTTAACAAATCATAATATAGATGCATGCCCAACACTACAAGAGGATGATATTATGCAATAGGCAAATGCAGTGGGGAATTATCAAGGATATTCCCAGCGAAAATATGATCCCTACTCTAACACTTATAATTCCGGATGGAGGGATCATCCCAATTTTAGCTATAGAGGTACTAGCCCACCAGTGCAAGGTGTTTTCCCAAATGGGCAGCAAAGTTTTCAACCAGCTCAACCACAGTACCAACCTAGACAAGCTACTCCTGTTAATTCTGGAACATCTCTTGAGGATATGTTGAAGGCATTCATGACTCAAACACAACAATTCCAGCTAGAGACAAAGACTTCCATCCATAATCTAGAAAATCAAATGAGTCAACTTGTAAGACCCCAACTTTTATGAATAAAGATGAATTTTTTATAATTATCAATTTTTTTGAATATTATGGAATGAATTTGATATAATATTATAGTTGGGGGGTACTATGTGTAAATTTTGCAAAGTACGCAAGTTGTTATATAATATTCGATTGGTCGGGGAATATTCGTTTTAATAGGGAATATTCGTACAACATCACAATCATTGGTGGACCCCACAACGGAATTATTCTCGGATTAAGAAAATGACAAAAATATTTTATGAAAATAGCGGCGGAAGTTTTACCGTTAACTGTTGAAACACCCGGTGTTAAAAGTACAGGAATACGCATGGTTGCATAGTAACACATGATATTGATTATTAATGCTTACATGAGAAGTCACTTAGTTTTGTTCAATTATTGCTACAGTAACTGCTGCATAGTATCTCACGTTATTCGATTCAGTTATTGTCGATATTAAATATATTATTAAATCAATAATTGAGACGACGAAGTTATTAATATTATTATTTGCAATATTAACGATATCTAAAGTTCTGCCAATGAGAGGTTTGGTCACCTAATTGCGTGCCAATAGGGAGAAATCCTTATTGGAAAGCCCCCTCTTTCCTAGGAACAACCTGATTAATTAATATTGTGAATTATAATAAAGATGATAAATGTTGTTAAAATTATTAAGGTGGTTTTTATGAAGTATTTGTGTAAATTTTGATTATTATATGGACCCCCATTTACCCATTTTTCAAAATAATCGGTAGAAAATTATTTTATATAATAAAAGGTGTGGCCACTAGTGAGGTTGATGTCTTGTGTGGGGGAGGGAGGAATTTGCATTGTCGAGAGGGAAGTTGTGTAATATGGGTGGATGAATTACATAGTTGATGAGTGTATGTTTATTATATATATGTTTAACATGTGGGTGGGAAATGGTGGGGGAAATGATGTTGCTTTACAAAAGGTAATTAGTATTATATGTATATATATGTTTATAACATGTGTGGTTTATATATATATATATATATGTATTATAATTTTGCTTTATTCTTATTGGTTGGTTGATTGACAATTTGTGTCTGTGGGTTACAAAAAAAATTTCATCCGATTGCATAATTGTTTCATCCGTGAGAAAAATCCTTACACAGTGCCTTTCCATTCTCTTATAAATAGAAGCTCATTCCTTCATTATTTCTTACTTATTCACTGAAACTCTAGATAGAGAAACTATAGAGAGAAAGAAGAAAAGTATTCGGCTACTTCACTAATCCTATATCCAGTACTCTTCTTTCAAAGGTAAGGGGTATTATTTCTTTTGTATTCATGAAGAGAACTTCTGCTATTCCATTCTTTATTATTCTGTTGGAATAACCTGTATACACGGGCTACCCTATACTTGGTGAAATTCTTCTGTTCTTCCATTATTTATTATTCTGTTGCAACATCCTCTCTGTACGTTTCACATGACCTGGTTCTATTTTTTATTATTCTGTTGGAACATCCTGTCTGTACGTTTTCGCATGAACTGGTTCTATTATTTATTATTTTGTTGGAACATCCTGTCTATATGTTTTCGCACGACCTGGTTCCGTTATTTATTATTTTGTTGGAATAACCTGTCTGTGCGGTCTATCGCATGCTTGGTGATTTATTTTGTTATTCCATTCTTTATTATACTCAGTTTGTTAAAGTTTTGACTTTTATACTCCATGAAATTAGTAGGATATCCTTGATATTTGCGCTTCATCTAGTATCTTTTCATGGAAATATTCTTCTGAGCATTCTCGAGTTTTACTCTACAAAGAAGTATCATGTTGACAATTTGGACGTTATTAGTTCCTGGAAAAATTAATTCTTGAACTTGTTTTATTGAATTCTTATATCATTGTCATCATCCTCATGTTTATATTATGTTGAAAGTCATCTGTGGCCTGTAGTGCATAGATGGACTTGGTATGATTATGACCAGGGATTATTCGGTATAATCATGACCGTAATGTTACAAATGATATGGTAAAAGTCCTCATTGGCCCATAGTGCATTGATGGATGGTTGTTGGCATGATCATGACCATTGATGAATACACGAATATCCTTGGCCCGTAGTGCATGGATAATTTATGGTCGTGATACTAATGAATATCCTTGGCCGTAGTGTAGGGATGATGTGGATTATTTATTAAACTGAGTCTCATCGATAAAAGTGATGAAAACCTTTTTAAATCATAAAAGATAGTAGATTTTATTCTCTACTTGACTCTTTTAATGGATTGCTTATTCCGCTGTAGTTAAACTAGATGTCTATTGTATTTTATCAGTTTAACATTGTTGAAGACTAATGATAATTTATTCTGCATTATCTTAGTCATAATATTTCTTACTAGGCTAGTTGAGCTCACCCTTTTGCTTTCATTGTTCTCTTCAGGAAATGAGAATATAGCTGGGACGAGTCGGGGAATGGAGTGACGGTCCAAGATGGTGTCATAATAGTCCTCACTATTCTATAAAATAGTGTGTTAATAAATGTATTGAGGACTTATTTTGAGTTTTAATACTGTCTAGAAGACAATGTTTGTATTAAAACTCACAACTCATGTTGTATATTTAAGATTGTATTTGAATTTTGTACCATATATTTTGCGACTCAAGATGGGTGATGTATACCTATTTTGGGGGTGTCACAGTTGGTATCAAAGCTTAGGGATATGATCTCTGGCTAAGATATGAGACAAGAACTAGGAGGGGAGAGACAGGGAATTCCTTCGCTAGTATGACCTACCTAAGTTTATTTGGTATTTAATTGGTCGGTCAGAGTATAGGAATAATATGTGATATGTTAATTAACCCTTGTTTTATGGCAGTATTTGAAAATGACATCCGAGAATGTTGAGAACATCAATGGAGCACAGGAGACCGTTGAGTCTCCACAGATTAATAATCAGGATAATGTGCATCAGGAAGGCGACAATCCTTAGGCAAACAACAACACGGACCAGATGATGAACGATGAAATGTTCAGAGGCTTTATGCAATTTATGCAACATCAGGCAAGGGCGGCTCCTGTACAAAATGCAGGTGGAAACACTGGCAACTCTCGGATGGTCACCGCTAAGGAGTTCAAGGAACTGGGACCACCAAAGTTTTTTGGAGAGCCAAAACCACTTAAGGCGGAGACGTGGATAAAGCAGATCAACAAGATATTTTATGTCTTGGGATGCTCTGAGGAGCAGAAAGTTCCCTTTGCCACCTTCATGTTGCGGGCAGAGGCAGATTACTGGTGGGAATCTGTAAAGCATACTCAACCTGCCACACTAAAGATATCTTGGGAGAAGTTCCAAGAACTATTCAACGACAAGTACTTTCCCAAAAGTATTCGTCACATGAAAGAGGTAGAGTTCATCAAGCTAGAACAAAACAACATGACCGTGTCGCAGTACGAAGCCAAGTTTGCCGAGTTGTCTCGGTTTGCATCCCATTTGGTTGATAATGAGGAGAGAATGATGCGAATGTTTCTAAGAGGTTTGAAACCCGAGATACGTCAATAATTTATCTCTCATAAGTTGTGTTTGTATTCAGATGTTGTTAATAGGGCTCAGTTATTGGAACGCGATAATGAGTTAACCCAACCAAAAGAGAGCAGCCAGCAAAATGATAATACCAGCGAGAGAAGTCATCGAAGTAGTGACAACAAGCGTGGAGGGAATCAGCAGGCCAGAAATGGTAACCACTTTGGTGGTAATTAGGGCCAAAATAATTAGAATGGACATTTCAAGAAGAGGAGATTCAACAATGATGGAAAGATGTCAGCACCAACACCCGTTGTTAAGGAAGGAGAATGACCGCCTATCATATTCTTCAAATGCGGAGGTGGAGGGATACATCAGTCCAAACTGCGCAATGTCGTCCAAAAAATGTTATAATTGTGGAAGAGAAGGTCACCTAGCCCGATTTTGTCGTTCACCGAAGACAAGTTCAGCTAGTATGGAGGTACCAAAGGCCGTCCCAGAAAAGTCAAAGCCGGTAGTGCAAGGGAGAGAATTTGTTGTGACCTCCCAGAAAGCAAGGAACCCGAACGAGGTCATCACGGGTAAGCTTATCATAAACTCTAGCGAAGTATATACCTTATTTGATACCGGTTCTACCCATTCTTTTATTTCTCCTACTTGCGCTCAATTTTAAATTTGACTCCGGAGAAATTGGACTTTGACTTATCTGTTAAAACTCCGTTGGGAGAAACCTTCATTACATCAACTGTTTATAAGTCTTGTTTGGTTCAAATCAGTACCCTCACATTACCTATCGATCTTATATCATTAAAAATACTTGCATTTGACGTAATTCTAGGGATTGATTGGTTAACTACTCATCATGCAAAAATTGATTGTTTTCGTAAGGTTGTTAGCTTTCATATTCCTAACCAACCTATTATGCGAATTCAAGCAACCAAGCCATTAAAAATCACTGTCATCTCAAGCCATAAAGCTATTCGTTTATTGAAAAACGAATGTCAAGCTTTGTTAGCTCATGTCACGAATCTGAACAAAAATACATCAGTTTTGAATAATATTTCTATTGTTAATGAATTTCCTGATGTATTCCTCAAGAACTTCCCGCCTACCCCGTGGCGTGAAATTGAATTTTGTATCGACCTTGAACCCGGTACAAAACCTATTTCCAAAGCCCCATATCAAATGGCTCCTATTGAACTTCAGGAGTTAAAGACCCAACTGTGGGAATTGTTAGACATCGGTTTCATTCGTCCTAGTACGTCTCCTTGGGGTGCTCCTGTTCTATTCGTGAAAAAGAAAGACGGGAGTATGCGACTTTGTATTGATTATCGGGAGTTGAATCATGTCACCATCAAAAATAGGTACCCATTGCCATGTATTGAATCATGTCACCATCAAAAATAGGTACCCATTGCCACGTATTGATGACCTGTTTGACCAGTTGCAAGGCGTGTTGAGTAAAATCTATATACGCACAACATGCAAGTATACGTGGCCAACAAGTAATAAAGTGATGAGTAAAGTATCGTTCCCACAGAGACTAACTAGCAATAATCTTAACTTACAATTACCAATTTTCTATTAACCCTAATTTTATTAAACAAATCTACTCAATAATTGAAATTAACAAGACTAAAATGAAGAATAATTAAACTAACACAAGACAACCACGAATATCAAAATCTAAAATTTCAAACAATTAACGGAGAATTAGACTTATGATTTCACCCTAAGCTTCACTCTGATTTTAACACTTTTATTCCAATTCAACTCACTATCCGAGTTTATTAATCAAGAACACAAACGTAGTATTAACCACCTCTTAATGCACTAATACCATATTAACGTCAATCCACAATTAAGATAGAAATTCGTTAAATACCTTAATCAACTAACCAACTATATCTCTATGTGAATTACAATTGAAGAAGGTTGAAGAATAAGTTCTCTATCCGATTACATGTGGTGTCAAGCATATCTCTACCTTAACACTCATCAAGTTTAAGCTATTAACAAAATCCTGAACACATGCTATATCAACTAGGTCTAGATTTGAATATCCTCTCTCGATTCCATCCAATTCCACAAAGAATTGTTGATCAGGCAATTCATAGATTCAAGCTCAAATCAATATAGATAAACTGGAAATAGCTTATTAAATTGGAAATCAAAGTTTACAAAACCATCGATTCACTTAAGGATCCATCACAAGCCTAAAAAAATGAATTAGTTCATAATAATAGAAATAAACATTGAATAAATCATGGAAATCATTCTTTCAATTACAAATAATAGTCTAAGATGAAGAATATTGAAAAACACCCTTCACGTAGCCTAGAATCGCAATCGTCTCGAAAATCTCCTTGAAATACCCCTCAAACGCTTGCTTAGAAAAATTGAGATTAATCTTCGTAATTTGCCTTGTGTGTCTTTAATCTCATTGTTTGTTGTTAATTATATACTTCCACATGTATTCTGATTACAATTCCACTCCAAAACAGGTCCCAAGTCATCACCAACTCCACATTTGTAGCTTTAGAAACCAAGTAGGAGACCTTTTATTCGAGTACCCAAGCCCCGAAATGCTATCATCAAGTCGCTTAATCCGCCATAGCACCCCCAAGCCCCACTTGCTAGTAAAAGACGAAAAGGGCAAGCCCCGCTATTGCTAGTAAGTCGCCATTTTTCTCTCTCGCAAAGCGTCCTCTGGTAAAACGGTCATTACTTTTGATCCGGGAAGAGTTACGGAGCCTTCCACCTATAAAATCAAAGATATCGACGAGCTCTACAACTTTTATTCTTTGCGTTTTGAGAAATAACAAACAGATGAACGTCAAAATTTGACTGGAAGTGACTGCTATACAAATGACCACCCAAAACAACGAAATTCAACATCCGTTGGTACAAATGTTATAACTCTTGCATCCGAACTCCGATTGGAATGATTCAAGATGTTCCAGAAAGCCAAGAAAGAGTCCCACAACATAGTCCAAGTTCCACGCCAAGAACATGAAATACACATGAAATGAATATCAAGGCCCAAACGATATCCAGAATTGCTTTTCCTTGTAATTTCATACCAAAAGTTGCTCACTCCGCTTCCAAACATATAATCTACAAAATGGAAATAAAATGCATGAAAAGTAACTAAGAAACACGAGATTATGTAAATAATTCAAGTAATAGATGCTGTATAAGTAGGTATAAAACTAACTTATCAAATACCCCCAAACTTAAACCTTTGCTTGTCCTCAAGCAAAAACAAAACAAAAATGCAATGCAATGAAATGTAACTAATCTATATGCATACGAATCCAGAAATAATGAGAAAAACAAGTCTTTTCGTCTGGCCTCAGAGAAATCAAATATACATGATAATACATCATATCAAAACTCAACAGTGATTTGCCGATCAATCATCAAATCTTAGACTGTTATTACTGATATAGTGCGTGTGTGCTCAACAACAATGCTAACTAATATAATGCTAAATACAACACATAATAGATCTCTTTAAAGGCATCATACACTGCAAACTCACAAAATTCACGAACAAGCTAGATCCAACTAAAGTCAAACTTCCACCAAATTCAAGAGTCCAATCCGGGATACTTATGCTTTACTTTGCATTACGGGGGCTTTTTGCTCTTTTCCCATTTTATTGTTGTTTTTTTTTCCTTTTTTTTTCTACCATGGCCGTGCAATATCTCATTCCATTAGGCTAACAGTGCTACCCCTTAGCGAGCTTTCGACCAACGACTCCCAGACCATATAAGACCTTAGGGCTCTAGGTGTAAAGACAATCCCCTCGAGCGTAATTGCTCAAGTAACAAAGGCCCCAAAACAAGACTAGCCACGATATTCTTTTTTTTTTTTAAGATTATATATCCCAAATTTTTCCCCCAAACTTAAGTTTCTGTTTAAATTTAGCCATCTCCGCCTGTTCATGTCTTTCATTCATTCAAACTAATATTATCCTTAAGAAGTCAATTATGTATCAATTTAAACTTAATCAGTCAACAAAGTTGTCTCTAACGTGCTAACCTGATTATACCAGTTTCAAACAGGAAAAGATGCAATTCATAACAAAAAATCATATTAAAGTTCTAATAATCAGTACTATAGTTGTCTACTCAATCCCATTCTCATCATTGGCCAAAATAGACTGTAACTATCAAACAGCTGGACTCATGCTAGATGAACATATTAACTAACTATTATTTTTGAATTTTTATTTTATTTTATTTTATTTTATTTTTATTTTTTTAGATAACTAGAACTGGAAATATGTGGTAAACATAACATGATTGCACAGATAACTAAAAACTATTTACTTTCCTAAACTACTATGCAACTACATGATTACCTGAATGCAACATTTAATAATCCTAAACATAAACAATGAACTAACATATGCAAACCTAGCTAATGAAATTAAATATGCAACATGCAACTAAATCCCCCAAACTTGAAAATTACAATGTCCTCGTTGTATAGATAAAGTAATAAATTAGAGAGGACTTCCCTGTAATCGCATAAGTCTGGGTTTGTGGTGGCTGTTGTTCTTCATCAGAATCGCTGGGTGGGAACCTTGGCATTGGGGCTGGTTGCTGGTATGGGAATTGGGCAGTAGGATTGAAGCTCTAGACCGTAGTGTTCAATAAGGCGAAAGATAAATTCATGGCCTCAAACATGTGGTCCTGCCTCGCTGCGAGTCTCCGCATTTCTCTTCGTGCTTCCTTGTTGTGCTCATCCACCTATCATTGAAGGTTTAGGAACTAAGGGCTAGATATGATTTCGGGCTGTGGTGACGTCTCTGTATCTTGGTCCCCCATTGTCGCAGTTCCATGAAACTCATCATCATCCGAGGTGTCCTCAGCGTCAGCCTCATCTTCCGAGGCTGAGGGAAATACAAATCCTACTCCTCTCGGGTGCGACTCGCCTCCAGGCCACACAACATATCTTGCAATCATTCTCGAGTCGAGTGTCTGCAGCGGCATCTGGGTTATCTCATCATCTAACCATCGAACTCCTGCCTATATACATAACCCACAAATGAGTGATGGGTGTGGCAATCCGCCAGAGTATGGTCCTCAAAGGCATCTTCAGATTGAAAAGTTAATTATAGCCCCTATGTCGATGATGAAATCTTGGACCATGGCATACAAGAGCACTGCCTTATCCTTAGGTACATCTGATGTGTGTGTCGATGGAAGTAACTTAGCGCACAGAAAGGCGTACCATATCTTCCCATACCGACTGAGATCCTTACTGTGAAAGACAATGCCTCCATGATTTGATTTTGTCCATGAGGTACCCGGCTTTGTCATCTCCTTCATAGTAGCCTCATAATCTGGATCATTATCATGTAAGTGTTGGTACTGGCAATGTCTCGGCACTCGTAACTAATAGTACGTGTTAATGGAGTCGGTACTGAAAAAAACTAACCTACCCCGTACAAAAGCATTGAAGGGGGCCTTATCCTCGGCGTTAGCGTAGAATTCTTTGACCACACTCACAACTGCCGCCTCTTTGATGCCGATTTTGGTGCTATTGATTTGGAATTGAAGAGTTTTCCCCCCAAACTTTACTGAAGCAATTTGTCGAACACTTTGTGTTCGATACTTAAAATTCCCACAAACTTGGTGAGTTGGTTGAACTATGGGGATAGAAATTTAGGAATTAGAAAACAACTTCTCCTTTTAGTATATTACCATATAAGTTGTAGAGATTTGCACAAACTCTATCCTCAAACTTCCAAATTGGTGTTGTTAGATTGTGTGGTGAAGGGTGGTGGTTTTATAGAGAGGAGTTTATGTAGGTGGGTAGTGGGTGACTAGGTGGGAGGAGTGGGATTGTGTTTGATTGTTATGAGGAGATGAGAAGTAATGTGAAGGTCTTGGGTGTATGTTGTGTAGGAGTTGGATTGTAGGAGGTTTAAGTATAGTGGAATTGGGAGACAATGCACCAACTTCCGTAATTGATCTTTCCAAAATCTGGACAAGCAAGCCCCTTCTTGCCTATTTGTGCTTGGGAGAGCAAGCCCCGACTTAGGGGTCTTCTGTTAAGGCAGCATGAGGGCAAGCCCCGGCTTGCTCTTTTATTCTTCAAGGGGCAAGCCCCAGCTTGGTATCATTCTGTCACTGCAATATGAGGGGCAAGCCCCGGCTTGTTTTGTAAAGGGGTAAGAAAAGGGTAAGCCCTATTGTGTATCTTTGTTAGTGCCCATGAGGGGCAAGCCTCATCTTGCCCTTTTGTTCTTGAAGTGGAAAGCCCCAGCTTGCTAGCCATCTGCTATTGCTGCTTACTCTGCTTTTGTGGATGTTATTCTTCATGTATTCTTTTTCTATTGCTTGAGCTTCTGCTAAAGCACTATGGTTTCCTCTTCCTTGCCTCATATGCATCCCATAACTTCTTGAATGCCTGATCAACATGAGAACATACTCATAAGTAAATATTGGGCAAATTCAAGCATGGAGGGTAAGATTATTTAGCTATCAAGTATACTTTAAATACTACATGACTCTATTCTAGACCAAATGTTATTCTAAACTACCATTTCATTAGCATGGATAAAATTACTTAAGAAAAGAAAAGATAAAGAAAAAGCATAAAAATAAAAAAAAATTGGGTTGCCTCCTAGTGAGCGCTTGATTTTAAGTTGTTTATGGTGTGTCTGCAAGTGTGATAGCTATGACGTCCGTGTTGGACTCGCCACCCCAATAGTGCTTTAATCTGTGACCGTTGACCTTAAAAGTTTCTAAAGGATTCCAACTGTAGATTTCAACGGCGCCATGAGAGAACACCCTTTTTATTGTAAATGGTCCTGACCATCTTGACTTAAGCTTGCCTGGGAAAAATCTCAACCACGAGTTGAACAAAAGGACTGATTGCCCTGGCTCCGAAGTTCTTTGCATAATTTTTTGGTCGTGCCATCTTTTCACCTTTTCCTTGTATAACTTGGAGTTCTCGTAGGCTTGAAGACGGAATTCGTCAAGCTCATTTAGCTGATGTAGTCTCTTTTCACCTACATCTGCTTGATTGAAGTTCAATTTCAGAATAGCCCAATAAGCCTTATGTTGTAAATCGACCGATAAGTGACAAGTCTTCCCGTACTGTAGTTGATATGTTGACATCCCGATCGATGTTTTATAAGCAGTCTGATAGGCCCATAATGCATCATCCAACCTGAGCGACCAATCCTTTCGATTTGGGTTCACCACTTTTTCTAGGATTCTCTTTACTTCTCTATTCGAGACCTCAGCTTGTCCACTGGTTTAGGGATGATATGTTGTAGCGACCTTATGGTTGACCCCATACTTTGCCAATAGAGCTGTGAATGACTTGTTCCAAAAGTGACTACCTTCATCATTGATAATTTCCCTTGGCGTGCCAAACCTTGTGAAAATGTTCTTTTGTAGGAATTTGAGGACCACCTTGGCATCGTTTGTTGGTAATGCTGCAGCTTCAACCCATTTTGATACGTAGTCCACTGCGAGTAGAATATAATGATTGTTCAGAGATGAAGGGAATGGCCCCATGAAATCAATGCCCCATACATCAAAAATTTCAACTTCAAGAATCGTTTATAGAGGCATCTCAATCTGTTTTGAAATGTTTCCCACCCTTTGACATCTATCACATGTTTTAACAAAATGGTGGGCGTCCTTGAATAGTGTAGGCCAATAAAACCTAGATTTCAACACCTTCGCTGCTATCCTCTCACTCACATAATGTCCTCTATACGCAGATGAGTGACACTCATGCAGAATGTTCTTCACTTCACTATAGGTCACACACCTTCTAATCATCTTGTCGGTACACTGTTTGAACAAGTAAGGCTCATCCCACATATACCATTTCACGTCATGAAGAAACTTCTATTTCTGTTGTCTTGTGAGATCAGGTGGAAATACGTTGCTCACAAGATAATTCGCATAATCAGCATACCAAGGAAATTCTGCATTTATTCCAAACAGTTGTTCATCCGGGAATGATTCATTGATTTCACATTTGTCCTCTTTCAATTTCCCTTGGTTTTCCAGCCTAAACAAGTGATCGGCTACCTGATTCTCCATCCCTTTTCTATCTTTTATTTCCATATCAAACTCTTGAAGTAGGAGAATCCATCGGTTAAGGCGTGGCTTAGCATCTTTTTTCGCAATTAGGTACCGAATAGCCGAATGGTCCATGTAGACTATCACCTTAGTTCCGATCAAGTATGCCTAAAATTTTTCAAATGCATACACCACTGCAAGTAACTCCTTCTCCGTAGTTGTATAATTTATTTGAGTCTCTGTGAGCGTTTTACTTGCATAATATATAGTGTGAAATACCTTCTCTCAGCGTTGTCCAACACATTTCAATCACAGTAGTCGCTTGCATCACACATCAGCTCGAAAGGCATACTCCAATCCGGTGCAACGATTACGGGGGCTGTAGTCAACTTCTTTTTCAACGCTTCGAAGGGTGTCTTGCAACTCTCATCAACACTGAAAACAATATCCTTCTCTAATAGACTGCATAGAGGCTTGGAAATTTTTAAGAAGTCCTTTATGAATCTCCTGTAGAACCCAGCGTGTCCTAGAAAACTTCTAATACCTTTAACTGAGCTCGGTGGAGGCAATTTTTCGATTGTTTCCAGCTTCGCTTTGTCGACCTCCAATCCTTGAGCTGATACCTTGTGGCCCAAAATTATGCCCTCCTCAACCATGAAGTGGCATTTTTCCCAGTTAAGCACGAGGTTCGTATCCTTGCACGCTGTAATACCAATACCAAATTTCCTAGGCAGGTATCAAAGTTGTCCCATAGACAGAAAAGTCATCCATGAAGAGCTCAACATTTTTCTCCACCGTGTCTGAGAAAATGGCCATCATACACCGTTGGAAAGTTGCAGGTGCATTGTATAACCCGAATGACATTCTCATGAATGAAAATGTGCCATAAGGGTATGTGAATGTCGTCTTTTCTTGATCCTCCGGAGCGATGACTATCTGGTTATAGCCCGAGTACCGATCCAATAGATAGTAATATTCATTTCCCGCCAATCTATCCAACATTTGATCAATAAAGGGCAGCAGGAAATGGTCTTTTCGGGTTGCCTTGTTCAATTTTCTATAATCCATGCAAACCCTCCAACCGGCCATTGTTTCTAGCTTCAGATTAATTCATTGTCCTCATTCTGCACCACTGTCATTCCTTCCTTTTTTTGACACGCATTGCACTAGACTCACCCATTTGCTGTCGAAAATCGGGTAGATGATGTCGGCATCTAACCACTTCAAGATTTCTTTCTTCACAACTTCCTTCATAATCGGGTTAAGTCGCCGTTGTTGCTCCACCGTCGGTTTTGCCTCATCTTCCATTAAGATCTTGTGCATGCAAAATGAAGGGCTGATTCCCTTTATATCTGTAATTGTCCACCCGATCGCTGATTTGTGTTCCCTAAGCACCCTCAACAGCTTTTCTTCCTGCAATTCGTTAAGTGCAGCAGAAATAATAACAGGTAAAGAATTTGAATTGCCTAAACACGCATACCTAAGGTGTTTAGGGAGTGGCTTAAGTTCCAGCTTTGGTGGCTCTTCCAACGATGGTTTCAGTTTTTCTGCGGTTACCTCCTCCGCGTGCAGTGGTTCAAACGGTGTTCTAAATCTGGAAACTTGTGGCAATGAGTCTAGCATTTGTAAGTACTCCACCAATTCTGGATCATCGACCTCTTCATCCCCCCAATAATATTATTTCTAACGGATCGTGAACCAAACCTTTGCTCATATCATCACTGATGATTTGCTCAATTAAATCCATTCGAAAACATTCTTCCTCATCCATGGGAATTTTTATGGCATTAAACGCATTGAATTTTACTTCTTGATCTTAGACCCTCATAGTGAGTTCTCCTTTTTGTACATCTATGAGTGTCCTGCCCATAGCCAAAAATGGTCTCCCTAGGATAATTGGGATGTTCTTGTCTTCCTCAAAATCCAGAATGATAAAGTCCGCGAGAATATAAACTTAACCATTTTCACTAGAATGTCCTCTACTATGCCTCTCGGATATATGACTGACCTATCCGCCAACTGTAATGTAATGTTTGTAGGCCTTGGTGTTGGCAAACCCAATTCTAAGTATACTGACAATGGCATAAGGTTTACACTCGCCCCCAAATCACATAAACACTTGTTGAAATGCATATTCCCGATTATGCATGGAATAATGAAGCTCCACGGGTCCTTGAATTTTGGTGGTAATTTCTGCTGTAATACTGCACTACACTCCTCGGTTAGTGCAACTATCTCGAAATCTATTACGCACAACACGCAAGTATACGTGGTCAACAAGTAATAAAGTGATAAGTAAAGTATCGTTTCCAGAGAGACTAACTAGCAATAATCTTAACTTACAATTACCAATTTTATATTAACCCTAATTTTATTAAACAAATCAACTCAATAATTGAAATTAACAAAACTAAAATGAAGAATAATTAAACTAACACAAGACAACCACGAATATCAAAATCTAAAATTTCAAACAATTAACGGAGAATTAGACTTATGATTTCACCCTAAGCTTCACTCGGATTTTAACACTTTTATTCCAATTCAACTCACTATCCCAGTTTATTAATCAAGAACACGAACGTAGTATTAACCACCTCTCGATGCACTAATACCCTATTAACGTCAATCCACAATTAAGATAGAAATCCGTTAAACACCTTAATCAACTAACCAACTATATCTCTATGTGAATTACAATTGAAGAAGGTTGAAGAATAAGTTCTCTATCCGATTACATGTGGTGTCAAGCATATCTCTACCTTAACACTCATCAAGTTTAAGCTATTAACAAAATCCTGAACACATGCTATATCAACTAGGTCTAGATTTGAATATCCTCTCTCGATTCCATCCAATTCCACAAAGAATTGTTGATCAGGCAATTCATAGATTCAAGCTCAAATCAATATAGATAAACTGGAAATAGCTTATTAAATTAGAAATCAAAGTTTACAAAACCATCGATTTACTTAAGGATCCATCACAAACCTAAAAAAATGAATTAGTTCATAATAAACGAAATAAACACTGAATAAATCATGGAAATCATTCTTTCAATTACAAATAATATTCTAAGACGAAGAATATTGAAAAACACCCTTCACGTAACCTAGAATCGCAATCGTCTCGAAAATCTTCTTGAAATACTCCTCCAACGCCTGCTTAGAAAAACTGAGATTAATCTTTGTAATTTGCCTTGTGTGTCTTTAATCTCATTGTTTGTTGTTAATTATATACTTCCACATGTATTCTGATTACAATTCCACTCCAAAACAAGTCCCAAGTCATCACCATCACTAAAACTCCACATTTGTAGCATTACAAACCAACTAGGAGACCTTTTATTCGAGTACCCAAGCCCCAGCTTGCTCTCAAGCTGCTAATCCGCCCAGACCCTCAAGCCCCAGCTTGCTAGTAAGGCACAAAAGAGCAAGCTCCGGCTTGCTAGTAAGCTGACAATTATTTTTCTGTTGCAGCGTCCTCCGATAAAACGGTCATAACTTTTGATCCGGGAAGAGTTACAGGGCCTGCCACCTATCAAATCGAAGATATCGACGAGCTCTACAAATTTCATTCTTTGAGTTTTGAGAAATAGTGAACGGATGAAGGTTGAAAGTGGACTGGAAGTGACTACTACGCAAATGACCACCCAAAACAACAAAATTCAACGTCCGTTGGAACAAATGTCATAACTCTTGCATCCGAACTCCCATTGGAATGATTCAAGATGTTCCGGAAAGCCAAGAAAGAGTCCCACAACATAGTCCAAGTTCCACACCAGGAACATGAAATACACATGAAATGAACATGAAGGCCCGAACGATATCCGGAATTTCTTTTCCTTGCAATTTCATACCAAAAGTTGCTCACTCCGCTTCCAAACAAATAATCTACAAAATGGAAACAAAATGCATGAAAAGTAACTAAGAAACACGAGATTAAGCAAATAATTCAAGTAATAGATGCCGGATAAGTAGGTATAAAACCAACTTATCAAGGCGCCAATTCTTTTCAAAGATTGATCTTCATTCCAGATATCACCAATTGAAGATTAGAACCGATGACATTCCAAAGATGGCTTTCAGAACTCAGTACGGGCATTATGAATTCCTAGTCATGTCTTTTGGATTGACTAATGCCCCTGTTGCTTTCATGGATATGATGAACTGAGTATTCAAGGAATATTTGGATCACTTTGTGGTCGTCTTTATTGATGACATCCTTATTTATTCCAAAAGCCGTGAACATCATGAGAAACACTTGGGGCTGATACTCCAAAAGCTTCGTGAATATAAGTTTTATGCCAAGTTGAAGAAATGCGAGTTCTAGCTTAAAGAAGTAGCATTCCTTGGGCACGTAGTATCAAGTCATGGAATATCTATTGACCCAGCAAATATTAAAGCTATTCAAAGCTGGGAGCAACCTAAATTAGTGACTGAAGTACGTAGCTTTCTCAGTTTAGCTTGTTATTATTAGAGGTTCATGGAAGGATTTTCTCGAATCACTACTCCACTAACTCAGCTGACTCGAAAAGATACAAAATTCGGTTAGAATGAGGAATGTGAGAAGAGTTTTCAAGAACTCAAGAGGAGACTCAATGCAACACCTGTTCTGACAATACCATCTGGCTCGGAGGGATTTGTCATCTACAGTGATGCTTTGGGCAAAGGGTTAGGATGTGTTCTCATGCAACATGGGAAAGTCATAGCCTATGCCCTCGACAACTCAAAGAATATGAGAGGAATTATCCTACCCATGATCTAGAGTTGGTAGCTGTTGTTTTCGCACTTAAAATTTGGAGGCATTACTTGTATGGGGAGAAAGTGGAGATCTTTCCAGATCATAAAAGCCTCAAATATTTCTTCACTCAAAAGGAACTCAACATGCGACAACGACGTTGGCTTGAACTGTTGAAAGATTATGATCAAACCATCCAATACCATTTTTGAAAAGCGAACGTGATAGCTGACACATTGAGTAGAAGATCATATGCGGGTATGAATGCGATATTGACAATGCAAAGGCCCATTTTGTGTGACTTGCAAATGATGGAGATAGAGTTAAAGACTCCAGGGACCCATGTGATGATGGCGAATATATGAGTAGAACCAACTTTAATTGATAAAGTTAAAGCTGTTCAAACTACAGATCTGGAGCTGATGCGTATGAGGAAGAAAGTGCAAGAAGGTGCTATGCCGGAAGCAAGAATCGATGAAGAATGAATACTTTGAGTCAACTCCAGACTTTGTGTTCCTAACGACCCTATTTTAAAGTATAAAATCATGATGGAGGCGCACAATACATCATTTGCAATCCATCATGGGAGTACCAAAATGTATCGTGATCTTCATCATACATTTTGGTGGAGCAATATGAAGAGAGAGATAGCGTTGTTTATCTCAAGGTGTCTAACTTGTCAACGAGTCAAGGCAGAGCATCAAGTACTAAAAGGTCCCTTGCAACCACTCGAAATTCCAAAATGGAAGTGGGAGCACATTACCATGGATTTCGTTACAGGTCTTCCCAAGGTTTCTCAAGGAATGGATGCAATTTGGGTCATTGTTGATAGATTGACCAAGTTTGCTCATTTCTTACCAATACGAGAAACTTATACACTTGAACGTCTTGCTCGTATATACATAAATGAGATTATAAGACTGCATGGTATGCCAGTATCCATAGTTTCTAATCGAGACCCAAGATTCACTTCACGATTTTGGGTTAGTTTGCAAAAATCTATGGGTTCAAATTTACGATTTAGTTTGGCATATCATCCTCAGACGGACAAATAATCAGAGAGGACTATTCAAACTCTTGAAGATTTATTAAGGCTCTGTGTCCTTGACTTCAAGGGAAGTTGGGACAAGTTCTTATGGTTGGTGGAGTTTTCATACAACAATAGTTATCAAACAAGTATTGGCATGGCTCCATTCGAAGTGTTGTATGGAAGAAAGTGTCATTCTCTAGTATGCTGGGATGAGGTGGGTGAAGCAACATTTTTGGAACCGGAGTTGGTACGTATGAATACGGAAAAGATTCAAACGATCCGACAACGTATAAAAACCTCACAAGATCGACAAAAGAGTTATGGTGATCTTCATCAAAAGGACGTGGAATTCGATATTGTAGATCATGTGTTGTTACGTGTTGCTCCATGGAAAGGAGTTGCGAGATTTGGAAAGAGAGGAAAGCTCAATCCTCGATTCATTGGCCCATTTTTAATCCTTAATCGAGTAGGGACTGTAGCCTATAGACTCGTTTTACCGCCAAGTATGTCTCGTGTTCATAACATTTTTCATATATCCATGTTACGTAAATATGTGAAAGACCCAAACCACATTATTGAGTTAGAACCGGACGAAATAACGGAAGATTTAACGTATGAAGAGGTTCCTGTTCAAATCTTGGATAAGAAGGAACATATTCTACGCTCCAAGGTTATACCTCAAGTCAAAGTTTTTTGGAGAAACTATGATGTTGAGGAAATGAACTGGGATTAGAATCTGAAATGAAATCAAGGTATCCTTACCTCTTCGACATACCAGGTACGTACCCTAATTTCGAGGGTGAAATTTCATAAGAAGGGGAGATTGTAAGTCCCCAACTTTTATGAATAAAGATGAATTTTCTATAATTATCATTTTTTTGAATATTATGGAATGAATTTGATATAATATTATAGTTGGAGGGTAATATGTATAAATTTTGCAAAGTACGCAAGTTGTTATATAATATTCGATTGGTCGGGGAATACTCGTTTTAACAGGGAATATTCGTACAACGGCACAATCATTGGTGGACTCCACAACGGAATTATTGTCGGATTGAGAAAACAAAAAAAAATATTTTATGAAAATAACGGCGGAAGTTTTACCGTTAACTGTTGAAACACCTGGTGTTAAAAGTACAGGAATACACGTGGTTGTATAGTAGCACACGGTATTGATTATTGATGCTTACGTGTGAAGTCACTCAGTTTTGTTCAATTATTGCTACAGTAACTGCTACATAGTATCTCACGTTATTCGATTCAATTATTGTCGATATTATATATATTATTAAATCAATAATCCAGACAACGAAGTTATTAATATTATTATTTGCAATATTAACGATGTCTAGAAGTTCTGCCAAGGAGAGGTTTGGTCACCTAATTGCGCGTCAATAGGGAGAAATCCTTATTGAAAAGCCCCCTCTTTCCTGGGAACAACCTGGTCGATTAATATTGTGAATTATAATAAAGGTGATAAATGTTTTTAAAATTATTAAGGTGGGTTTTATGAAGTATTTGTGTAAATTTTGATTATTATATGGACCCCCATTTACCCATTTTTCAAAATAATCGGTAGAAAATTATTTTATATAATAAAAGGTGTGGCCACTAGTGAGGTTGATGTCTTGTGTGGGGGAGGGGGGAATTTGCATTGTCGGGAGGGAAGTTGTGTAATATGGGTGGATGAATTACATAGTTGATGAGTGTATGATTATTATATATATGTTTAACATGTGGGTGAGAAATGGTGGGGGAAATGATGTTGCTTTACAAAAGGTAATTAGTATTATATGTATATATATATGTTTATAACATGTGTGGTTTATATATATATATATATATATATATATATATATATATATATATATGTATTATAATTTTGCTTTATTCTTATTGGTTGGTTGATTGACAATTTGTGTCTGTGGGTTACAAAAAAAAATTCATCTTATTGCATAACTGTTGCATCCATGAGAAAAATCCTTACACAATGCCTTTCCATTCTCCTATAAATAGAAGCTCATTCCTTCATTATTTCTTACGAATTCACTAAAACTCTAGAGAGAGAAACTATAGAGAGAAAGTAGAAAAGTATTCTGCTACTTCACTACTCCTATATCCAGTACTCTTTTTTCAAAGGTAAGGGGTACTATTTCTTTTGTATTCATGAACAGAACTTCTGTTATTCCATTCTTTAATATTCTATTGGAATAACATGTATACGCGGGCTACCCTATACTTGGTGAAATTCTTCTGTTATTCCATTCTTTATTTTTATGTTGAATAATCTGCCTACATCTTAAATCCGCATACATGGTGAAATTCGTCTATTCTTCCATTATTTATTATTCTGTTGGAACATCCTGTCTATGCGTTTCACATGACCTGGTTCCGTTATTTATTATTCTGTTGGAACATCCTGTCTGGGCGTTTTTGCATGACCTGGTTCCGTTATTTATTATTCTGTTGGAACATCATGTTTGTGCATTTTCGCATGACCTGGTTCCGTTATTTATTATTCTGTTGGAATAACCTGTCTGTGCTGTCTATCGCATTATTGGGGATTTCTTTTGTCATTCCATTCTTTATTATACTAAGTTGGTTAAAGTTTTGACTTCTATACTCCATGAAATTAGTATAATATCCTTGATATTTGCTCTTCATCCAGTATCTTTTCATGGAAATATTCTTTTGAGCATTCTTGAGTTTACTTTACAAAGAAGTATCATGTTGACAATTTGGACGTTATTAGTTCTTGGACAAATTAATTCTTGAACTTGTTTTATTGAATTCTTATATCATTGTCATCATCCTCATGTTTATATTATATTGAAAGTCATCTGTGGCCTGTAGTGCATAGATGGACTTGGTATGATTATGACCAGGGATTAATCGGTATAATCATGACCATAATGTTACAAATGATGTGGTAAAAGTCCTCATTGGCCCGTAGTGCATTGATTGACGGTTGTTGGCATGATCATGACCATTGATGAATACACGAATATCCTTGGCCCGTAGTGCATGGATAATTTGTGGTCGTGATACTAATGAATATCCTTGGCCGTAGTGCAGGGATGACGTAGTGCAGGGATGATGTGGATTATTTATTAAGCTCAGTCTCAGCGATAAAAGTGATGAAAACCTTTTAAAATTATAAAAGATAGTAGATTTTATTCTCTACTTGACTCTTTTAATGGATTGCTTATTCCGCTGCAGTTAAACTCGATGTCTATTGTATTTTATCAGTTTAACATTATTGAAGACTAATGATAATTTATTCTGTATTATTTTAGTTATAATATTTCTTACTGGGCTAGTTGAGCTCACCCTTTTGCTTTCATTGTTCTCTTCAAGAAATGAGAATATAGCTGAGACGAGTCGGGGAACGGAGTGACGGTCCGAGATGGTGTCATAATAGTCCTCACTATTCTATAAAATAGTGTGTTAATAAATGTATTGAGTACTTATTTTGTGTTTTAATACTGTCTAAAAGACAATGTTTGTATTAAAACTCACAGCTCATGTTGTATATTTAAGATTGTATTTGAATTTTGTACCATGTATTTGGCGACTCAAGATGGGTGATGTATACCTATTTTGGGGGCGTCACACAATTCGCTACGACAGTTGGTCGATTAGACTCTCAAAGTTTAGGGAAGCTACCTTCTCAAACTATTGTCAATCCGAGAGATAATGCATGTGCCATAACTTTGAGGGGTGGAAAACAATTGGAAGCACCAAAAGCTACTGGTGAATTTGAGGAAGATAAGGCTAAGGAGGATGCAGAAATATCAAAGGTAAAACCTAACACTCCTGTTCAGTTAAAGACTAATCCTTTACCTTTTCCTCCCAAGAATCCCAAAACTTCAAAGAAGGATGAACAAGAGAAAGAAATTCTAGAAACTTTTAGAAAGGTAGAGGTGAATATTCCTTTACTAGATGCAATTAAGCAAGTGCCTAGGTATGCAAAATTTTTGAAAGAATTATGCACTAAAAAAAGAAAATTGAAAAATGATGAAAGAGTCATTGTTGGTGAGAATGTATCAGCAATCCTTCAAAGAAAAATGCCCCCCTAAATGTAAAGATCCAGGCATGTTTACAATTCCATATACAATAGGTAATACCAGATTTGAGAAAGCTATGCTAGATTTAGGAGCTTCAATTAATGTCATGCCATTATCTATTTTTGCTTCTTTAAATCTAGGTCCTTTAAAACAAACTGGTGTTATTATTCAATTGGCTGATCGTACTAATACTTACCCCCAAGGGGTAATTGAAGATGTCTTAGTGCAAGTGAATGAACTATTCTTTCCTGCAGATTTTTACATAGTGGATATGGATGATGATAAATCCCCAAATCTTGCACATATACTTTTAGGGAGGCCATTCTTGAAAACAGAAAGGACTATGATTGATGTGCACAATGGAACCTTAACCATGGAGTTTGATGGTGAAAAGATACAATTCAATATATATGAGGCCATGAGGTACCCTAGTGATATTCACCCTGTTTTTGCTATTGATGTACTTGACTCTTTAGTGCAGAAGTCTTTTGAACACACACAAAGGGAAAGTTTGGAGGTCGCCATCACCAACAGTCTGGAATTAGATAAAGAGGAATTGAGGAATGATGCATACGAGAGCTCTAAAATTTACAAAGAGAAAATAAAAGCCTTTCATGACAAGAAGATTACTACGAAGAACTTTGTTATTGGACAGAAAGTTCTCCTTTATCATTCAAGGCTAAAATTATTTCCAAGTAAGTTACGCTCCCGTTGGGTCGAGCCTTTTATTATTACTGACATTTTTAATCATGGTGCAGTGGAAATTCAAAGTCCAAGCACAGGGAAGATTTTTAAAGTGAATGGTCACAGGCTCAAATTCGTCTCTGAAGGATATCAAATGGAAAATATTGAGCTGCTGGATTTGGTGGATCCAGTTTATGAAGATTGTGAGGTTTAATGTCAAGCCAATGACAATAAACAAAGGCGCTGCTTGGGAGGCAACCCAAGGGGAGTTTATTTCTTTTTATTTTCGCATTTAAATTTCGCTTATGTTGTTTTTCTTTTCTTTGCATTTTACTTTACATTAGGGACAATGTAAGTTTTAAGTGTGGGGAAGGATTTAGGGTGTTTTTAAAATTTAGGGTGTTAAAAAAAATTATTTTAAATTTTGAATTTTGTGGGTATATTCTCTCTTGCAAACCCTCACGAGACAAAACTCGTCCACTTGGGGTAACCTTGGGGTTCAAAGGCTTGTTGTACATGCTAAGTGCAATCGTGTTTCCTACGAAAATGGGGTAGTTTTTAAAATAAGTCACTTGAGCAATGAGTTAATTTGGATTTTGATTTTTGACCAATGATAAAATCTTGATTCTCGTTGATAACATTTTGGAAAATTGATAGACGTTGTGTAGTTTGAATTTGGTTTTCTTTGTTGATTTTTACTTTATTTGAGACCCTTCTATTTTGAGCACTTGTCCATTTGGTCGACCTAGTTTTAACTTGGAAAATATTTATTTATTTATTTCGATTAAATGTCGAGGGGAGAAATTCTTGAACTCTTTCATTTGTTTTATCATAACTTGAAGTAAACATGAGGTTTTATTTAAGAAAGGGGAAATGATTTAGGCAAAGGTTAGATGTTTGATTTAACAATAAAAAAAAGGATATAAAAAATAATGAGTCATGTGGTGAATTGAGATGGAGCGTAAAACGCACTCATTCATAAACATGTGGCATGCGAGATGGAGCGTAAAATGCACTCGCTGGTGAGACGGAGCATAAAATGCACTTACCGAAGGAAGAAAAAGCCTCTTGATCCTCTAATGTTATTTGCTTATGTTAACTGAGAGTAGTGTGAAAATAGATGTTTAGAGTTTTTCTTTCTCCTTCAAAGCTTTGATTTCACAAATTTTTCTGAGTTCTGATTGAGTTGGGACATGTGGATTCACGCACACACGAAGGGTTAAGAGTAGAGTAATGTTGATAAGTAAGCTTGAATTTTAGATTAGCAGTGTTTTGAAGTTTTTCAAGAGTTACTGTTTTGAATCTTTGAGGTCAATGTTGAAGTTCATTTTAATTTGTGGCTCAAGGTTGTCAAGTTTGTTAGTTTGATTAGTTAAATTTTTGTTATAGTTTATTTTTGTTTTGCCCGAGGACGTGTAATAGATAAGTGTGGGGGAATTTGATAAGTATAAAATATGTTATGTTTTTATCTCTTAATGTCTAGTCTTTTATACTTATTTGGCACCTAAATGTACTCACTATTCTTATATTTTGATTTAGGTTGCAAATGGAGCTATTAAATGAAAAATGAGTTATTTCCGCACTTTTAGATTGTTTTGAAATCAGTCCGTCCACTTGAGGCTCAATTTTGTCCTTCGTCAAACCAATATCTCTCAAAGCTCAAAGAAAGAAAGTTGAAGATCTATTTCTTAGCTTTCTGGATCATCTTGAAACGCCTAAATCAGAGTGCGGATGAGAAAGTTATGACCATTTTACCGATGGACGTCAAAGCTGAAAATTTCAGATTGTTCGGCTTCTTGACAGATTGACCTCTGGGCCTTCGCTTGCGATTTGAATTATGTTAGAGTTTCCAAATGAGAATGTGGTCTTCTTGAAGTTTTTAGTGTACTTCTCAAGCATTCCGGAATGGTATGGTGAGTAAAAATCCGAGTTCATTTGGGCCTCCAAACATTGCTTTTTAGATAGCTGACCCGAATCCCTCATGGATTGGATTCCTGGTCGGACCAGTTGGAGTATTTGGGCCATAACTTGAGCTTCTCAACTCCGAATCAGGTGATTCAAAAGCCCAAATTCATTAGACAATCCAGGGCTACAACTTTGGTTCTTTGCCCAAGTCCAAAATCGGCGGTCTGCTGATTCACAATTGGCTTACAAGGTGCTGATCTGTTTAGTTGTCAATTTTGGACTTTTAGCACATCACATGGGAACGTTTTTGGGAGGTTGTTTGCCTTAGATGGCTGATGCACATGAACAAGATTAGTTGTTGGATCTTGACTATCTTGTATACTTGAGTGCCTATAAATACCAAGTGAAGCTAGGGGGAATTCACACATTAATTCACACACCATTCTCCATCTTCTCCAAATTCTAGTGTATTTAGTAGGGAAAGAGGATCACCTCCATATTGAGGTTGTTGTCCTCACCCCTTTCATAATTTAGTAGGGAAAGAGGATCACCTCCATAGTGAGGTTGTTGTCGTCACCCCTTTTATAATTCAAGAAAGTATTCATTGGACTTATTATATTAGGCTAGTTCCTTTATTTAGTTCAAGGGGATGTTGAACCTTGTTTATAGGTAATGGTTTGATTAAGTATAAACTATTTATTCCTTCTTACATGAAATTCATTCATGATAATCTATTTTAACTGTTGAATGATATTTATTCTGATTGGTTTAATGTAATCGGTTAAGTCAATTTGATTAATCTCATCTGCTAGATTAAGGGACAATATTACGTGTAATTGATATTGTTCCTAATCATAAGTAGCAATTAGTGATAATGATTGTGGTCAAGCTTTTGAGTATTGCTATGATTATCGGAAGACAAGTAAATAATCCGAGCTTGTGTGATTGTTGCTTGGATTAGTCTAATTCCCTAGTTCTTAATGTTGTTATTATATTAAATCTAGAGAGCTTGTTATAGGTTATGTAATAGTTAAAATCTTGTGAAGAGCTTATTTCATTAAGTGATAATCTAAGGGGAGTTTCGGATAGTAGAGCTTGTTGCTATCTAGGGCTATTAATTTCATTGAAGGATAAATATTCCTTTACTTAATTATTCTATTGTTGTAAAAAGGTGATACTGAACCGGAAGAACTGAAATCTTTAATTCATTGGTAATTCTTATCACTTTAAATTCTGTTCTTGTTAATTAGTGAAATCAAATTATAAGCCCCCTCCCCTTTGGTAAACAAAGCATAAAATAAGATTAATCATTCTCTGTGGGATCGACTCTTACTTGCACTGCTACCTTATTATCTTTTGCAGTAAGGTTTTATTTTTGGTTGCTCGCGACAGCACACCAGTATTGCACAAATATTTTAACTCTATCGCGTAGCTCTAAAATAATCCCCTGATATAGGGTTGTTCATCTCAGCTTAGATTATCAGGTTCGATACCAAAGGAAGTTTGGTTTGGAATTAACTTCAAAGAAATTCTAGATCTTTAGAACGTTTCTCAACCAAGTACTGGTTGAATCAAGTAGGGATCAATAACTAATCAAAAGTTTGATTACAAACGACTTATGTCAATGTATCAATAAGAGATAGGTTATCAATGGTTTATCAGTTGAACAAATATTAGTCATCGATTATACATTCTTAAAACTATACAGATTCATAAGCAAACCAAAGGAAGTTTGGTTTGAACTGACTTTAAGGGTAATTTAGAGTTTAGAACATTCATCAACTAAGGATTAGTTTAATCGATAAAGAATCACTAGTCAACTAAGAATTCGGTACAATAATATAAAATAGTGCAATGACATTAGTGATCAGATATTGAATAACGATTAATTTTAGCTGAGCAAATGTTTTTCAACAAGAACAAGCTTTTAACAATAGTAAAGACTTTGAATAAACAAAACAACCTCGCTTGAAACGAAGGAGTAAAGATTAATTAACTAGCTTAAGGAAAAGCGTACTCAACAATAATTCAGAATTAAATAATATGCATAACAATAACAAGTTACGAATAGGAACTTGCAAAATGAAAGGTTAGGGTTAGAGAACTTGTTCCATTGAATAATAGATTAAAGAAACTTGCATAACGTAAAAGTAAGGTTAGGAAACTTGTGTAACAATAATAACTTAATTGCTCAATAAGAGATTAGAGATAGAGAACTTGCATAAGTATAACATGATAGAGAAAAGTAAACCTTGCTGAATAATAAAGTAGAAAAGGTTAGGGAACTTGCTTCGTGCGTAAGCTATTAAATTATAACTCACGTTCACCTACACATATTATTAGTTACACAACATCTACTAGATATACTAACATCCACTTTCCAAGTTAAATCTCAATTTGGTTGAACTTGTTATTTTAGTACAAGTTTCAAATCACCAATACCATATACACTTCAGAAATTTTAAAACACTTATTTACTAATTCACATGTTCAATAAATCGCAACATATCATTTTCACAACTTACTAATTTTACAACTTTAGAATTACCAACTACATGATACAAATATGTTTTTGTCTCTTAATTACATGTTCATCACATTAATGTTTCATTATACTAAGTTCCGATGGATTTCTAAGGTCTCAGATAACCAGAGGCATTATCGCCTCGATTTGGGTATGGCGAATGCAACTGCCATATATAAAGCCCTGGACCCAAGGTGGACGCAGACTTTGTCAAGTTTCGGCCTTAACACTCAAATAAGCAATTGCTACCGATGCATGCATGTAAACTACGCAATCTGCTTCAAAGGTTCTTTTAGCCCAACTATCACGAATTTCATCCACAAAACAGTAAATTTTAAATATCCAATTGATATAGGACTCATATAAACATGGTTCCTCACATATATACTAATTTAAGAACAATTAAACAACAACTTCAATAAATTTAAATCCTTGAATTCCATGTTTTTGTACAAAAACTCCATTTTAAACATCCTTCACAAAATTTAACACTGAGGTCACGATTCTACACCAAATTAGCTCATTCAAACTACGTTCTCTTCATTTCTTACTGAATTAACATATTCAAGGCTCAATTTATAGATTAGTTTATAAATTAACTACTAAATTTGGTACTTTCACGAGCCATATATATACATATAACTACTATAACTAGTTTCTTCCTTTTTATCGTAATTAGCACACTAATTCCTTGTCTAAATGCTAATTCTAACACCAAAATTACACAAAAATTCAATAATTCAGTTTTTATAACTACAATTCATCAATTATGCGATTACGGACAAATTTTAAACTCATGAATATACTCTACATAAACAGAAACTTGAGTTTTAGAGATTATACCTTCACTTACTTGAACAATCATTGTTAAAACACAGAAATTATTTTAGAATCACAGAACTTTTCTCTCAAACTCTGCCAAACTCTCTCAAATTTCTCTGTAACTTTCTTCTCTTTTTCTCAGTATAAGCCAATTCTCTTTTCACGTAAAACCAACTAACCCTTATGCCTAAAGATAATAAACTGATAGCCATAATACGCATATTAAAAAAATAATTACAAAACTTAAATGTATATCAGTTATAAAGATATTAATTATATTATTATTATTATTATTATTATTATTATTATTTTAAATCAAATTAAAATTCAAAAGCCACCAGGCTTTGTTTGATAAAACCAATTAAAATAATGACTTAATATCTTTAAAGCCTTGTTTGATAAACCCATTTAAAATTCCTTTAATTTATTTTAATAAATCATTTATATTATAGTTTATTGTTCCACATTATTTACTTGGATTTTCATATCCAATCCTAATTAAATAAAAACTAATTATAACTTATTAAATAAATTTATCCACTTAACCCATTACTACAAAATTATAGTTTTTATTATAATTTTATTTAATAAATTAACACATCACTTTAATTACTAACATAAATTAAAACAACTTCATAACAATTCATATAATCCTTATCAATTCTCTAATTCTATTATTAAATGAAATTAACACATAATTATTCAACAACTCAAATAATCCTTCCTAAGTTCTCTAATTTAATTATTAAAATAGAAAATTACAATTATATAATATGATAATTAGTTAACCACTCATATAATTAACTCATTAAATTAAATTTTCACCCACAAAATTACTAAACATCAACTTAGTTAATATATTTAACTTAATTAAGTTAATCCACAATTATTTATGAATTATTTATTTAACTAACAAATAATTCAACAAATATTTACTTAACAACAAATATGACAATTAAAATATTTATTTAAATTACAAATAAATATTTTAAATTACAAATGAAATTCTGGATTGTTACAGTAAAAATTTCATAATAAATTTCATACCAATATTTCGGTATAATGATATTGAAAGAAATAATACCATTTACGAAAAAAATAACATCTCTTACCTCAAAAGAACAGTACTTCTGAATAAAATATCAGATATAATGTTGAAGGAAACTTGCACTGCTTATCAACTCTCAAAGTATCTAAATACTCACAAAATACGCTCGATATTATATAGAGAGAAAACTTCTAATTTTGGTGCGATTTTCAATTCTAACCTAAGCACCCTATTTATAGGAAAATGCTTATAACGCCAAAGTAGAAAATTTAATAAAATATAATATTTTCAAAAAAATTCCCTACGCACACCACATCATTTTCTTCAGCACACACAAGTGAGTCCCACCCACATTAAAAATGTTTTTCTTTTAAAAAATATTTATAACACCAAAAATTAATTATTCTGGAACTTCAATAATTCATAATAAACAACCCTTTTATCAGAAAAATTTGAATCTTAAGTACATTCCATTGGAAATTTAATTCTCTACAACTTTGTAGAAGAAAGTTTTTCCAAATTTTAAACAGAAAATAACCGAAATCCACATACGGATGATTTTCAACACCTTCATTTTGACAAAATACTGATAAAACACCTCAGCATTAATTCCTTCATTTATATCCACATAAAATAAATATTTTCTTATCATATAAATCAATAATTAATTATTCACAAATAATATTACCAAATCACAATAATGACAACGAGGTCGTTCCCAAGAAATAGGAGGCTTTCCGATAAGGATTTCTCCTTACTGGCGCGCAATTAGGTGACCAAACCCCTTTCCTAGACAGAACTTGCTTAGACATTGCCAATAATGCTATCTAATAATATTATTCAAATAATATGAATTATTGATCTGATAATGGGAAATACTGTGTAGTGACAATTGTTGAATCAATAATATAAAATATCAACTTATCAATTATTGAATCAATAAAATAAAATATTGAACAGTAATTACTGTAATAATTTTTGAGTAGTGACTTCTTATGTAAGAATTAATAATTTGTGCAATATCGTGCCTACCGCGGCAACACCACGTATTCATCAGATTTTAACCACCGGGTATTCCAACAATGGATCGCTGTGGTCGCATTTAATATTCCCCACGACGAAAAGAATATTCCACGACCAAACGAATATTCCCCGGTAACAATGAATATTTTATAACCACTTGCTTATTTAAAATATTTGCGCATTTTACCCATAACTAACCACATTAATCGAATCAACCCCTTACTATTTCAAAATAATAAATAGAGGAAATTCCATTTTATTCATAAAAGTTGGGGTCTTACAACCTCCCCTCCTTATGAAATTTCATCCTCGAAATTGACGTACGTACCTGGTCTTTCGAAAAGATGAGGATACCTCACTTTCATTTCAGTTTCCAACTCCCAGGTCATTTCCTCAATAGCATGGTTCCTCCACAAAACTTTGACTTGTGGTATAACCTTTGTGCGTAGGACATGCTCCTTCCTATCCAAGATCTTGACAGGTACCACCTCGTATGTTAAATCTTCGACTATCTCGTCTAGTTCTAACTCAATAATGTGGTTTGGGTCTTTCACATATTTACGAAGCACATATATGTGAAAAACATTATGAACACGAGACATGCTTAGAGGTAATGCGAGTCTATAGGCCACATTTCTTACTCGGTCAAGAATCTCAAATGGGCAAAAAAATCATGGATTGAGCTTTCCTCTCTTCCAGAATCTTGTAACTCCCTTCCATGGAGCAACACATAAGAATACATGATCCCCAATATTAAATTCCACATCCTTTCGATGAAGATCTGCATAACTCTTGTGTCGATCCTGTGACGTTTGTATATGTTGTCAAATCATTTAGATCTTTTCCTTATTCATATGTACCAACTCTGGTCCCAATAATGTTGCTTCACCCACCTCATCCCAACATACTGAAGAGTGACACTTTCGTCCATACAATGCTTCGAATGGAGCCACACCTATACTTGCTGTAGACACTCAAAATTTTTTGCACACCTATTACTAACATTGTAGGAGGTCAGATTCGTCTTTCAGAGATAACCCTAGAAGACAGCTCACATCCATTTTGGATACTACCGGAAGTTCAGTCTCAACCCCGGAACACACACCGGGAGTATCAATTCCAACCTCAGAGATAACCCCTAGTTTTACCCTTGGAGATAACCCCAAGGAATGCTGTTGCAGTTCCGACGATACCTCGGGAAATGCATGTTTCAAATGCATGCCATCAGATTCAACCTCGGAACTCCTGCCAAGGCACTCATTCCAAACACCCGGAGCTAACATCGGAAAGACAGGCACACTTAAAGATCACCTTGCGGAATTCAAACACTTGCAGCAGTCCAATCTCAGAGATAACCTTGAGTAACGTCTGCTATCAGCCCAAACCGGAGATAACCCCAGTGAGGGGAAAAATCATCATCTTGCCACCTCAACCCCATAGGGTGCCATCTCAACATCTCATACATACATTTCTACACAGCAATGTCCCACAAGAGCCAAGGAATTACAATCCCGAGTGACTATTATGTAGGGCAGCACACCGGATAGAATTTGAAGCTTGAAGACCATGGGCATGATCCCCTATTCCTAACTTCGTATAACCTCTAATCCCATGTCATTGCGTAACTCTCGACAAAAGCGGTCTAGAGAAGGTCTTGAAGTTCTTCGAGCGGACATCACAGTGCACGAGTGCATGTACTTCGAGATGCCGGGATCCACAGAGCCCGGGCACCCGAGCACCGCAGTGCATCTCATGGCCATCATCAGTAATAATTTTCAACCACCAGCTCTATAAATATAGAGCTTGGGGTGGGCATAATTCAAGAGAAAAAGGCGAGGAAGCCCTGTCAAATTTGCTCTGTATACACCCTATATTGAGTGCTTTCTCATTTTAAACACCTGTTAGCTCCCATATAGCTATATTTTTACCGACGGGAGATGAGTGTTCATCCATTTATAATCATAGAAGTCTTCTTTGGCAGCCCACTGTAAGCCTTCTTACACATTATAAAACCTTTCTCTTCATCTTTGCACACACTATTCTTCATATTGAGAGTCATGTTGAGTGTGTATGCCCGGACTTCGGTCCGTGGTTTTCATTTCTGTATGTATATATATATACTTATATATGTATATATTTATATATATGGGCTAACATTATCGAGTTATGCCTCGATTGAGCCTAGACTTATGTCTGGAGCATTTACTTACTTATATATATATATATATATATATATATATATATATATATGTATATATATATATATATATATATATATATATATATATATCGATCAAATCAATAAATGATAAACCGAGCTAGGATTGAGAAGCATCATGTGCGTTTACCGCTTATATATATATGTATATATTTATATTTCTGTCAAGCCTAGATTTTACTTCGTGGCCTTTTACTACTGTATTTACATTTCGTCCCACCTGGAGTTTACTTCATGGCGGTTGATTGTTTTTACTTCTTTATTTACATTCCGTCCCGCTTGGAATTTACTTCGTGGTGGTTGATCGCATTTATTGCTTTATTTACATTTCTAATCCCCCATGGAGGTGCTTCGTGGTGGTTGATCATGTCTATATATATATTTACTGCTTTTATATATTTACATTTTCGATCCCCTATGGAGGTGCTTCGTGGTGGTTGATCATGTCTGTATATATATATTTATAGCTTTTATATATATAACTGCTTACTGCTTTTCATATAAACTTCTGCATCATGTGATCACAGATTTAGTCCACTGAATCTAGATTCGGTTCCCGTGATGGACATTTTCAGCTGTAAGCAGCTTGTAAATTATTCACGATGTTTGAATTTCCTTAGATGGCTTTCATGCCCATGAGGAGTTCAACATTGCTATATATTATTTTCTCGAAGATACTTCGCATCTCAAAAATAAAAGCAAACAAGCCGAACATTTAATAATGAAAAATGGAAGTATGAAAAGGTCTCAATTACTATTGAGCACAGGGTTTGAAAAACCCCTTTTACAAAAATTCACTGCTATATCATGTTTAAAACTAAATTTTTCATACAAATTCAAACCCTTTGTATATAGGTTCGAACAAGACCTCGCACTACTTCTAAATAAATTGAACATTGATCCACACACATACACACATTCATATAACTGTTTCTTGAAAAGTGGCGGTCATCGTGGCAACACGGATATCGGGAGGTGCCTAACACCTTCCCTCTGCATAATCAATCCCCCAAAATGAAATGAATCTCGGTTTTACAGACCCGTTTAGCAGTGTCATATCACTGGGTCAATGTGCAAACCTTTTCTCGGTTGCATTGGCGCAACCAGTTAAAAACACCAACTGATGACTCTTACAGTCAAATCGTCGACATAATACATGTCGGACCTTTTTCACTTGTTTTTTCAAACAAATCTTACATAAAATGAGAACACCAAAGAACAAGAAAAGAAAAGGGACAAATAAAAATCCCGACATCGACAGGTGGTGACTCTCCTGGGGACATCCAGTAAGAGGGCTTAAGATGCTACTACAAGCTTTTCAAAACTATTATATGCTTGTGTGTGAATGTTGCATTTATATTTATGATGAATGTGTACGAATGCATTTTATTACGACACTACAAAATATTTATCTGTGATATTAGTGCTTCACACATGTCATCATTTTCATAAACGGTGAGACACGTTGTATGTGAATGTATGTTGTGTGGTTCCTCCACCAAGAGGCTATCCTGTCGGTGTTTGATTACTGGACTCGTAGGGAGACTAATTCCAATGAGGCTCAGGAAAGGCACCACCCAGATTCGCTCCAGTTGAAAGACCAAATTAACTTCCTGTTAAGTAGATTGCGATGATCTGGGAACCTTCATGCCAAAATGCCGCGAGAGTAACTCTAGGATAGGTCAGCCTCTGATAAACCAAACGCGGAGGAAAGTCTCTTTATGCTTTCCATTTTCTATTACTTGTAAAAGCATTTACTTGTAATTTTATTCCATGTTCATCTTTTTGTAATGGAAAATATGAAGAATATTTGCACATACATGACATGCTATCAAATGAACCCCATTTTTACAAGATAATATTCCTAAAATGGACACATTATGATAGCATGTAAACATTTATTTTATCCCTAAGACTAAACTACATAAGTTTTTGTAGGGAAACAATTGGGCCTGTTACCCGCTCAAAATCAAAAAAGGCCACAAGCCTACAGCCAATCATGTCTTCTTCTGATCAGTCTAATCCTGTTTCTCGAGAAGAACTTGATGGATTAGGTAAACAAATTATACATTTTGTTGTTCTACTGAAAGAATTACATCAGTCTACTAAGGTCTCAAAGATGCCTATACATACAGAATCCTTTGCTAAAGGAGGAACTTAAGGTTTGGATAAAACAAATCCAAAACCTCAGTTGGATACGACCAACAAAGACCCTGAAAACACTCATCTCAAAGGAGATCCAGACATTGGTGATATCAGGAAGAAGGTCCTTCAAATGGAAGAAACCATCTGTTCTCTCAAAGGGATTGGAACATACAGGAGTGTTTCATATACTGACCTTTGCATATTCCCCGGTGCTCATTATCCAGAGAAATTCAAAACCCCTGACTTTGAAAAGTATAACAGATTAGGGGATCCATACACACATTTGAAGGTGTTCATTGGAGAACTTGGATCTTATGCGAAAAATGAGAAGCTCAGAATGCAGCTGTTCCAGAAGAGTCTGACTGGAGAAGCCCGTTCATGGTATACCAGATTAGATAACTCAAAGATCTATAGCTGGGAAGAATTAGCTCACGCTTTCTTTACTCAATACAGCTTCCAGTCTCAGATGGCTCCTAACCGGTATCAGATTACCAAGGTCAAGAAAGAGTCCAATGAGTCTTTTAGAGAGTATGCTCAAAGGTGGAGGCGCCTTGCTGCTCAAGTTATTCCTTCTATGACAGAGTCAGAAATGGTCATGACTTTCATAGACATACAAGAAGCTCCTTTCTATGAGAGAGTCTTAGCTGGTATTGGAAAACCATTTTCTGAAATGATCAAACATGGAGAGATGGATGAGATGAGACTGAAGTCAGGAAAGATTCAAGACCTAGCCACTCTTAAAGCAGTTGTTGAGCACATCCAGTCTGGAACTTATGGAAACATCCCCCGAAGGGTCCATAAAAAGAAAGAGGAGGATGTTTCCTTGATACTACAAGGTCAAAAAGGCAGTCAGAACATGCTTATACAGAGGAGAAACTATTACCCTTTTCAAGCACAGTCTTCAAACCCTCCATTACCTAAAGGTGGAGAAGAAAAGCGCCCATGAACGTTCACATCCTTAGGGGACTCGCTCGAGAATATTCTTGCTCTTCTGACTACTCAGAAGAAAATTAAGCATCTTCTTCCACCAGTCAACCCTAATGGGAGGTGTTTCAATGCTGCTCGACGTGCTTATCATTCCGGGGCACCTGGACATGATACTCAAGATTTTTGGGTCTTGAAACAAAAGATCCAAGATTTAATAGACAACGGTGAGATCGTGGTTACCAAACTAGATCAACCTCATGTGCAAGACAACCCTCTTCTTCAACACAAAGAAGAAGAGGTCAATATGATTAGTTATAGTAATGGACAGAGTTCCAATTTTAATGGTGAATCATCCCAAACCATCGAAGATGGTATTAACAGATGGGATTATGCAAAGTTTCAATTTGCTATGGAATGAAAGATAAAAACTCTTTCTAAGCAAGTTGAACAATTGGCAGAACTGGTGATCCATCAGCATCAAGTCACACACTTAGTTAGTCATCCAGTAGCATGCCTATCTCCTTCCTTTTGTTATGAATGCTTCATCACCACCTTCAAAAAGTGAAGCACTGGAGGACAAGGTTGCGAAGAGAGCAAGTGCTAAAGCCTGTCAGAATTTTGCCAATAAAAGGGAATTTATATACCTGGGCCAACCTATGGAGGAAATATTTCAGATGCTAATCAACGAAGGAAGAATCACCTCCCTTCTACCTCCAATCAATCCCTATTCAAGATGGTTTAATTCTGATGGAGTATGACAATATCATTCACATTCTCGCGGTCACAACACAGAAGAATGTTGGGCACTCCACCACCTTATTCAGTATCTAATTGACAGTGGTGTCCTACAACTGGCAGATGATGACACTATTCTACTCGAAAGTGGGAATACCTGTCCTACTAAATGGAAAGGGCTAGTAACAGTTATATCCGTTGAGGCTGATGAGACTGTCAAACCATTTCCCATACAAGCAATTCAACTTAAACGAGCTGACAATCCTTTGAAAGTGGTTGCGCTAGAGCCAATTTCTTTACCCTTCAGACCCGAGTATCCTGTTGTCAGCCTACACAAAGTCCCATAGAATTCTGGTGAAGCTGAAGGATCCACGTCTCATACTACTGCCATAGTGTCGAAGGAAAATCCACTGTATTTTTCTCAGAGGGTGATAAAGCCTACCATAAAAGCAAAGGGGAAGATTCCCATGGAGAAGATTGAGAAATTCTTTTGCACTATGGGCCATACTGAAGCCAAGATGGTTCTAAGCTTAAGAGAAGCTCGACATCAAATCTCAATACTGGACTTGGTTTTCTCTTCCGAGGATCACAGGAAGATCTTATTGAAGGTTTTGGAAGAAGCCTATTTACCAAAATCAGTGGATGTGGAAAAATTTCAACATCTGGTTAATCACATTTTTAACAACAATGTGACATCCTTCACTGATGACGACATACAGCCCAAAGGGACTAGTCATTTCAAGCCATTGCACATTACAGTTTTGTCCTCCGGGTATATGTTAGCTTGAGTTTTGATAGATAGAGGTTCATCTTTGAATATCTGTCTTTATGCCACTTTGGTGAAGATGAACGTCATTCTCAAACGGATCCGACGTAGCCATACGGTTATCAAAGCTTTTGATGGATCCCGATAAAATTATGTCGGAGAGATTGAGCTGCCAATTGAGATTTGTCCAAATACATTCAACGTATCCTTTCATGTCCTCAAGATAGATTCAGGATACAACTTGCTATTGGGAAGACCATGGATCCACATGGCTGGAGTCGTCCCTTCTACACTTCATCAACAACTTAAATAAATTGTCAACAATAGCCTAGTCACTATCAACGCTGAGCTGGAATGTCCTGAACAAGGAAACCTACCATTCATCAGCTTCAATTCGTGGTTGAGCCACCCGCTTTTCATACTTTGAAGTGAGCAACACACAATACCATCCTATTGGAGCCAAACTTTCCGCACCCAAGATTTCAAAGTGATGATGGCAACACCCAAGAAATGATGTCATTGGGTCATCACCGACAAGGGCCGGGTAAAAATCAGCAGGGTATTAAGCACCCAATTCAAATTTCCAGTCAAACCGGGACAGCCAGATTAGGCTATTCTGCTAGTTCCAATCATAGGAATCCTCCTAAGCACAAGCAGATTCCTCAAGCTTTCGCCACACGACGATTTACTCCACCTGCACCTCATGAGCTGATACAGTCTCCGGTAAAGATGCAAGCCCATGTTATGGCTATGCTGTTTCCTAAACCTGTACCATTTAAAGCAAAAGAGGTCCTGATTCCTGATCCTGAAGTGGAGGAAAGGGAACGGAAACGTAAACATGACATCGCCCTGATGATGTCAGGCATACGCATCATTGTCTATAATGAACATACAAACAAATACACCCCAGACGATGATTGCCCAAATGTTATGGTCATCGTTTGGGAAAAGGAGGACGATGATATCCCCTCCATCACTGTAGTCTATCAGGACTTTACCCTCGACAATTGGAGTAGCACTCCATGCATTGGTCGACAAGGGTAAAACGGGCTGAAATTCCCTCTGCCCTGTAGATAACCTAAACCTAATCTTGATCAAACCATTTCTTTCAATCTCGGAACCTTAGAAAGCTATAAGCTAATCCAGATTGGTTCAGACCTAACCCCAAACCAACGGAATGACATGGTTGCGCTACTAACTCAATTGTAGGATGTGTTTGCATGGTCTCATGAAGACATGGTGGGTTTGTCCACTGACATTATCCTTCACCGCGTTCCCATTAAATAGGGATTCAGGCCAGTCAGGCAGAAGCTCAGGCGATTGAAACCTGAGTGGAGTTTAAAAGTGAAAGAAGAAATTGTGAAACAATTTCAAGATAGCATTATCATGGTGTCTACATATCCGAAATGGATATCCAACATAGTTCCCGTGCCTAAACCAGGAGGAAAGGTGCAAGTTTGTGAGGATTATCGGGATTTGAACAAAGCTTGCCTTAAAGATAGCTTTGTGGGGTACCATCAAATTATGGTCACTGAGGAAGATCGTGAGAAAATTGATTTCATCACGTCTTGGGGAACCTTTTGCTACAGATGGTTGTCATTAAGCCTTATCAACACCGGGGCAACCTATCAACGAGCTATGATGGCTCTTTTCCATGATTCAGTGAACAAAGAGATAGGGATCTACGTGGATGACATCATTGTCAAATCCCAGAAGGAGGATGACCACTTAGACCATCTCACAAAACTTTTCAACAGGTTGCGTAAGTACAACTTGAAGTTGAATCCAGCCAAGTGCGCCTTTGGCGTTAAATCAGGTAAGTTGCTAGGTTTCTTAGTCAAGCACAAAGGGATTGAGCTGATCCCACCAAAATCCAGGACATCAAGGAAATGCCCATTCCTCAAACAGAGAAGGAAATACGGGGATTTTTGGGAAGAATTAACTTCATTTGCAAGTTTATCTCTCAACTAACAACAACCTGTGAGCCAATTTTCAAATTGTTAAGGAAGAACTCCTCCATGAAATGGAACGATGAGTGTCAGAAAGTATTCCTTACAGTCAAAGAACAGCTGGTTAACGCTCATATTTTGGTACCTCATAGTGATGATGTTCCCCTATTCATGTACATGTCCATTAATGACAATGCTATGGGCTATATGCTGGGACAGAAAGACGATAGAGGCCAAGAGCGAGCTATCTATTACCTTAGCAAAAGATTCAAAAACAGTGAACATAAGTACACTCTTATTGAGAAGACTTGTTGTGTTTTAGCGTGGGCTTCCATGAGGTTAAATCATTACCTCCATGGTTACATAACCCATCTCATATCCCGCGTGGATCCTCTCAAGTACGTGTTTAGTAAGCCCATACTGAATTGTAGGCTGTCCAGATGGCAATTGATCCTACAACAATTTGACATCGTTTACGTGACACAAAAGTCTATCACAGGTTAAGGAATTGCGGATCAACTGGCTGCCGCACCGGCAGGGGATTTCAAACCCTTTGAAGCATACTTCCCTGTTGAAGGGGTAATGGCAGTTCAACAACACCATCAGTACGATACATGTCATACATGGAAAATGTATTTTGATGGAGCTTTTAACATGGAAGGCTCTAGAGCTGGAGCAGTTCTAGTATCCGATACAGAGGAGCAGTATCCCATCGCCGTCAAATTGTAGTTTGTCAGCACCAACAACACAGCTGAGTATGAAGGATGTATCATGGGGCTAAAACTTGCCCGTTCAATGGGTATCAGGCGGTTAACTATCTTTGGGGATTCTGAATTGGTAATCAACAATCCACAGGAATCTATCAAATTAAAGAACTACATTTCCTGCCTTACCATCAGCAAGTTTTTTACCGATGGCTTTGGAGTTCGAAGAAATCGCCTTTTCACACATTCCTCGTAATAGGAATGATTTTTGGATGCACTAGCATCATTGGACTCCTTGATTCACATACCCAACAAGGAAAACATGCCAAGTATCACATTTGCCCTGCAAAAGGTCCCAGCCTATGGGAACTATGTTGGAGAAGTATTGGATGAGTTACCTCCCATCCACAACCCTTGGTATCAACATATCAAGGAGTATCTGCGAGATGGATCTACACCCGCTGAGGCAAGCCCGACTAAAAAGAGGCGGATCCATCGAATGGATATGAAATTCTACTTGAGCAGAGATGCACTCTACGAGAGAGATTCAAGATTAGGTCTCCTTAGATGTCTAGACAAGGACCAAGCTCAGAGGCTCATGGATGAGATCCATGATGGAGTATGTGGCCCAAACATGAGCGGCTCCCTACTTGTTAAGAAGATCTTCAGAACAGGACATTATTGGCTTATGCTCAAAGCCGACGATGATGATCACGTTAAGAGGTGCTATCAATGCCAAATTCATGGAAATGCTATCCACACCCCTCTAAGGAAACTACACAATATGAGTTCGCCATGACCCTTCTCAATGTAGGGAATGGACGTGATCGGGCCCATTGAGCGCAAATCCAGTAATGGACATCAGTTTATCTTCATCATGATTGACTACTTCACTAAGTGGGTAGAAACAACCTCCTTCCCCAGGGTTACCAAAGAAGTCATCATTGCTTTCATCAGAAATAATGTCATTTATCGATATGGACAACTAGAGGTAATTGTGTCAGACAATGCTAAGAACCTCAACAAAAAAATGATGGAACAATTATGCAGTAAATTCCACGTCAAACACCTTAACTCTGTCATCTACCGTCCAAAGATGAATGGTGCTTTTGAAGCGGCTAATAAAAACATCAAGAAGATCATGCAAAAAAATGTCCGCCAATCACAAAGGATGACCCGACCTCTTGCCTCCGACTTTATTAGCCTACAGAACTTCAATGCGTACTTCCACTTGGGCAACCCCCTATTTATTAGCCTATGAGATGGAAGTAATGCTCCCCATAGAGGTGGAAATGGAATCCCTCAGAGTGTTGATGGACGCTCAGCTGGATGAAGACCAATGGGTACAAGACAGTTATCACCAATTATATCTAATAGACGAAAGGCGAACCGCGGCTATCTTCTATGGTCAGTTATATCAGCAAAGGATCACAAGATCCTACAACAGGAAAGTCCGGCTACGGCAGTTTAAATAACATGACTTGGTTTTGAAGAAGATCATTGACAACCAAGATCAATCTAAGGGAAAATTCGCTCCTAACTGGGAAGGCCCGTTTGTTGTCAAGGAGGAATTGACAGGAGGCGCTCTCAGACTATAAGAAATGGATGGCTATGAATTTCCACATCTTATCAACTCGGACACCATGAAACGGTATTATGTCTGAGGTTACCATCAAGAAAATATTCTGGCTTTGGATCATCAGATCACCAGTCATTCTGGTTTTCTAACCCTTTTACATACTCTTCTGCCCCTCAGGGAAACATACACTTTAAACCAGCAGCCTGGTCTTACCTCATTTCAAACCTTTCATACAATTTTGGTTATCCCCCCCCGGGATTAAACCTTTCACACCTGCAGTTTATCCTGAAGACGGGATTAAACTTTTCTACGCTTGTAGTTTATCCTGAAGACGGGATCAAACTTTTTCACACCTGCAGTTTGTCCCAATCATGGGATCAATCTTTCTTTTCCTTATAGTATAGCCTGTACATGGGATTCAAACTTCTCTTCGTTTATGAATCGTCCTGAGGGCCGAACTGCGTCGACCTGATCTCCCTGATACCCGGTAGTACGTAGGCAACCATATGCTATATGCCCCAGTCGCAATAAAAAAACAACAAACACTTCTACCATTTCTCTACATAAACAAAAAACAAACAAAAATATTCATACACCCTTCACATTCCGCATTGAACCTCTTACACCAGGTTCGAACTACGCAGACTGATCTCCTCTTCAATAGGAGTACGTAGGCAGCCATTTATGGTTTGGTCTAACCCCCTACCAGAACACAAAAACTTGTCACACGGTACTGGGATCAAACTTCAATTCACCACATTTCATCGGCTTCAGACCAAAGGGATGAAACTACATAACCTCTCCTCACAAATAGGAGATTCGGCGACCATCTAAACTGCAGTTGTGCCTCAAAGAGCAACATCAATCCATAAGAGATGGAACTAACTGGGCTCCTCTTAAATAGGAGTACTGGAGACCATCTGTGGTGCGGTCAATCTCAGAGAGGAAAAGCCACACTCCTCTCCACATCTACATATAGAAACTAGTCCCAAGACACCAAAGATGGTAGGGATATACACAGGTCAATGATCCATTTTGAAAGATCCTACGACGTCTCAATGTCTACACATCAAGGATGAGGTTAGAATGCATCAAGATCACAAGCCTTGAAGAAACAGGCAAATATCAAGCAAGTATCAAGGCACAACTGAAAGGGAAGTGAATCAAAATATGTATCCTTGCCATATATAATACTGTTTGATATATACAATGTGTTGTATATGACAAAATGGCTAAGCTAGTCTATGCAGGAAAATACAAGTCTACTTACGGATCTGTGTGTATGCGGACTATCGATCTAATATAGCATCCCTCTCTGAAGTAGGAGGTAACACTGCAAGCTCCTTCCCAATGATATCTACATAAGCTAGTAGATCCGAGGCTAACTGCATAATGGCATGATGCTCATCAATGTATGCATTTATATCGGCAAGGATGCCAGTCATAAGGGATCTCACTGAAGTACTGTTTGTGACGGCTACATCCTGGGCAGATAGGGCAGCTTCCCGCTCTACAATCAATACATCTCAGGCTGATCTCTCCCATCAAGAGCTATCAACATCAAGGCCGTAGCCTGATCTCTCTCAAAGGTCATCAGATGTAGACTCAACTTCAGATACTATGCTGAATGCTGAATCACAGTAGCACTCGTAGTGGGAGAATCCATCAAAAATGCTGGCAACCCAGTAGCTAAATCCTCATCGATGGAAATATCGGTCTCCTCTATAGGCTCATCATCGTCAGAATCAGTCCCCTGCACTGTGGATACTACCACAGTCAATGCAGTCTCTGTCTCCATCCATACAGAATACTCTATAGAACAACCTGGATGACTGACAGAAAACTCAGCTAGCTCACGTTGATCCCAACAGGCATACAACCTGGATCTATCCTCTGCTGATAAGTGGTGAGAAGTAAAGCGCTGACTCGATGCTCCCTCAAAAGGATGGCAGTTCTGGAACTGGTCAAACTAACACATCACGGCCAGTGAGTGGTAAGTGATCATGCCTCTCATACTAGCAAGAGGAAGATAATCCATGCCCGGAGCATGAGTGATGAAGCTTTAGGGTGATCTAAGCCTGAACATGGTAATATAGCAAACGACTAGGAAAGCTGACTAAAATGCAGCATCTATACACTCTGTAGGCTGAAAGGAGTATGACATAGTTATATCATGGGTGAAACAATACCCATGCCGTCTGAAAGTACCAATCGTTCTCAAGTGTGACATAAACCACACGTATAGCATGACCGAGCTGCCTGTAAACACTCCCGTTGGATAAGTGTAGCAGTATGTGGCTGACCTCAGAGTCTCTGCTATAATCATCGGTATGATGGTATGACCCTCCCTGAGAGCTCTCACTGCCATGATGACTCTTATGTCCAACTCATCCATGTAATGTGGCATGTAGACATACGACAGTATGCACAATAGTAGTACATCCACTCTGGCAAAGTGCCAATGATCCTCCGGTGCGGTGAAATTCCCAGAATGCCGTGCATAACTATCTTCCGAGCCAAATCTATCAAATAGAAAATGTTGGGATATAACGTGGCCAGATGTGAGCTCATCCTGCACCACTCTACACCTTAAACCAATGAGGGTCATGAACTGCCTACTCATATCTCTAATCGCTATATGCACGCAAGGTCTATCCAGTAGCAGCATCGTCAAACGTGCATACTCCTCTATAGTAGGAGTCAACTCCTGGGTCCCAAATCGAAAAACCTGCCTCTCCGATACCCTGTGCTCCAAAGATGCCCTCTACTTAATCCTGCGCAGAACTCAAACATCAACAGGTATTCATAGTATGTCGCAATAGTCGATGTACAATCACCCCAATCGATGGTGACATACTATCATACCATGATCACGTACTAGATGCCACCAATAATGGTGGGGTATGATCAATACGATTAACTGTCGAAGAAGACATGTGTACGGGTCGGGTCATAAGACCATACAGGGGTCAATGCTGAATATCTCTGGACATACATACATATGTATAACATAATAACATGCATGATATAATAGATGGCAATGTGATATAGGGAATGGAAAACTGTACATACATTCCTAAGTATATCATCATCTAATACATCTTTGTACAGATAAAATATAGGAAATGGGGCAAAACTGCCTTACAACTAACAGAGGCCTATCAAAAGATATAGCGAGAATGGGGCAAAGCTACCCAATGTCTAATAGAGGCCTATCAAAAGAGATAACGAGAATATACATCAGAAGAAGACAATGGTGTCAATGTCTACATCATCAATCCTGTCCACCTGATGTAACTCCTCCTGAGTCACTGGATCTCTATCCACAGGGATGTCAGGCCTATATAAGGGAGGATCTGCACCAGTAAAGCTATATGGGTCATCTGTGGGGCCAACGCTAGAGCTGGAAGGATTAAAAGTATCTACCTCTGAAGGATCTCTGCCCAAGTGCCAGATAAAGAAATGTGCCCGGTCCAACTGTCAATCTGTGTCAAATGAGTCGGATCTTGAACACAAGCTAGCCAATCCGTCACCATCATGGATCCTGGAACCATATCCCCAATGAACTGAGTGGCGCGGGTCTGGGCTCCAATGTTATGAGGGAACCACCAATGCTGGAACATCTCCTGAGTGCAGGGACCCTCTGACAGTGCAAAACTATCAACACCCAACAATGGAATATCAATGACGGGTGATTGTGAAACAAACCAGTAACGCCTGGAAGGAGGCAAGATCGGCTATACGAATCTATCATATGGTGCTCCTGATAGCACGCTTTCCTAAGTAGTGCTCCCATCCTCCATCTGTGAAGAGAGGAATCCTACGGGTGGAAATCACGTGCTCAACTCTAGTCGGGTACCCATCCTCAAATCCAATGCTCAAGTGCTCCCCAGAATAGGGAATCCACGTGATGATAACCGCTGTCAACAAATCCAGCTATGGGTGACAATGAGTGAAACCCTCCATAATAGGGACCTCTGCCAGTATGGAATGATGTCATCTCCGTCCTCGTGGATAGGTATCTAAGCCTAACACACTCACAGGACGTAAACATGGGAGCCTCTCATAGGCCCAAAACTACCAACACAAAGGCAAACATCTGATGTCAGTCAACGCTCTTAACATGTATATAGGAAAAGATAAGAGAAATACTCACTAGCAGAAACGGGTAGAATCCTAGCCAAGCCTCAGTCAAGCCCTGCGAGCGCATGCGCATTTCCCTGAGGAAGTAGGCGAAGGTGTAGGAACCCCAATCATACTCTCCAATATGGTCCATGTGTTGAGTGGCGCTGATCAAAGTGAAAGATACCGTAGAAGAGTTATTTGCTATGAAGCAGCCCCTAATGATCATCAGGAACAATCACTGAAGAATGTGATCCCTGACTCTCACATCATTGGGTATGGGCTCACTCAACAGCCAGCTCATTACATCTACGCTCAAAGGACCTCTACAAACAGTCCTGCCCTTGAGCGCCTCAGCCGGAACTCTTAACAAGGATCTGACGGCAGTTGGGGTAATATCCGTCGTACAAGGAACCGGTGCCCCACCAAACTCCATACATGTGATAAACCGCTAATCCATCGGCGTCATCATCACCTCACAGTCCAACAAATGGAGTGACTAAGTCTGGTGAAACCAGCGCTCAAACAATGCCCTGAGGTAACCCTAGGGACAACAACGGGGAAGAATGGAAAAGAATGTCTTGAATCCCTAGCCATGTACAATCGCTCTATAGTCATCATGCAGAGCCTGATACATAGAGTGGATACTAAACCAGTTCCCTCGAGGCTGTGTAAAGCCAGAAACCTACATCAAATGCAGATCAACATCAGAATCCTTTACTCCTCATCAATAGGAAAGAAGGAAGATTAAGATCTAACTTTATACCTCGTTTGTGTGCAGGTAAACTGAAGGGTGTCAACTCAAATCACCCAGGAGCTCTGGGTTTGCCGCTTGAATGCCTGGAAAATTCCTACGGGGAATAGATGCAGCAGGAACGGGAGCCTCAACCGGTACATCCTCTTCCTTGTCCTCAACGTTCGACATATCAACCTGGACTGGACGTATCACCGCCTCCACCAAATGACGGGGCTGTCTAACATAACGAGGTTGAGGCACTTCAGAAGCCCTTCTCCGTACAGCAGAAGTGGTCCTGCGGGAACTACTCGGCTAATCTGGATCAATACATCTGGATGACAAGTCTTCAAATCCCCTCACAAAGGGTGTGGTAAATTCTTATCTGGAGCTTTTCAAAATGCATTTTTATGACTATATGCATGCATTCATTATTTTAACATACATCTACAATAGAGTTAAAAGGTATGACTACCCAATGCCTTCATTTTGGAAAAATTTTCTCGTAGTCCCCTTTGTAAATAGGATTATCCATATGCACATAGGCATGACTAGGTGGCCATTCAGTAGCACACCTACCCACAGTCATATACATCCTATATGCATTAATACATCGTAGTAAAAAATCCGTAAGTGTAGTCTAATTACAAGGATTATTTTGCTTTTCTACCTTTACTCATTTTTCCTCAACTAGGATAAGAAATGACAGTAAAAGGTGCCAATTTGACTGTTTTAAAAGTTAAATTTTTTCACATCATTATGCTCAACATGATTTAATACTAACATTTACTATGTTGAATATTTTTTATAAATCATATTAGCATGCATATTCACTACTATGTGTCTCGATGCATTTAATGTGATAAGTCATTTTTTAACGGATAGAAACTGGAAAAGAATACATGCATACGTTACTAGGACAATGTTTAACACTTGTATGGTAGCAGAATTTGCAAAAAGTCGCCCGAACTCAGCAGATCTGAAGAAGAGCTCTCGGATTTCCTTCATGCAAGCTTGAACTTGAAAGGGACTTATGAAAGCAACCCGCATGCATTACATACCCACGGTTGGGATCGAAGTCCACCCTACGAGTTACCATAGTGTGTACTGTGGCACCTTTACATGGGTCCCACCCCCCGGCTCGGTCCAATTCGAGTTACAAAAGAGATCTCACAAGCTGAAAAGGCCAAATTAGGAATAAAAACACTACGCGATTGAGCAGAATAGCTTGGAATCCTGGTTGTCAAAATCAAATTATGGCTTCACATGCCATTCATTAGTATTCGCCTAAATATAAGGTACATTATACCAATGAGCTCAACTTTTGCAAATCATACTCGGCAATGCCTCACATAGGTCTGATGTTGCCAAATACATGGTTGTAACCCTAAACCGATCCCCGACGGGGGTCACAATGCCGATGTCATTAATAAAGTACCCTGGCGGGAGTCACAACGCAGATTTCATCCATCCATGTTCCCCGGCGGGGGTTATAACATAATTCAACCATTGATATACGCGTCAATGAAGGTCAGGCAGCCTTGACATGTTCCCCAGTGGGGGTTACAACGCAATTCAACCATTGATATACACATCAATGAAGGTCAAGAAGCCTTAACATGTTCCCTAGCGGGGGTTATAATGTAATTCAACCATTGTTATACGCGTCAATGAAGGTTAAGCAGCCTTGACATGTTCCCCGGTGGGGGTTACAATGTAATTCAACCATTGATATACGCGACAATGAAGGTCAAAATCATTGATATGTTCCCCGACGGGGGTTACAATGCAATTCAACCATTGATATACGCGTCAGTGAAGGTCAAGCAGCCTTGACATGTTCCTCGACGGGGGTTACAACGCAATTTAACCATTGATATACGCCTCAATGATGGTCAAGCAGCCTTGACATGTTCCCCGACGGGGGTCACAACGTAATGCAACCATTGATATACGCATCAATGAAGGTTAAGCAGCCTTGACATGTTCCCCGACGGGGGTCACACCGCAATGCAATCGTTGATACACACATCAATGAACGTCAAGCAGCCTTGACAGTTTTCCCAACAGGGGTCTATCTGGTGATACACACATCAGTGAAGGTCAGGCAGCCCTGACAATACATACTGTTGGCAGTAACCTTAACAGGACCGTGGTATATGTTGCCTCCTTTTTACTTCTACTAAAAGGACTCTAACTCATGCAAGCATACATGGGCCAACAAGTAATACAGAGTAAGTAAAGTATCGATCCACGGAGAAAGGATTCTAAATTAAACTATTAGGCATCAACTATATCACTATTTTTATATGCTCAAACGAATGCTTATGATTGTGAATTACTCAAAACTCAAATAGTAAATAAAAGAAGAGTATTAATGTAATAAATCAAATATGAAAATAATGGGATCCTAACTTCATTTAATAGTTCATCTAATCACCACCTTCAGGGAAGATTATTCACGTATCGCAAAAAATTAGCCAAGAGCACGAATGTAGACATAACCATTTTTTAATGTATTATGACTTACTTACATAACATTCACATACAATAGACATCATGTAATCATCAATAAAACAAACCTCACTATATTTCTATGTGAAAATGCAGCCAAATTGAATTTAAGCACAAGCCCTTATATAACTCACACGGTGAAACAGTATATTTCTATCTAGTTCACGAAATATAAAGCTAAGCAAATCAGCCTCATACACGCATGCTATCATGATTACAACCATACTCACATGTTATTTTTCAACTCCATACAAGCACATAAAATGAATGGTGATTAATCATTCATGCATTCAAATCAACCATAATAGAAATTCCTGATGATACAAAAATTGTCCAGCAATCAAGCCATCAATCAGACTACATATCAAACTCTGTTAGAATCCCATAATGGAGTTTAGTTCATATCTGAACCAAAAGCCATTATGGGATTAGAATAACACATGGAAAATAACTAACAACAATTGAGAGAAAAGATAGAATTGATCAAACCCAAATGGTGATTATAATCCAAAAGTGATGTTTAAATCCTCAACAATCTCCAGCAACATAAAAGTAGTTCATAGACAATGATTGAATTCTAAAGAAAAGATACAAAATATTAAGTCTATGCTTGGATCTTTGATGGAATTGGTTCAAAGTGTAGAACCCTCGTTCTATATTATAAAAATCTCGTAAAAACTAAAGATAATCGCGTCTGGTACCAACCAGAGTTGTTTATACCAACTAAAACACTTCAAATTTGAAAAATAAAATAAAGTCAGGAACTAAAGTCGATGACGCGCGCGGCCGTGCGAGGCTCTAGTGCAACACAGGCACGGGTGCGCTTTGTAGCATTTCTGGTTTATGTAGGTTTGTGGCGCGGCCGTGCGCTTTCTAGCTCATTTGGATGCGCGGCTCCTGAATTCTGCATTTTATGCTCTGCTGCTGCTTCATGTTGCTCCACTGCTCGTTGCTTGTTCCTTCACCACAGTTCAATCCCTTATCTCCACTTGTTCCTCGTGCCATGCCTCCATTAGCCTCATTGCAACCTACCATCGCCGAGCTATGCCGTTTCCTGTACTTTCACACCAAAGGAGTTCTCTGTACATGCAATGCAAAATAACAAGAAATGTAACTAAAAACATACAAAAATATACTTGAGATGGGCATAGTTCTCGTGAATTGTTGTCAAATAAGTAGGTATAAAACCCACTTATCAAATACCCCCAAACTTGAACTTTTGCTTGCCCTCAAGCAATGCATACAACATAAAACACTAACAATGCTACTACATGCTATGCAACTAGATAATGATGTAAATGAATCTCATATTCTTCCAGCTATAATAGAATTTTAGTCCAACATACCTCATTTAATTATCCAGATTCAAGAATAAAACTTCAAACTAAGCCATAGATATAATATCATACACTCAAGTAATCTATACATGCTATAAAAATGATGTATGTGTGTGTTGTGTTTACCAAAACTTAACTAAAGCAAGAATACACATGCTAAACTGTTCAACATAGAAAATTACAGTCTAAATCAAGATTCATGTATACTTATACAACAAAGACTGTTCCAACATATCAAAACAAACTAAGGTTCAACAATGGGTTTAACTGCTTTATTTCTACTCACGAGGGCGATTTTTGCTCTTTCCTGTTGTGTTTATTGCTTTTTTTTATACAGCGAGTGCGTTTTACGCTCCATCTCGCCCCTTCTAAAGAGTCAATCATTTAGCTCAATAAGGTTTCAAGATAGCTTTCACTTCTCTTTTTTCTTTTTTTTAATATAGCATACCCATGTGTTCCCAAAGTTTGACTATCAATGCTTTGTACAGTCTAAGTCTATTTTCCCCATAATTCTCTTTTTACAACCATATATTCTATCCAGCAATGCAACATATAATTCGTATGCCTACAAGCAATTGTGAACACTACAGTGCAAACCGAAAGCATCTAAACACCATCATGGATCATATCATGTTAAACATTATAGCTAAGCTTAAGATATCTATTAAATTCAACAATCCTTTAAAATTCAAATTTATCATTGGCTGTATATAACTTCCACAAAGCTAGAATTTGTGAGACATGCACTAAACATAAACTAACACAAATAATAATGACTAAAAATAGAAAAATTTTCTAAAATTGTTAACTAACACATAAACAGGCAAAATTTAAACTAATTATGCAGACACTATATGCAACTACCCTACTACCTAATACCCCCAAACATAAAATATTCATTAGCTAAATGAATGAAGGTATAGGTTAAGAGAAACTCCCTTACTGTTCAGTAGCACCACCCTCTTCGGGTGGTGAATCCAATGGTGGAAATGGCACGGCGGTCCCAAACTATGGCCACTCAAGCATAGTCCCTTGCTGTGCAAACGCCTTCGCGAGCGACCTCGTCAGACCCTTAACAAATGCTGTAAAGTTATCGTACATCGTTCGCTCCAACCTTCAGAGCTGTCGATCCCCAGTAGCAGCTATTGCTTGAGCCGACGTTCCCGCTTCATTTTCTTATATGGGCTGTGGTGGAGGCACTGAGAATGTGGGTTGAATGATAAAGCCTTTTCCTCGCGGGTACGGTGTACCTCCAGCCCAATCCTCGAATTTGGCGATGGTTGCATGAGTGATATCTTGGCTCGGGTTCTGCATTTGTTCATTATCCCAATGGCATCCTTGATGGGCACACAGGCTAGCAACAATAGACGCATGTGGAATACTCCCCGTAGTGCTCCACCACATATAACGTAACATATTGTGATGAATGAGGTGGCCCACATCAATGTACTTGCCTGTGACTATTCCCCACAGAATGATAGCCCTTTCTGTTGTGATTTCGTGCTGATGCGACGAAGGCACGAGCTTTACACATATAAACAAATTCCACGCTTTAGCATACCGATTCAAGGCTGAGGCGGGAAAAGTTCTAGGTTGATTTGTTCCTGCCCTATAATTACACTTTGTGCCTGAAACGCACAAATCAGTAATGACTATATCCAAATCTGTCTCAAAGCGCGCAGCCTCAACCCAATTGACGTACCCAGTCAGTGGTGTGTCAACTATCCTGAAAATTTCTTTGATTGATGGTGGTTTGTAATCTATTTGAAATCCTCGAACCATAGATAGACCACTCATTATGTCTTTAGCGTTAGCATAGAATTCTCGAACGATACTCATTGGAATAGGCATAGGGGTTGTAGTCAGTCCAACCCATCCCCTTTCTCGAATCATTTCCCACAGTTGGCCATCCAGCTTCTCAGGTTTGAAACCGTACTCCTTCACAAATGTATTTTCTATGATTCTGTAATACTCCATTTGTGATTCCAGACTTAGAAATTTTGTATGATCCACAACATCTTCGCCTTGGTTACTGGAGGAAGATGATGATGACAAAGTGATAGAACGTGCACTCTTAGGACCCATTTAAAATTGATAGAGAAGATAAAGATTACTTGCCTGATGGTGAGTGATAGACGATGACTGACTACTCCCAAACTGATTTTGCACAACCCAGTCTGAAACCCTAGTTTTATAACGAAGATATTGAACGTGGGTAGAATCGTGGGTAATGGAGCAATTGGTAACCGTCTGGAGTTGTGAAGTCATTCGTGATGTGGAGATCATGAGAATACACCTCTCTACTATATCAAGTGATAGAAGATATGAGTCACAACATGTTTTAAAACCCAAATATTTTTTTTTCAAATTCTGGTTCGAGGCGCGGTCGCGCGCGTTTTCAATGAAGATGTGGCACTGGCGCGCAAGGGCTTTTTTCAGCATAGAATTGCTTGCGACGCGGGCGCGCGTTTTCTAAAGCATTTCCAGGCGCGGCCGCGCGTCTCTGATTCCTGCACTATCAATTTTCATTCCCAATATTTTAAGACAGTAATTCATTCATTCCAATACACCTACAATATGACCAATAAACACTGTCAAAACATGATTTACTAAATAAGCATTAGTGTCTATCTTAACACCATAATTTCTATGCTATGCACAAACAAAATCATATGACATTCAGCTATTAATATATTTATGCAAAGCTATCAAACTATCACAACTACAAATAAAAATGAACTAACAATAATCACTTAAACAGAATAAATAAAAAGTAAAGATAGAAATAATGGGTTGCCTCCCATCAAGCGCTAAGTTATAGTCAATTAGCTTGACTATCTCTAATTCAATCACGTCGAAGAAAGAATTGAGGTGACTTTCTGTCTGTCCACCTCGCCACCAAAGTAATGCTTCAATCGCTGTCCATTCACTTTAAAAGGCTTGTCTGAAAACTTATCAAATACTTCTACCGCACCATGCGGGAAGACATTCTTCACTGTAAAAGGCCCTGACCATCTTGATTTTAGTTTCCCGGGAAAAAGTTTAAGTCTGGAGTTGAAAAGCAAAACTCTTTGTCCCGGCTCAAATGTTTTCTCTATGATCTTACGATCATGCCATTTCTTCACCCTCTCCTTCTACAACTTAGAATTTTCATACGCCTATAATTGGAATTCATCCAACTCATTGAGTTAGAGTAGGCGTTTCTCCCCTGCAGCTTTCAAATCAAAATTGAGCTTCCAAAGGAAGGTGACATTATTTCCCGTAAACTAGCTGGAAAGGTGACATGCCTAATGGAGTCTTGTACGCAGTCTTATATGCCCAAACAACATCATCAAGCTTTAAAGACCAATCTTTCCTAGTGGGATTTATAACTTTTTCCAGAATTCTTTTAACTTCCCTATTTGACACTTCTGCTTGGCCATTCATTTGTGGGTGATAAGTTGTAGCAATGCGATGGTTCACCCCATATTCAGCCAACAAAGCTGTGAATTACCTGTTACAGAAATGACTTCCTTCATCACTAATGATGGCCCTAGGAGTCCCAAACCTCGTGAAAATACTCTTCTGCAAAAATTTGAGGACTACTTTGGCATCATTTGTTGGAAGAGTTGCCACTTCTACCCACTTCGACGCATAATCCACTGCGAGCAAGATGTAAAGATTTCCACAAGAAGAAACAAAAGGGCCAATGAAATCAATCCCCCACACATCAAAAATTTCTACTTTGAGGATCGTATTCAATGGCATTTCATTTCTTTTCGAAATGTTCCCAACTCTCTGACATCTATCACATCTTTGGACGAAACTGTACGCATTCTTAAAAATTATCGGCCAATAGAATCCTGCTTGTAGCACTCTAGCTGTTGTTCGCTCTCTACCATAGTGACCCCCATATAAAGAAGCGTGACAATCCTGTAAAATCCCCTCGATCTCACTATATGGGATACACCTTCTTATCATTTGATCAACACACTATTTAAACAAGTATGACTCATCCCATATAAACCATTTGACATCATGCAAAAATTTCTTCTTTTGATGACCCACCAAGTCAGAAGGTACCATTTTACTCACCAAGTAGTTCACGTAGTCTGCAAACCATGGCACTTCCTCTTTCACCACAAACAACTGCTCATCTGGAAAGGATTCATTGATTACAGCATTGTCGTCTGCTTCCCTTTCCGGATTCTCTAGTCGAGATAAGTGGTCCGCCACTTGATTTTTAGTGCCCTTTCTGTCCTTGATCTCCAAATTGAATTCCTATAACAATATTATCCATCTGATCAACCGGGGCTTGGCATCCTTCTCTGCCACTAAATGCCAAATTGTTACGTGATCCGTGTACACTATCACCTTTGTACCAATCAGATATGCTCGAAATTTATCAAAGGCATACGCCACTGCCAATAAGTCTTTTTCTATGGTGGTTTAGTTCAACTGTGCATCTGTAAGTGTCTTGCTACCATAATAGATCACATGAAACATCTTTTCCTTTCTCTGCCCCAAAACAACCCCCATAGCGTAATCACTGGCATCACACATCAATTCGAACGGTAAATCCCAATCTGGTGCAATAATAATTGGAGCTGACATTAATTTCCCCTTCAAGTGCTCAAATGCCGACCCTGCAAGCTTCATCAAATTTGAACTGCGCATCCTTCTCCAATAAACTGCATAATGGTTTAGTTATCTTGGAGAAATCCTTGATGAATCTATGGTAGAAACCTGCATGTCCAAGAAAACTGCGAACACCTTTTACTTAAGTAGGTGGTGGCAAGTTCTCAATAGATTCTAGCTTAGCCCTGTCGACCTCGAGTCCCTACTTCGAAACCTTGTGTCCAAGAATTATGCCTTCTTGTACCATAAAATGGCACTTTTCCCAGTTCAGTACTAAATTCGTTTCAACACACCTTCTCAAGACCGTCACCAAATTCTCAAGGCACAAATCAAAAGAATCACCAAATACCAAGAAATCGTCCATTAATACCTCCACATTCTGTTCCACCATATCCGAAAAAATAGCCATCATGCATCTCTAAAAGGTGGCTGGAGCATTACATAACCCGAAAGACATCCTTCTGAAAGAAAAAGTGTTGTATGGACATGTGATGGTTGTCTTTTCTTCATCTTCTGGAGCTATCATAATCTAATGGTAGCCTGAATACCCATCCAAATGGAAATAATACTCATAACCTGCCAGTCTAACCAATATCTGATCGATAAATGGTAGTGGGAAGTGATTTTTCCTTGTACCTTTGTTGAGCCTGCGGTAATCCATGCAGACTTTCCACCCCGTCACTATTCGTGTTGGAATCAACTAATTATTTTCATTTGAAACCATAGTCATACCACCCTTCTTCGGTACACATTGCACTGGGCTCACCCATGAACTGTCTAAAATCGGATAGATTATGCCTGTATTTAGCCATTTCAATACTTCTTTCTTGACTACTTCTTTCATTATCGGATTAAGTCTTCTTTGTTGCCCCACCGACGGTTTAAGTCTTCTTTCATTATCGGATTAAGTCTTCTTTCTTGACCACTTCTTTTACTATCGGATTAAGATCTTATGCATCCAAAAAGAAGGGCTGATCCCTTTTATATCTGCTATCGTCCATCCAATAGCTGACTTGAATTCTCTAAGCACTCGTAGTAGTTTTTCCTCCTGAAAAGATGTTAGTGCAAAAGAAATAATCACAGGTAGCTTTGAATCTTTATTTAAAAATGCATACCTCAAATGATCTGGAAGTGGTTTCAATTCAAGTTCTGGAGGTGTCTCAAGAGATGGCTTTAATTTTACTCACGTCTCTCCAGCTTTCTCCAATGGCTCAACTGGAGTTTTGAATTTTCTGAATTGTGGAGCAATATTAAGAAATTTCATAAGTTCTTCAAATTCCTCATCCTCTAGTTCTGAATTTTCAACAATAACACTTCTCAATGGTTCATAACTCATCGAACTCTCTAATTCATCATTTAAGACCTGATCCACCAAATTAACCCGGAAGCATTCTTCTTCATTTGTCAGAAACTTCATCGCCTTAAATACGTTAAAGGTAACCTCCTAATCATGAACACGCATAGTGAGTTCCTCTTTTTGCACGTCTATCAATGTCTTCCCTATTGCTAAGAATGGTTTCCCCAGTATAATTGGTATACTCTTATATTCTTCATAATCTAAAATGATGAAGTCAGCCGGAAAGATGAATTTATCCACTTTCACTAATACATCTTCAATAATTCCCCATGGATAAGTAATGGATCTGTCAACTAGCTGTAAAGAAATATTTGTCGGCCTTGGAGCCAGCAATCCCAACTAGTTGAATACTGACAAGGGCAACAAATTTATTCTTGCCCCAAGATCACACAAACATTTACTGAAGTTCATCTTTCCGATCGTACATGGAATTGTGAAATTACTCGGATCCTTCAGCTTTGAAGGTAATTTGCACTGAAGCACTGCACTGCATTACTCTGTCAAGGCCACAGTCTCAAACTCTCCTAATCTCCTCTTCCTTGACAATGTACCCTTCATGAACTTTACATAACTCGGCATCTGTTCCAATGCCTCAGAGAAAGGTATGTTAATCTGCAGTTTTTTAAAGACCTCCAAGAACTTGCTGAACTGCTTATCTTCCCTCTGCTTATTCAATCTCTATGGATACGGAATCGGGGGGTGAACTAGTGGTATTTTACTCAAGGGCTTCTCAATTGAACCTGCCTTATTATCCTCTTCCTGCTGTAACTCAAAACCTTCCTTGTTTTCTTTCAATGCAGAAGTTTTTCTTCCGCATGTGACGCCGCGCGTCCTCCCTGTAAACATACGGCGGCTGGCGCTTCCGGTGGATTTCCTTTACACTGTTTCCCAGACCTAAGTGTTATAGCTGACACTGTTCCTTCCCTTCTCTTCTTGGATTTGCCTCTTTAGTACTTGGAAATGAACCCTGGGGCCTGTTGTTGAGCATGCTTGCCATTTGCCCCATTTGAGTTTCTAGATTTTTAATAGCCACTACTTGGCTTTTAATTATCACCTCTGTATTTGCCATGTACTTCATCATCATCTCCTCCATTTCTGATTTCTTTTCTTACTGAGGTGCAGCTGGAGTGTGATGTTGTTGTTGAGAAAATGCCGGTAGAAAAGGTGGTCTTGGTGTAAACTGTTGCTGAGCTGGCTGTGACTGAAATTGGTTATTCTGTTGACACTGATTCTGATGATTTCCTTTATTATTTGACAAACTGAAGTTAAGATGGTTGTTGTTGTTGGAGTTGTATGTGTTCTAAAATTGTCCTTGGTCCTTCCTGTAGTTTCTCACATACTGTACCGACTCTGAGCTAATAGCACATTGATCCGTTGAGTGTGACCCTGCACAAATTTCGCATACAAAGGCAACTGTCTTCGCCTTACTCTCTGTCAATGAATCTATTTTCTTCGCCATGGATGCCATCGGTGCTGACAACTGAGTAATAGCATCCACTTCCAACAAACCTGCATGTGACGCCCCCAAAATAGGTCCATTCCATCCAACCCATTCTGAGTCGCCAAATACATGGTACAGAAATAACTACAACTTTATTAATACATTTGTCGTGCAAAATATGACAACATATATACTGTGAGTTTAAATACAATTATTGTCTTCTAGACAATATCCGCACGCAAATAAATCTCCATCACAATTATTGATACATTATTTTACAAAAATGGTGAGGACTACTAAACAACTCTCTCTAGAACCTTCATTCCATACCCCCACTAGTACTTTCGCTACATTCTACGCCTCCCGAGAAGAAAAATGGAACAAAAAGGAAAAGGGTGAGCTCAACTAGCCCAAGAAAGAATATTATGACTAAGATAATATACAACAAATTATCATTAGTCTCCAACAGGAAAAAATCTAATAGAATACAATAGACAACCAATTCTAAATCAACAATCTGCAATGAAACAACAATTCATTAGAAGAGTTAAGTAGAGAATGCAAACTACTATCTTCTATATATGAATTTAAAAGTTCATCGTCGATATTTTATCCTCAGTAACATCAATCAATATATATCGGAATCAAATATTCATCTTTGCACTACAGTGCCAAAGATATTCATCACTTAATCATGTTCATCTAACCAATTGCTCATCTTTGTACTATGGGCCAAAGATATTAATCGATGAGTCGTGTTCATCTCAACACTGCTCATCTTTTGCACTACGGGCCAAAGATATTCATCAAGAAATCATTCACCTTTGCACTACAAAGCCAAAGATATTCAAAGAATATCATCATTTAGGATTGAGGATGATGAAAAATATTTCAAAGAAAACGAATCCAGTGAAACAAAAGAACAAATATTAAGGATTCGTATTTTAAACAATCTAAGTTCAAAAATACTTCATAAGTAATCAGAGTGAAGTAAAATTCAAGAATGATCAAAACATGGATACAATCAAAGCTAGTATCCATAATAGATATTTTGGACAAAAAGAAGAAATTTCATTTTTTGGTTGAATAGTGCCGTATTCGTGAATAGTGCCGTATACGTGAATAGTGCCGTATACGTGAATAGTAACTCCGACACCAAAAGATAGAAATTTCACAAAAAAACATCTTTACGCTTCGTGAATAGTACTCGTGAATAGTAACTAGTGAATAATAACTCATGAATAGTAACTCGTGAATAGTAACTCATGAATAGTAACTCGTGAATAGTAACCTCGACATGAAAAAGTTCCAAATTTGATAAAGATTTCCAACCAATATTTCGACATAATGATATTGAAGAAATAATATCATTTTCGAATAAAATAACATCCCTTACCTCGAAAGACAGTACTTCTAGTTGAAACACCGGATATAGGCTATGACTTGAACTTGCATCGTATAGAAATACTCAAAGTATACTCAAAATACTCACAAGAATACGCTCGGTAATATAGAGAGAGAAAACTTCAGTTTCTGGTGTGATTTTCAATTCTAACCTAAGCACCCGATTTATAGGAAAATGCTTAGAACACCAAAGTAGAAAATTTAATATAATATTAATATATATTTTCCAAAACCTCATACGCACACTTGCCAACTGAATTCAGCTCCTAAACATGTTAAATGAGGCCACCTAAACATTCCAAAAACGTTTTCCTATTTTAAATATTTTAAACTTCCAAAAATCAATTATTTTGGAGCTTTGGAACTTCAATAATTCATAATAAATAGCCCTTTTATCAGAAAATTCGAATCTCACGACTCTGTATAGGAAATTTAATTCTCTACAACTTTGCAAAAGAAAGTTTTTCCAAATTCCAAACAGAAATTGACCGAAATCCATAAATGCATTTATTTTACAAAGCTATAATCAAATTTCGATAATAATTGTGTCCACCAACACACAAAACATGTGTTAAACATTTAATGCCACAAAAATACTCTTCCTCCTCATATACTCATATATCCCACATTCATTGTAAAATATTATCGTTAATATATTATTAAAATAATATATTTAAATGAATTATTTTATCAAAAAGATAAAATATTAATTTTCAACAATTGTCACATTAAAAATTTTCCATCTATATCCTCATAAAATCAATATTTTCCTCATCATATAAATCAATAATTAATTATTCATAAATAATATTACGTAATCACATATTGACAACCAAACAGCTTTCGGTGATAGAGGGGCTTTCCAATAAGGATCTCTCCTTACTAACTAGCAGCAATTAGATGACCAAACCTCTCCTTAGACAGAACTTTCTAGACATTGTTAATAATGTTATCTAATAATATTATTCAGATAATATGAATTATTGATCCGATAATGGAAAATATTGTGTAATGACAATTATTGAAACAATGTAAATATAAAATATCAATGCGTGAATTATTGAATCAATAAAATAAAATATCGAATAAAGAATTATCAGAACCATTATTGAGTAGTGCCTTCAATAATTGGTGCAATACTGCAGCTATCTTCTTGTCGCAACAACGCCAGATTCGTGTTTTTAACCAATTTGTATTCTAACAAAGTTGTTAATTTGGTAACAACTACGCCGTTATTTATAAACAACTTATATTTGTCGTTTTCTTCATCCAATCGCTTTCCGTTATGGGGCCCACAAAAGACTGGGCCATCGTACGAATATTCCCCGACAGTACGAATATTCCACGACCAAACGAATATTCCCCGACAATAATGAATATTTTATAACCAATTGCTTATTTGTAATATTTGCGTATTTTACCCATAACTAACCACATTAATCAAATCAACCCTTACTATTTCAAAATAATAAATAGAGGAAAATAAATTTTATTTATTAATAATTTGGGGTCTTACAGTGCAACTCTGGGCTATGGCATCCTGGCTGTAGGTTTTTGAAAATCATTCGCTGCCATTGTCTCAATAAGGTTATAAGCTTCCTCATAACTCTTTACCCATAACGCTCCTCCTGCAGCTGCATCTATAATTGGCCTCGACTGCCATCCCAATCCATTGTAAAACGTGTTGATGACCATCAAATCTGGCATACCATGGTGCGGACACTTCCTTAGCATCTCTTTGTATCTCTCCCAAGCGTCATATAAAGATTCACCCTATTGCTGCTTGAATTGAGAGATTGTTGTCATCATTTTTGCAGTCTTAGCCATTGGGAAAAACTTGGCTAAAAACTTATGTGCTAGGTCCTCCCATGTAGTAATTGATCCCGAAGGTAAAGAGTGAAGCCAAGTTCTTGCTTTATCCCTCAATGAAAATGGAAATAGCCTAAGTCTGACAGCATCCTCCGTCACCCCGTTGTATCTGAAAGTATCATATATTTCGATGAAACTCAACAGGTGTTCATTAGGATCATCTGTAGCAGCACCCCCAAACTGTACCGAATTTTGCACCATTTGAATAATGCTCGGTTTTATTTCAAAGGTGTTGGCTGCTATCGCTAGTCTGACTATGCTTGACTGCAGTCCATTAATGTTCGGCATCAAATAGTCCCTCAAAACCCGATGCTCCTCTCATTGCTCCTCTTTGTCCCTCGGCTTCCATATTAGATGTTGTTCCTTCTAACTCCGCTTTCAAATTTCTATGCACTCTCGCTTTCCAACCTCTCCTGTTAATATTGTCCTGTGCTGGTATCAATTCGGAATTGGATGATCGCGTGTGCATAAAATATCCACAAGTACCTGAAACAAAAACAAAAACAAAAATATAAATGAGATAGAATTAGATTTGTCTAATTCATACAATATAGCTTAAAACTGATGATAATAATAATAAATTTAAACGTCTTTCCCCAGCAATGATGCCAAAAACTTGTTGCCTCCTTTTTACTTCTACTAAAAGGACTCTAACTCATGCAAGCATACATGGTCCAACAAGTAATACAGAGTAAGTAAAGTATCAATCCACGGAGAAAGGATTCTAAATTAAACTATTATACATCAACTATATCACTATTTTTATATGCTCAAACGAACGCTTATGATTGTGAATTACTCAAAACTCAAATAGTAAATAAAAGAAGAATATTAATGTAATAAATCAAATTTGGAAATAATGGGATACTAACTTCATTTAATAGTTCATCTAATCACCACCATCAGGCAAGATTATTCACGTATCACAGAAAATTAGCCAAGAGCACGGATGTAGACATAACCATTTTTCAATGTATTATGACCTACTTACATAATATCCACATACAATAGACATCATGTAATCATCAATAAAACCAACCTCACTATATTTCTATGTGAAATTGCAGCCATATTGAATTTAAGCACAAGCCCATATATAACTCATACGGTGAAACAATATATTTCTATCTGGTTCGCGAAATATAAAGCTAAGCAAATCAGCCCCATACACGCATGCTATCATGATTACAACCATACTCGCATGTTATTTTTCAACTCTATACAAGCACATAAAATGAATGGTGATCAATTATTCATGCATTCAAATCAACCATAATAGAAATTCCTGATGATACATAAACAGTCCAACAATCAAGCCATAAATTAGACTACATACCAAACTCCATTAGAATCCCATAATGGAGTTTAGTTCATGTCTGAACCAAAAGCCATTATGAGATTAGAATAACACATGGAAAATAACTAACAACAATTGAGAGAAAAGATAGAATTGATCAAACCCAATTGCTGATTATAATCCAAAAGTGATGTTCAAATCCTCAATAATCTCCAGCAACATAAAAGTAGTTCGTAGACAATGATTGAATTCTAAAAAAGAGATACAAAATATTAAGTTTATGTTTGGATCTTCGATGGAATTCGTTCAAAGCGTAGAACCCTCGTTCTATATTATAAAAAACTCGTAAAAACTAAAGATGATCGCGTCTGGTACCAACCAGAGTAGTTTATACCAATTAAAACACTTCAAATTTCAAAAATAAAATAAAGTCAAGAATCGAAGTCGATGACGCACATGGCCATGAGGCTCTAGTCTTGATCTGATATGGAGCGCAACTTGGTAGCATTTTTGGCTTATACAGGTGTGTGGCGCGGCTCTTGAATTCTGCATTCTATGCTCTGTTGCTGCTTCATGTTGCTCCACTTCTTTTTGCTTGTTCCTTCATCACAGTTCAATCCCTTATCTCCACTTGTTCATCGTGCCATGCCTCCATTAGCCTCATTGCCACCTACCATCGTTGAGCTATGCTATTTCCTGCACTTTCACACCAAAGGAGTTCTCAGTACATGCAATGCAAACTAACATGAAATGTAACTAAAAATATACTAAAATGTACTTGAGATGAGCATAGTTCTCATGAATTGATGTCCAATAAGTTGGTATAAAACCCACTTAACAGTATATACTGGTGACACAAACCAGAGAAGACCATCCTCATCGGAGAGGACCGATGATGGAATATGTTATACACATCATCAAATAAACAAAGCTTTATCCCCACAGATCTCTTGCACACGAGAGGCACATCTTCAAAGTAAAGTCTGTATCAAGGATTCAGGACTTTGGTGATAACCCCAATGTCAACATCCTGGAAGACTTGGATCACATGTCCAAAACATCACTGATTGTCATCCCCAACAGGATTAACAGGGAACCATCAATCATCTCATCACATTGGAAGATAATCCAACAAAACACATGCATCATGCATTTGCATCATGTTGCTATACATGGCATCATGTTTATCTTACTGCATTTCAAGTGTCTAGGATTCTTTATCCTATCCATGCCTTGCATTGCATGAATACGATAAAGAGGGGCATCTATAGAAACTTGAAATTTTCTGCACACCTGTTACTAACATTACAGGAGAGCAGATTCATCTTTCAGAGATAACCCTGGAAGACAGCTCACATCCATTCCGGATACTACCGAAAGTTCAGTCTCAACCACAAAACACGCACCGGGAGTATCAATTCCAACCTCGGAGATAACCCCGAGTTTCGTCCTTGGAGATAACCCCAAGGAATGTCGTTGCAGTTCCGGCGATAACTCCAGAAATGCTTGTTTCAAATGCATGCAATCATCTTCAACCTCGAAACTCTCGCCGAGGCACTCATTCCCAAGACCCAGATCTAACACCAAGAAGATAGGCACACTTAAAGATGACCCTACAGAATCCAAACACTTGCAGCAGTCTAATCTCAGAGATAACCTGAGCAACGTCTGCTATCAGCCCAAACCGGAGATAACCCCGGTGAGGGGAAAAATCATCATCTTGCCACCTCAACCCCACAACGCACCGTCTCAACATCTCATGCATACATTTCTACACAGCAATGTTCTGTAAGAGCTAAGGAATTACAATCCCGAGTGACTATTACGCATGGCAGCACACCGGATATAATTTGAAGCTTGAAGACCACGGGTATGGTCCCCTCTTCCTGACTTCGTACATCCTCTAATCCCATGTCATTGCGTAACTCTCGACAAAAGTGGTCCAGATAAGGTCTTTTACACGATGTTCAAATGCTCGGATTGAAGTTCTACAAGTTCTAGCGGACATCACAGTTTATGAGTGCACATACTTTGAGACGGCGGACCAGCGGAGCCTGGGGCACCCCGGGTCGCCGCAGGTACACCTGCGGCGACCAGCTCTATAAATATAGAGCTTGGGGTGGCCATAATTTAAGAGAAAAAGGCGCAGAAGCCCTATCAAATTTGCTCTGTACACACCCTATATTAACTGCTTTCTCATTTTAAACACCGGTTAGCTCACATATAGCTATATTTTTACCGGTGGGAGCTGAGTGTTCATCCATTTATATTCATAGAAGTCTTCTTTGGTAGCCCACTGTAAGCCTTCTTACACATTATAAAGCCTTTCTCTTCATCTTTGCACACACTATTCTTCATATTGAGAGTCGTGTTGTGTGTGTATGCCCGGACTTCGGTCTGTGGTTTTCATTTTTGTCTGTATATATATACTTATATATGAATATATTTATATATATGGACTAACATTATCGAGTTATACCTCGATTGAACCTAGACTTATGTCTAGAGCGTTTACTTGCTTATATATATATATTTACATTTCGTTCCCTGAGTTTACTTTGGGCCTTTTAGCTTTATTTACATTTCGTCCCTTTGGAGATTACTTGATCGGCGGTTGATCGCATGTATTGCTTTATTTACATTTTGATCCCCCATGGAGGTGCTTCGTGGTGGTTGATCATGTCTATATATATATATTTACTGCTTTTATATATTTACATTTCCGATCCCCCATGGAGGTGCTTCATGGTGGTTGATCATGTTTGTATATATATATATATATATATATATATATATATATATATATATATTTATATATATAACTGCCATCGTTTTTCATATAAACCGGGGCATCATCTGAGCCTAGGAATCATGTGATCAAAGATTCAGTCCACTGAATCTAGATTCGGTTCCCATGATGGACATTTTCAGCTGTAAGCAGCTTGTATATTTTTTAGTGTTTGAATTTCCTTAGATGGCTTTAATGCCTATGAGGAGTTTGACATTGATATATATTATTTTCTCAAAGATGCTTCGCATCTCAAAAATAAAAGCAAACAAGCCGAACATTTAACAATGAAAAATGGAAGTATGAAAAGGTCTCAATTACTATTAAGCACAGGGTTTGAAAAACCTCTTTTACAAAACTTCACTGCTATATCATGTTTAAAACTGTTTTTTTCATACAAATTCAATCCCTTTGTATATAGGTGCGAACGAGGTCTTGCACATTGATCCACACATACACACACACATTCATATAACAGTTTTTTGAAAAGTTGCAGTCATCGTGGTAACATAGATGTCGGGGGGTGCCTAACAGCTTCCCTCCGCATAATCAAGCCCTTGAACTCAAATGAATCTTGGTTTCACAGACCCGTTTAGCAGTATCATATCACTGGGTCAATGTGAAAACCTTTCCTCGGTTGCGTTGGTGCAACCCGTTAAAAACACCAACTGGCGACTCTTACAGTTAAATCATCGACATGATACATGTCAGACCTTTTTTACTTTTTTTTTTCAAACAAATCTCACATAAAATGAGAACACCAAAGAACAAGAACAGAAAAGGGACAAATAAAAATCCTGACGTCAACACTTGCCTGATAACTATTATTGTAGGAGAATTCCAGCAATGGTAAGTACTTATCCCAACTCCCTTTGAAGTCTAGAACACAAAGTCTCAATCTTGCACATTTATGATGTTTTAGTGAACCAAAGGCATGAATTTGTAGTCCATGTAACATACTATAACCTAGTTACAACAACAAGATCAAATCAATAAACACACGAGAGATCCAGATGCATAAACAAGTTGTCAAACGGTTCTAGGCATGATCCGGGTTACCCAGAATTGTCCAGTCATGGCCGGTCAACGACCTTTGACCACCAATAACTTTCAATCTACAACGGATCTGACTCTGAATCAAGTTTCAGAGTAAAGCCCTTACAACATACTACAAATATAAACATTTAAACAAACAAAAACATAACGAGACTGAGTCTATGGGACCTGACATTTGGTTGTCAGACCATATTTCTTAATTTTCCAGATTTTGAAAATATTCAAATCCTAGCGTATAGATGTTATGGATCTAACATCTATCAACGCAGATCATCATTATACACTATAAACAACATATTTAAACAACTAAACACAACTAGCAAGATCAGATTATAAATTAGGTTTTATACCTCTTTTTGAGCAAAACATAAATCTAAGGCTTCTGATTTGTTAGAGGAGATAGTGAGGCTTGTTTTTGGGACTAATTTACTAAAGGTTTTTGTAGGTTTAGAGAGAGAGAACTTTGGTTGAGGATATGAGCACAAATGAACTTGTAAAATGATTTTTCTCTCTCCAATTCTATATATATGACTTGAAAGAAATGAATTGGCTGATATATGTAGCTTGTTTACTGAGTATTTTGAGCACATGGGGTTGTTAGAGTAGTTCACCAACTAAAGTGTTGGCAAAACTATCAAGTTAGCTTCAATAATGCACAAAAGGGCAATTTGGTCAATAGCCTTGTAATTTTAATGGCATGATAGTAATCTTGGCAAACTCTTAGGGTTTGATCCTTAGGATTTAACCCTACAATTTTCAAAAATTTAATTAGTTTCTAAGATTTTTCAATTAGGGTAAAAAATTGAAAATTAAAGTTTTCTAAAATTTTAAATTAGGGTTTCTTAGATAAATTAAACTTCCTAATTACATTGGACTTGAAAATTAGGTTTAGACTTTACAAATTATAATTAAGATTGCTAATTTAGCAATTAGGGCTTATAAATTGGCAATTAGGATTTCTAATTAACAATTAGGGTTTCTAAATATTAATTAGGGTTTCCCATAATTAGGGTTTCTCTAATTAACATTAAATTCTATAATACACAATATAAATTATATAACACAATTACATAATAGTCTCGAACTCATAATTGAGTTTCAAAATAAGGTTTAACAAATTAATGTTAGGGTTTTAGCATGATATACAAAAATTGACCAACCATTATGAGTCTATACATATATAGTACATATTTATAAAGACTTGAAATATAATTAATATTATATTAATATTCTCTTTCCTTATTCAAAACCGTAATTAGGGTTTGGATTCTATATCCGATTTATCTTGCATATATAACATTATTAATTAAGTTAAAATAATTAACTTAATAATCAACTAAAATTCATATAATAAAATAATTATTATAATAATTATAATAATCATTCCATATATTATTAAATAATATAATAATCATATTTTCATAGAAAATAAATAAAATATTTTTTTTACCAATTTAATTATAAAAATATAATTTATAATGGTTAATAATTCAAAAAAAATTTATTTGTAATTATTCATGTAATAAATAAATTTTATTTATCAGATAAATACATAAGCTTTAACTTATACATATTCCCACCTTTAAAAAAATTATATGCAAAATTTCTAATTCAATTATATAGAAAATATCGGGTTGTTACAGTTTACTTGTGGGTCAAGGGATCACCTAGCTAGGGATTATCACAAGAAAGCAGCAGGAGGAGCAAGAGCGGGTGGAAGTAAGGGAAACAACAATGGTAGCACTCTGGCTATCATTGAACCGACGCCTCTAAACCGACACACCGCAAAAACTTTCAACATGACCGTTCAAGATGGTGCGCTGTCTCGAGATAAGGTGTTAGGTACCATTCCGATCAATAATGTCAATATTTACGTATTATTTGATTTGGGTGCTACTTGTTCATTTATATTCGACGATTTTGCTAAGAAATTGAATTTACCTAAAAAGGAATTAGTTTACCCTTTGAACATAAAGATTGCGAACCGAGAAGTAATTCTTGTTAGGTTTGAACACAAGAACTATAGGGTGGACATTAAGGGCCACGAGATGATGGTAGATCTAATCCCGATTAAACTTGGAGAATTTGACATTATTTTGAAATGGATTGGCTATTCAATTATGGGGCGATAATTGATTTGCCAAAGTAAGTGTGTAAACCTTTCATAAGGTTGTATTTCATGACAGCAGGTCGCCTAGACAAACGAGTTGTCTAACGATGATGTAGGCCATGAAGTTGTTGAGACAAGGTTATGTAGCGTATTTAGCCTAGATAGTCAATACATGAAAGGAGAGTTCGAAATTATAGGAGATATCTGTCGTTAAAGACTTTGGAGACGTATTTCCAGATGACTTTCCAGGACTTCCGTCAGATAGGGAAGTAGAATTCGTGATCGACTTGGTGCCAGGAACTACCCCAATATCGAAGTCTCCGTATCGTATGGCTCCGATGGAGATGAAAGAATTGATGGTGCAACTGCAAGAACTGTTAGACAAAAAGTATATCCAACCGAGCGTATCACTATGGGGAGAAGCGGTGTTGTTTGTCAAGAAGAAGGATGGGTCGATGGGACTTTGCATTGATTTTAGAGAATTAAACAAGGTTATAATTAAGAATAAGTATCCATTTCCAAGGATTGACAACCTGTTTGATCAGTTAAAAAGAGCTAGATATTTCTCGAAGATAGACTTTGGAAGTGGGTACCATCAGTTGAAAGTGAGGAAAAAGATGTATCGAATATAACATTCAGGACTCGTTATGGTCATTACAAGTTTCTAGTGATGTCACGTGGTCTAACGAATGCTCCTGCAACATTTATTGACCTAATGAACAGGGTGTTTAAACCGTTTTTAGATAAATTCTTGGTGGTGTTAATCGACGATATTCTAGGATATTCTAAGACCAAATAGGAGCATGTGGAACATTTAAAGGTGACAATGGACGCATTAAAAAGAGAGAAGTTATACGCCAAGTTTTCAAAATTTTAATTTTGGATAGAGCGGGTACAATTTCTTGGGCATTTGATTTACAAGGACGGGATTTTGGTAGATCCATCGAAAGTTGAAGATGTGATGGACTAGGAACATTTGAAGACACCATCAGAAGTAAGATGTTTTCTAGGACTTGCAGGTTATTACGAATGATTTATTTAAGATTTTTCCAAAATCCCAACTCCACCGACGAATTTGAGTAGGAAATTGGTGAAGTTCGTCTGCACGGAAAAGTGTGAGCACTACGAAAAAATAGGTCGCTGCCAATAGAGCTATCATTTATGCATGATGACACTATTACCGCTTGGCAATGAGGTCATTAAGCAGCGGTAGAGTCCGGCTCACCCTTCCTGGTCGTCAGTATGGGTCGTCAGCCTTATCTCCCGTCACTGTCACGGCAAGAAGATTGTCATTCTCGACGGGTCATTGGTGACAAATAGTCGCTTCATCATGATGTAATGGTGACAACATTGGTGACGAACAAACTGTCAGTAATGGTTAATTAAAAATTAAAAATAGTCATTACCGACGGCATAGCCTTCGCCAATGACCCTCCACGTCCCGTTGCCAATGAGGCTTTTAGATTTTTTTTTAAATTGCAAAATACCCTTGTTCATTTACATATACATAATTATACCTATAATAAACTAAAGAAAAATAAAGAATTCTTCACAAATGCATATCAATAACAATAATAGCTTTTGTTATATCAACCATAAAATATGTAAACAGCGTAATGACTTATAGATAAAAGTCGTACGATGTAAATACAAAATGTAATCATAAACAATCAATATAGTTAGATACATATACCATTAACCTAACTAGATACTAAACTTTAGTCTGTACAACTCAAAAGCTGTATAAATATACATATATGAAAGTCAAAATATAAACATAATGGGTACTACAACCCAAGATCAAGAATGTTGGTATCATCATCGTCACCGGTCCCATCATTTGGTGTGACGCCCCCAAAATAGGTATACATCACCCATTCTCGAAATTGTCAATACATGGTACGTAAACAACTACAACTTTATTATTACAACAAGAAAATCGTGAGTTTAAATACAAATATTATCTTCTGCACAATATTTATACTCACATAAATCCTCATCACATTTATTGATACATTATTTTACAAAATGGTGAGGACTACTAAACAATCCTTTCTAAAACCTTCATTCCATACCCCACTGCACTCGCTATATTCTCGCCTCCCCGAGAAGAATGGAACAAAAGGAAAAGGGTGAGCTCAACTAGCTCAAGAAGAATATTATGACTAAGATAATATACAACAAATTATCGTTAGTCTTCAACAGGAAAAATTTAATAGAATACAATAGACAACAAATTTTCAATCAATATTCGCAATGAAATAATAATTCATTAGAAGAGTTAAGTAAGAGAATGCAAACTACTATCTTCTATGTATGAATTTAAAAGTTCATCGCTCATCTTTTATCCTCAGTAACAACAATCAATATACATCCGAATCAAATATTCATCTTTGTACTACTACCAAAGATATTCATCACTTGGTCATGTTCATTTAAACACTGCTCATCTTTGCACCACAGCCAAAGATATTAATCGATCCTATCATGTTCATCTCAACACTGCTCATCTTTGCACTACGTGCCAAAGATATTCTTCGAAATCATTCATCTTTGCACTACGTGCCAAAGATATTCAATAATATCATCATTTAAGACCGAGGATGATGAAAAATATTTTTAAAGAACGAATCCAAAGGAAACAAAATGACAAGGATTAAGGATTAAGGATTCGTACTTTGTTTTATCCATGTCCAACAATACCCCAAAAATAATCACAAAGGTGTAAAATTCAAGAATGATCAAAACATGGATACAATCAAAGCTAGTATCCGTAATAGATATTTTGGACGAAAAGAAGAAATTTTATTTTTCTATGAATAGTGTCAGATACGTGAATAGTGCCAGATATCGTGAATAGTAACTCAGACACCAAAAGATAGAAATTCCACAAAAAAACATCTTCACGCTTCATGAATAGTACTCGTGAATAGTAACTCGTGAATAGTAACTCATGAATAGTAACTCGTGAATAGTAACTCATGAATAGTAACCCGACATGAAAAAGTTCCAAATTTGATAAAACTTCAGATCAACATTTCAAAGATAATGATATTGAAGAAATAATATCATTACAAAAAAAAAATATCCCTTACCTCAAAGAATCAAGATTTCCGGAAGGAAAGGTCTCAAGTGATGTCGAATGAAACTTGTCTTCGAATAAAGAACTCTCAAAGTATCTAAATACTCACAAAATACGCTCAATAATATAGAGAGAAAGAGAAAACTTAGTTTCGTGTGATTTTCAATTCTAACTTAGCCCTCTATTTATAGGAAAATGTTAGCCCGCCAAGGCAGACTTGACCAAGCTACTGATGGCTTTACCTCGCTACTATTGCCACCCACCACATTTGAAATAAAATTCAGCACATTTCTTCACCAACCACAAGTGGGGCCCACTCAATTCTAGAATTTTCCACCAAAATCAATTATAACCCTAATTTCCTAATCGACACCTCTTAAAATTCATAACAAATCATTCGTGCATTTTTAACGGTTCAAAATTTGTGGACATATACTCAACTTATGTATGTATAACATACCCAAAAATTACCACAATCCAACGGTCGGATTAAAAATTATAATCCCCGCAATATATCTCAAAACCCCTGATTTAATTTTTAATACCTCCAATCTGGTAAAATACTGATAAAACCTCAACATTAATTCCTTCATTTATAACCACATAAATAAATCCATCATTTATATCCACATCAAATAAATATTTTCTTATCATATGAATCAATAATTAATTATTCACAAATAATATTACAGAATCACATTTATGACAACCAGCCGCTCCTCAGAAAGAGGGGCTTCAGATAAGGATTTCTCCTTCATCGGGCGCCGCAATTAGGTGACCAAACCTCTCCTCGATGTAACTTTCTAGACATTGCCAATAATGCTATCTAATAATATTATTTAAATAATATGAATTATTGATCCGATAATGGAGATAATGTGCAAGTGACAATTATTGAACAACAATAATATAAAATATCAACGCAGCAATTATTGAATCAATAAAATAAAATATTGAACAAGAATTCATCGTAAAAAATTATTGAGTAGTGCCTTCTTCACGTAAGGATCAATAATTCAACAATACTGCAAATACCGTGTCTACTTTCGGCAACCACGCCAGACATCGTATTTTAACCACCGGGTATTCCAACAGTCTTAATTCAGAATAACTACGCCAAGTTATTTTTAACCAACTTATATTTGTCGCTTTTCTTCATCCAATCGCTTTTAGTTATGGGGCCACACATGGTCACGCTTCATTGCATTTAATATTCCCGATAAAGCATTTAATATTCCACGACCAAACGAATATTCCCTACAAAATGAATATTTTATAACCACTTGCTTATTTTGAAATATTTATGTATTTAACCCTTAACTATCCACATTAATCAAATCAACCCTTACTATTTCAAAATAATAAATAAAGGAAATTCCTTTTATTTAAAAAATTTCGGGTCTTACAACCTCCCTCCTTATGAAATTTCGTCCTCGAATTGACGACGTACTGTGTTTCAAAAAGGTGAGGATACCTCGCTTTCATTTCGCTTCCAATTCCCGTGTCATTTCCTCTATACCATGATTCCTCCACAAAACTTTAACTTGTGGTATGACCTTTCATGCGTAGGACATGCTCCTTCCTATCCAAGATCTTGATAGTACCCTCCTCATAATGCTAAGTCTTCTACTATCTCATCCGGCTTCTAACTCAATAATGTGGTTCGGTCTTTCACATATTTACGAAATACGAGATATGTGAAACACATTATGAACACGAGACATACTTTGAGGTAACGCAAGTCTATAGGCTACATTTCCTACTCGATCAAGAATTTGAAATGGACCAATAAATCGTGGATTGAGCTTTCCTCTCTTCCCAAATCTTGTAACTCCTTCCATGGAGCAACTCGCAACAATACATGATCCCCTACATTAAATTCCACGTCCTTTCGATGAAGATCCGCATAACTCTTTTGTCGATCTTGAGCCGCTTTGTATATCGCTTATCGAATTATTTGGATCTTTTGGTTGAGTCATACGTACTTAACTTCGGGTCCCAATAATGTTGCTTCACCCACCTCATCCCAACATATTGAGAACGACATTTTCGTCCATATAATGCTTCAATGGAGCCACACCTATACTTGCCGATAATCTGTTGTTGTAGGAGAATTCCACCAATGGTAAATACTTATCCCAACCGCCTTGAAGTCTAGGACACGTAGTCTTAATAAATCTTCAAGAGTTTGAATAGTCCTCTCCGATTGTCCGTCCGTTTGGGGATGGTATGCCGAACTAAATCGCAAATCTGCGCTCATAGCTTTTTGCAAGCTAACCCAAAATCTTGAAGTGAATCTTGGGTCACGATCCGAGACTATGGATACAGTATGCCATGCAACCTCACGATCTCATTTACGTCATATACTAGCAAGACGTTCAAGTGAATAAGTCTCCAGACGGCAAGAAATGAGCGGACTTGGTTAATCTATCAACAATAACCCAAATAGCATTGATGCCTTGAGAAACCATAGGAAGACCCGTAATTAAATCCATGGTAATGTGTTCCCACTTCCATTCCGAATCTCAAGTGGTTGCAACGGACCCTTAGGTACTAGATGCTCCGCTTTACACGCTAGCAAAGTTAAACACATCGAGATAAACTTTGCAATCTCTCTCTTCATATTATTCCACCAAAATGTATGTCAAGATCACGATACATTTTAGTACTTCCGAGATGGATTGCAAATGGTGTATTGTGTGCTTCCATCATAATCTTGTACTTCAAATCGTAGTCGTTAGGAACACAAAGTCTAGAGTGGACTCAAGTATTCCTTCTTCATCAATTCTCGCTTGGAATAGCTCCTTCTTGTACTTTCTTCTTCATACGATCGTCCCTGCCTGCCTGGCTTGAGAAACCTTAACTTTTTCTATTAAAGTTGGCTCTACATCGTATACTGACATCATCGCACTTTCGTTCATGATATGATCTTCTACTCAATGCGTCCGCCTACCACGTTCGCTTTACCGAGGATGGTATTGAATAGTGTGGTCGTAGTCTTTCAATAGCTCGAGCCAACGTCGTTGCCGCATGTTGAGTTCTTTTGAGTGAAGAAATATTTAAGGCTTTTATGGTCCGAATATATCTCCACTTTCTCCCCATATAGATAGTGCCTCCATATCTTTAGCGCTGAACGATCACTTTAACTCTAGATCATGAGTAGGATAATTCCTCTCATACTCTTTTAAGTTGTCATGAGGCATAAAGCATGACTTTCCCACGCTGCATGAGAACACATCCTAACCCTTTGCTCAAGCATCGTTGTAGATAACAAATCCATCCGAACCGGATGGTATTGTTAGAACAAAATAGAAATAAGTCTCCTCTTAAGCTCTTGGAAACTTTTCTCGCATTCTTCGCCTCTTAAACGAATTTCGTATCCTTTCGAGTTAGAATGAAGTTAATGGAGTAGCGATTCGAGAAAACCCTTCCACGAATCTCCGATAATAACCAAATAAGCCCAAAAAGCTACGTGATCTTCCACCATGAAGCTTCGGTTGCTCTCTAACTTTGTATTGCTTCAATCTTCACGGATCAATGATACTCCATGTTTTGACACCACATGCCCAAGAAATGCTACTTCCTCGCCGAACTCGCATTTCTTCAATTTGGCATAAAGTTGGTTTTCACGGGGTTTCCTTTGGAGTACCACTTCAAATGGTGCTCATGATCTTCACGACTTTTGGAATATATAAGGATGTCATCAATAAAGACAACAACGAACCCGATCCAAATATTCCTTGAATACTCGATTCATCATATCCATGAAAGCCGCAGGAGCATTAGTTAGTCCGAAGAGACATGACTAAGAATTCATAATGCCCATACCGAGTTCTCAAGGCGCCTTTGGAATATCCTCGCTTCTAATTTTCACCGATGATATCCGAATCGAAGATCGATTTTTGAAAAGAATTGTGCCCCTTGCAATGGGGTCAAACAAGTCATCAATACGAGGTAGAGGATACCTATTCTTGATGGTGACATGGTTCAATTCCCCGATAGTCAATACAAAATCGCATACTCCCGCTTTTTCTTTTTACAAATAAAACAGAGCACCCCAAGGAGATGTACTAGGGCGAATGAAACCGATGTCCAACAATTCCTCAGAAGTTGGACCTTTAACTCAAGTTCAATAGGAGCCATTCGATATGGGGTTTTAGAAATGGGCTTTGTACAGTGTTCAAGATCAATAAAGAATTCAACTTCACGCTCGGGGTAGACCGGGAAGTTCTTCGAAAATACGTCAGAAAGTCAATAACAACAGGAATATTATTCAAATTTGACGTGTCTTTATTCAAATCCATAACATGGGCTAAGAAAGCTTGACATCCGCTTTTCAATAAACGAATAGCTTTATGATTAGATATGATAGTGATTGATTTTAATGGTTTAGTTGCTTGAATTCGCATAAATGGGTTGGTTAGGAATATGAAAACTAACAACCTTACGAAAACAATCAATTTTGGCATGATGAGTAGTTAACCAATCAATCCCTAAAATCACATCAAAAGCAAGTATCTTTAAAGAGATAAGGTCAACAGTAAGGTGATGGTGCCAACTTGAATCAAACAAGATTTATAAACAATGGATGTGATGAAAGTTTCTCCTAACGGAGTTTCCACAGATAGGTCAAAGTCTAATTTCTCCTGAGTCAAGTTTAAACGTTGAGCATGCAGAGAGATAAATGAATGGGTAGCACCTTATCAAGTAAGGTATAAACTTCGCAAGAATTTATAAATAGCTTACCCGTGATCACCTCGTTTGTTCTCGACATTATGACCACCACAACAAACGCTCTTCCGGAATCGTTGACTTTGACTTTTACGGGATGATCTTTGAGTCACCGTCCCTCATTGAACTAGGTTTCGCTACTGCATAATCTGATCTCGATATATGTCCTTCCTTTCCACAACTATAGCATACCTTGAATCTGTAGGGCGCTTTGACCGATATGTCCCTCTTTTCCGCATTTTAGTAGCATATGACCGGTGGTCGTTTCTCCTCCTTAGAACCCGCTTCTTTCCAAGACTTTGTCGTCTTCACATAGTCGTTATTAAATCTCCTCTTTTAAAATCTCCTCCCACTCGCTTCTTCTATTTTCATGACCATGATTACCACCAGAGTGGTTACCATTTCGGTCCGTCTGCTTTTCTCCGCAGTTATCATTATTCATTGACCGCTATCTCGGTACGATCCTCGGTTATGGTCCTCGACTGACTGGCCGTACTCGTTATCTCGCTTCTAATAATTGAGCCCTCATTCATAACATCTCGAATAAAGAGAAAGTTTATGAGAAATGAGATACTCGGCGTATCTGCCGGTTTCAAACCTCTAAGAAACATCCGCATACATACGCTCCTCATTCTCCACCAAATGAGGTGCAAACTCGATAACTCGCAAACTTTGCCTCGCATTGAGACACCGCCATGTTGTTTTGCTCTAACTCGATGAACTCCACTTCCTTCATATGACGAAACACTTTCGTGAAAGTATTTGTCATTAAATAGTCTGAAACGCCTCCCAAGACATGCTTTGAAGCGGTGGATGGGTACGCTTCACGCACTCCACCAATGAGTCCGCCTCGCCACTAACATAAAGGTGGCGAATGGAACCTTCTGTTCTCCGTGCATCCCAAGACATCGAATATCTTGGTAATTTGTTTGACCCATGTTTCCGCCGTGATCGGATCCGCTTTCCCTTAAATTCGTGGTGGTCCCAACTCTTTGAACTTGCTTGTTGTGACAACCCGTGAATTGCTATCATTTCCTCCTCAGATTTTGAACACGAGTCTCCTCGTTCGATTTTGCATGAACTCGCAAAAGCTTCTAAACATCCCCTCGCTCATCATCTCTTTCACAGTGTTGTTCACAGGAGGAACATTGCCACTGTTGCACGCTCTCCTCGTTGGTAAAAGATGGCATCTCCACTATCTCATTTACTCCAATCATTAATATTCTCGTCGACATTCTCAAATCTCATCATAAAACAAGGTTTAATTAAGGAAATCAATATATCACATAATATCCCTATATAATCTTGACAACTAACAAATAAGCTTAGGTAGGACACACTAGCAAAGGATTTACTCGTCTCTCCCTCCTAGTTCTATTCCCCGATCTCCGCCAGAGATCATATCCCTAAGCTCGATACCAACCGTGACGCCCCCCAAAATAGGTATACATCACCCATTCTGAGGTTGTCAATACATGGTACGTAAACAACTACAACTTTATTATTACAACAAGAAATCTGTGAGTTTAAATACAAATATTATCTTCTAGACAATATTTATACTCACATAAATCCTCATCACATTTATTGATACATTATTTTACAAAATGGTGAGGACTACTAAACAATGCTTTCTAAAACCTTCATTCCATACCCCGACTAAATACTTCGCTTATATTCTCGCCTCCACGAGAAGAATGGAACAAAAAGGAAAAGGGTGAGCTCAACTAGCTCAAGAAAGAATATTATGACTAAGATAATATACAACAAATTATCGTTAGTCTTCAATGTGGAAAAATTTAATAGAATACAATAGACAACAAATTTTCAATCAATATTCATGCATGAAATAATAATTCATTAGAAGAGTTAAGTAGAGAATGCAAACTACTATCTTCTATGTATGAATTTAAAAGTTCATCGCTCATCTTTTATCCCCGTAATAACAATCAATATACATCCGAATCAAATATTCATCTTTGCACTACTCTACCAAAGATATTCATCACCGTCATGTTCATTTAAACACTGCTCATCTTTGCACTACACAGCCAAAGATATTAATCGGGCCGATCATGTTCATCTCAACACTGCTCATCTTTGCACTCAGCCAAATATATTCTTCGAAATCATTCATCTTTGCACTACAAAGCAAAGATATTCAATAATATCATCATTTAAGACCGAGGATGATGAAAATATTTTTAAAGAACGAATCCAAAGAAACAAAATGACAAGGATTAAGGATTAAGGATTAGTACTTTGTTTTATCCATGTCCAACAATACCCCAAAAATAATCACAAAGGGTGTAAAATTCAAGAATGATCAAAACATGGATACAATCAAAGCTAGTATCCAGAATAGATATTTTGGACGAAAAGAAGAAATTTTATTTTTCGGTGAATAGTGCCGTATCGTGAATAGTCTCAGATACGTGAATAGTCTTAGATACGTGAATAGTAACTCCCGACACCAAAAGATAGAAATTCCACAAAAAAACATCTTCACGCTTTCATGAATAGTACTCGTGAATAGTAACTCGTGAATAGTAACTCATGAATAGTAACTCGTGAATAGTAACTCATGAATAGTAACCCCATACTGAAAAAGTTCCAAATTTGATAAAACTTCAGATCAACATTTCAAAGATAATGATATTGAAGAAATAATATCATTACAAAAAAAAATATCCCTTACCTCAAAGAATCGATGATTTTGGGAAGGAAAGGTCGGAAGTGATCTTTGAATGAAACTTGTCTTGAATAAAGAACTCTCAAAGTATCTAAATACTCACAAAATACGCTCAATAATATAGAGAGAAAGAGAAAAACTTTGTTTCGGTGTGATTTTCAATTCTAACTTAGCCCTCTATTTATAGGAAAATGTTAGCCCACCAAGCAGAGACTTGACCTGCTACACCGATGGCTTTACTCGCTACTATTGCCACCCACCACATTTGAAATAAAATTCAGCACATTTCTTCACCAACCACAAGTGGGGCCCACTCAATTCTAGAATTTTTCACCAAAATCAATTATAACCCTAATTTCCGAATCAGACACCTCTTAAAATTCATAACAAATCATTCGTGCATTTTTAACGGTTCAAAATTTGTGGACATATACTCAACTTATGTATGTATAACATACCCAAAAATTACCACAATCCAACGGTCGGATTAAAAATTATAATCCCCGCAATATATCTCAAAACCCTTGATTTAATTTTTAATACCTCCAATCTGATAAAATACTGATAAAACCTCAACATTAATTCCTTCATTTATAACCACATAAATAAATCCATCATTTATATCCACATCAAATAAATATTTTCTTATCATATGAATCAATAATTAATTATTCACAAATAATATTACAGAATCACATTTATGACAACCAGGCCGTTCCCAGGAAAGAGGGGGCTTTCCGATAAGGATTTCTCCTCATCGTGCGCCAATTAGGTGACCAAACCTCTCCTCGATGTAACTTTCTAGACATTGCCAATAATGCTATCTAATAATATTATTTAAATAATATGAATTATTGATCCGATAATGGAGATAATGTGCGGTGACAATTATTGAACAACAATAATATAAAATATCAACGCAAAGAATTATTGAATCAATAAAATAAAATATTGAACAAGAATTCATCAGTAAAATTATTGAGTAGTGCCTTCACGTAAGGATCAATAATTCAACAATACTCAATAATGTCTGTGTAATCGCGGCAACCACGCCAGACATTCGTATTTTAACCACCGGGTATTCCAATGGTCTTAATTCAGTAACAACTACGCCAGTTATTTTTAACCAACTTATATTTGTCGCTTTCTTCATCCAATCGCTTTTAGTTATGGGGCCACACATGGTCAAGGCCACGTCATACGAATATTCCATGACAAAGCTTTAATATTCCGACCACCAAACGAATATTCCCAAACAAAATGAATATTTTATAACCACTTGCTTATTTTGAAATATTTGCGTATTTAACCCTTAACTATCCACATTAATCAAATCAACCCTTACTATTTCAAAATAATAAATAAAGGAAATTCCTTTTTATTTAAAAAATTTCGGGTCTTACAATTTGGTCCACCACGGCCCCACCTCCTCTGTGCTTTACCATCCCACCTCAATAGTCTCATCAAGATCATCAAATGGTAATCACCATCTCCACCATGGGCATCGCCCGTGCCGCAGCCTCCACCCGCCGAAGTCTCATCAACAAGACCCTATAAAATTAAAATATTAATAACGAATTCGAAAATAGAGCATATTTAAATTAGTTTTGTTTGTGTTCTTCAAGTGCTATCGAGTGTTGCAACTTATGCGATAACTCGGTCTCCGTATGTCGGAATCAAGTCCCATAAGTTTTAATGCGTGTCTAATACCTACGCGATGATATGTGTGTGTTTGTGTGGCGTTCGGACAGCCGAGGCAGGTTTTGGGCTCTTTTTTGACTTTTTGCCTAAGTGTTGTTGAGTTTTGCAAACTGGGTGATAACTCAGTCTTCGTATGTCAAAATCAAGTCCCGTAAGTTGTAATGCGTGTCTAATACGTACGCGGTGCTACGTGTGTGTTTGTGTGGCGTTCGGACGGCCGAGGCGGGTTTTGGGCTCTTTTTCGGCTTTTTGCCTAAGTATTGTTGAGTAGTGCAAACTTGGCCATAACTCAGTCTCTGTATGTCGAAATTGAGTCCCGTAAGTTCTAACATGTGTCTAATACCTACGCGGTGCTATGTGTGTGTTTGCGTGGCATTTGGACGACCGAGACGCGGGTTTTGGGCTCTTTTTTGACTTTTTGCCTAAGTGTTGTTAAGTTTTACAAACTGGGCGATAACTCAGTCTTCGTATGTCATAATCGAGTCCCATAAGTTGTAACGCGTGTCTAATACCTACGCGGTGCTACGTGTGTGTTTACGTGGCGTTCGGACGGCCGAGGCGGGTTTTGGGCTCTTTTTCGGCTTTTTGCCAAAGTGTTGTTGAGTAGTGCAAACTGGGCGATAACTCGGATTCCGTATATTGGAATCGATTCCCGTAAGTTATAACGCATGTCTAATACCTACGCGGTGCTATGTGTGTGTTTGTATGGCGTTCGGACGGCCGAGGCAGGTTTTGACTTATTTTTTGGCTTTTTGCTTAAGTGTTGGCGAGTTTTGAAAATTGGGCGATAACTTGGATTTCGTATATTGAAATCAAGTCCCGTAAGTTCTAACGCGCGTCTAATCCCATATCCTTGAGCAGAAAAAATTAGATGAATTTGGGAATAACCCAACTTAGTCAAACGAATTTGGGAAAACCCAACACAGTCGAACAACTTAAACTTAGACGAACAAACCCAATTTGGAAACAAACTCAAGAAACTAATATTGGAAGAAACTAGACAAGAAATTGAAGTATAGAAAAGAGGAAGGAAGAAAAAGCGCGAACGAAATTTTTGTACAAAAGTGAGAGACTGCCGTCGAGGTCAGGGCTAATAAAATTAAAACCTCATTCTCGACGGCAGTGCCATCGCCAATAACCCCCGTCGAGACATTATCATTAACGACGGTCGTGCCGTCGCCAATAATACTTTCTCTCGTCGCCCCATTTATTTCACTCCCCCGCGTTATTTACGCTACAAAAATAACTCATTACCGACGGCAGAATTATCTTTACCGACGGCCTACCGTCGACACCAATAGCAATTTTGGAGGGAACCAATACATTGACGACGGGTGTTAGTATCGACAGTTTGGCCATCGCCAATGAGGTTAATCTCGACGGCGTATTTTCCGTCGGCCATACTCCCATCGGGAACGATCCTTTTTTTGTAGTGGAGGAAAGTTTCCAAGAGCTGAAGAATAGGTTGTGAACGACACCTGTTTTATCTCATCTAGATAGCACGAGAAATTTTGTAGTGTATAGTTATGCATCGCATAAAGGATTAGGTTGTGTGCTTATGCAGAATGGCAAGGTCATTGCGTATACATCACGCCAACTGAAGGATTATGAGAAGGGGTATCTGACCCGTGATTTGGAATCGGTCACAGTAGTGTTTTCTTTGAAGATCTGGAGACATTATCTCTATGGGGAGAAGTGTGAGATATATATAGACCATAAGAGTTTGAAATATATTTTCACATAGAAGGATTTGAACTTGTGTCAGAAGAGATGGTTGGAGTTAATAAAGGATTATGATTGTGAGAGTTTATACCATCTGGGTAAAGTGAATGTCGTTGCTGACGCCTTAAGCAGAAAAGGTTTTCAAATGGAAACTGGTCCAACTTTGGTGGATAAGGTTAAGAAAGCATAACTCAAAGATGAGGAATGTACAAAAATTAGGAAGAAAATATCTGAAGGAGAGGAAGGGAAATTCAAAATTGATAATGAAGGGATATTGAGATTCGAGAAAATAATTTGGATTCCTCAAGTATCAGAGGTAAAAGAGGAAATATGGGCAAGGCTCATAATTCACGGTATTCAATTCACACTAGAAGTACGAAGATGTACCAAGATCTCCAACAACATTTCTGGTGCCCAAATATGAAGAGAGACATTTCCAATTGTATGGCCAACTATTTGACATGTTAGAAAGTTAAAGAAGAACATCAAAGGCGGAGTGGGTTGTTATAACCACTAGAGATAACAGAATGGAAGTGGGAACATATCACAATAGATTTTGTGGTAGGTCTTTCAACGACTCAGAAAGGTTTTAATGCAGTTTAGGTTATTGTAGATCGGCAGATGAAATCAGCGCATTTCTTACCGATCAAGTTCAGATTTAACTTGGATCAGTTGGCAAAATTGTATATGAAGGAAATTGTTTTAAGGAGCGGTGTTCCAATGTCTATAGTCTCGGATCGAGATCCACGTTTCACATCGAAATTTTAGAAATGACTACAAGAATGCAAGGGGATGCAATTGAGAATGAGTACGACATACCATCCTCATACAGATGGCCAGAGCAAGAGGACAATACAAACATTAGAGGATATACTAAGAGCTTGTATAATTAACTTCAAAGGAAATTGGGATGATCATCTACCATTGGTGGAATTCACTTACAATAATAGTTACCACGCAAGTATAGGCATGCCGCCTTATGAAGTGTTGTATGGTAGAAAGTGCAGAACTCCATTATGTTGGGACGAAGTTAGTAAACGTCAACTACTAGGACCAGAATTGGTGCAACAGACCTTCGAGATTGTCAAGGTGATCAGGACAAGATTATTAGCTGCTCAAGACAAGTAGAAGAAATATGTTGATTAACATCGACATAATCGAGAATTTGACTCTGGTAGCTACGTTTTCTTGAAAGTGTCTCCCTAGAAGGGAAAGATCCGATTTGGTAAGAAGGAAAAATTGAGCCCAAGATGCATTAGTCTCTTTGAAGTATTAAGAAGATTTTGTGAAGTCGCATATGAGGTAGCCTTACTTTCGGCCTTAGAACATATCCATAATGTTTTCCATGGTTCTGTGTTACGACCGTATAAGCCCGATTACAAGCACATTATAGAATATGAACCCCTGGAATTTGAGAAAGATTTATCTTATAATGAAGTTTCTGTTTAGATAGTCAACATGAAAAACAAGTGCTTAGAAATAGAGTATTACCTTATGTTAAGTTAATGGTGGAACCACAAAGCTGATGAAGTTATGTGGGAATTCAAAGAACAAATGATGAAAAATTATCCTCAATTATTTGCTTAATATTTGTGTAGAAATTCTGGAGACAGAATCTTTGTAAGGGGGGAGAATGTAATGGGACAAATTAAGTGAATCGTGATTCTGGGGATAAAATCCTTTTAAGGAAAAAAATATGTGACGAACGAGACTTTTGTTGTGATGCCCCCAAAATATGTATACATCACCCATTCTGAGTCGCCAAATACATGGTACAGACACAACTAGAACTTTACTAATACAATTATAGTGCAAAATACGACAACACATAAACTATGAGTTTAAATACAAATATTGTCTTCTAGACAATATCCACACTCAGATCAAGTCCTCATTATAATTACTGCTACACTATTTTACATAATAGTGAAGACTGCTAAAATAACTATCTTGAACCATCACTCCATACCCCGGCTAGTTCGTGCTAAATTCTCACTTCCTGAGAAGAAAAATAGAACAAAATGGAAAAGGGTGAGCTCAACTAGCCCAGTAAAGAATATTATGACTAAGATAATGAACAACAAATTATCGTTAGCCTTTAACAAATCAGATAAAATATAATGGACAACAAATTTTAGATCAATATTCGCAGCGTAAATAACATTTCATTAGAAGAGTTTAGTAGAGAAAGAAATCTACTATCATCTATGAATTTAAAAGTCCATCATCAATATTTTATCCCTGTAACATCAATCAATAACCATCTTGAATCAAATATTCATCTTTGCACTACGGGCCAAAGATATTCATTTGTATCACCAGTTGGTCATGTTCATCTCAACACCTGTCCATCTTTGCACTACGGGCCAAAGATATTCATCAAGTAATCAATCATCTTTGCACTACATGCCAAAGATATTCATCACGTATCACTATTAAGGACTGAGTATGATGAAAAATATTTTAAAGAACCAATCTAGTGAGATAAAATGATAAAGATTAGATATTCGTACTTATCCAAGTTTAAAAATACTCTATAATAAACCATAGTGGAGTAAAATTCAAGAATGGAGATCAAAACATGGATACAATCAAAGATAGTAACCATAATAGACATTTGGGACAAAGAAGAGAAAATTTTATTTTTTTGGTGAATAGTGCCGTATTGGTGAATAGTGTCGTATACGTGAATAGTAACCCCGTCACAAAAAGGTAGAAATTCCACAATAATATTCATATCAATATTTTAGCATAATGATACTGAAAGAAATAATATCATTTACGAAGAAAATAACATCCATTACCTCAAAAGAACAGTACTTCTGATCAAAATATCGGATGAAATATTGAAGGAAACTTGCACTGAATAGCAACTCTTAGAGTATCTAAATACTCACAAAAATATGCTCGATAATATAGAGAGAGAAAGCTTATGTTTCTGGTGTGATTTTCAATTCTAACATAAGCACCTATTTATAGGAAAATGCCAGAACGCCAAAGTAGACTAACCTGCTACCTGATGGCTTTACTTGTTACTATTCATGCCCACCACTTTTGAAATAAAATTTCAGCACATTTCTCACCGACCAAAAGAGGGGCCCACCCATTCTAGAAATTTCCAAATTGTTTTACCATTTAAATAATAGTCAGAAACTTCAATAATTCATAATAAATAGCCCTTTTATCAGAAAAATATGAATTTTATGTCCATTCCATAGAAAATCAAATTCTCTACAACTTTTTAGATTTAAGTTTTTAAAAATTCCAAACGAAAAAATGCCTGAAATCCACATACAGATGATTTTTGATACCTCCATTCCAATAAAATACTGATAAAACATCTCAATATTAATTTTTTCATTTATATCCACACATAATAAATATTTTTTTATCCTTCATTTATGTCCACATAAAATAAATATTTCCTTATTATAGAAATCAATAATTAATTATTCACAAATAATATTACAGAATTAAAAGTACGACAACTAGGTCGTTCCCAGGAAAAGATGGGGCTTTTCAATAAGGATTTCTCCTTACTGGCGCGCAATTAGGTGATTAAACCCTTTTCTAGACAGAACATCCTTAGACATTGCCAATAATGCTATCTAATAATATTATTCAAAATATGAATTATTGATATGATAAGGGGAAATATTGTGCAATGACAATTATTGAAACAACAATAATATAAAATATCAACGCAACAATTATTGAATCAATAAAATAAAATATTTAACAGTAATTACTGTAACAATTATTGAGTAGTGCCTTCTTAACGTAAGAATAAATAATTAAAAATATTGTGCAATACCGTATGCTACTATACAACTGACGCCAGATTCTCAGATTTTAACCACCAGGTATTCCAACAGTGTTAATGGTAACAATTACGTCGTTATTTATAAAAACTTTAACTTGTCATTTTCTTCATCTAACAGTTATTCTATTATGGGGCCCACAAATGGCTGCGCCTTAGTATGAATATTCCCCGACAGCAAGAATATTCCATGACCAAACGAATATTCCCAGACAAAAATGAATATTTTATAACTACTTGCTTATTTTGCAAAATTTGCACATTTCACCCATAATCAAAGCATTATATCAAATTAACTTCTTATTATCTCAAGATAATGAATAGAGGAAATTCAATTTTATTTATAAAAGGTTGGAGTCTTACAACCTCCCCTCCTTATGAAATTTCGTCCTCAAAATTGATGTACGTACCTTGTGTTTTGAAAAGGTGAGGGTACCTCGCTTTCATTCCTGATTCCAACTCCAAGGTCATTTCCTCCATAGCATGGTTCCTCCATAAAACCTTGACTTGTGGTATAACCTTTGTTCGTAGGACATGCTCTTTCATATCCAAGATCTTGACATGTACCTCCTCGTACGATAAATCTTCGGCTATCTCGTCTGGTTCTAAGGCAATAATGTGGTTTGGGTCTTTCACATATTTCCAAAGCATAGATATGTGAAAAACATTATAAACACGAGACATGCTTGGAGGTAATGCGAGTCTATAGGCAACATTTCCTATTCGGTTAAGAATCTCAAATGTACAGAAAAATCATGGATTAAGCTTTCCTCTCTTTCCAAATCTTGTAATGCCATTCCATGGAGCAATACGTAACAATACATGATCCCCAATTTTAAATTCCACGTCCTTTCGATGGAGATCCGCATAACTCTTTTGTCGATTATGTGTCATTTATATATGTTGTCGAATCATTTGGATCTATTCTGTAGTCATGCGTACCAATTTTGGTTCCAATAACGTTGCTTCACCCACCTTGTCCCAGCATACTAGAGAATGACACTTTCGTTCATATAACACCTCGAATGGAGTCATGCCTTTACTTGCTTGATAACTGATGTTGTACGAGAGTTCTATCAATGGCAAGTACTTATCCCAACTTCTTTTGAAATCTAGGACATAGAGTCTTAATAAATCTTCAAGGGTTTGAATAGTCCTTTCTGATTTCCCATCCGTTTGAGGATGGTATGCCAAACTGAATCATAAATCCATGCCCATAGGTTTCTGCAAGCTAACCCCAAATTGTGAAGTGAATCTTGGGTCACGATCTGAAACTATGGATACTGGCATGCTATGCACTCTCACAATCTCATTTACGTAAATACGAACAAGACGTTCAAGGGAATAAGTCTCACATATAGCAAGAAATGAGCAGGCTTGGTTAATCTATCAATAATAACCCAAATCGCATCTATGCCTTGAGAAATCTTGGAAAGACCCATAACGAAATCCATAGTAATGTGTTCCCTCTTCCATTTCGGAATCTCAAGTGGTGGTTGCAATGGACCCTTTGGCACTTGATGCTCCGCCTTTACACATTGACAAGTTAAACACCTCGAGATAAACTCTAGGATCTTTCTCTTCATATTGCTTCACCAAAATGTATGTCGAAGATCATGATACATTTTGGTACTCCCAGGATGGATTGCAAATGGTGTGTTGGGTGCCTCTATCATGATTCTATGCTTCAAGTCAGAATCGTTAGGAATGCAAAGTCGGGAGTTAACTCGAAGTATTCCTTCTTCATCTATTCTTGCTTCTGGAATAACACCTTCTTGTACTTTCTTCTTCATACGTATCATCTCTGGGTCTGTAGCTTGAGCAGCTTTAACTTTATCGATTAATCTCGGTTCTATTCGTATGTTTGATATCATCACGTGGGTACTTAGAGCCTTTAACTCTATCTCTATCCTTTGTAAGTCATACAAAATGGGTCTTTGTGTTAACAACATTGCACTCGTACCTGCATACGATCTTCTACTCAATGCGTCAGCTACCTCATTCGCTTTTCAAGGATGATATTGAATGCTATAGTCGTAATCTTTCAACAGCTCGAGCCAACGTCGTTGATGCATTTTGAGTTCCTTTTGGGTGAAGAAATATTTGAGGCTTTTATGATCCGTATAAATCTTGACTTTCTCCCATTTAGGTAGTGTCTGCAGATTTTTAATGTGAAAATGACTGCTACCAACTCCAGATCATGAGTAGGATAATTCCTCTCATATTCTTTGAGTTGTCACGAGTCATAGGCTATGACTTTCCATGTTGCATGAGAACACATCCCAAACCTTTGCCTGAAGCATCGTTGTAGATAACAAATCCATTCAAACCAAATGGTATTGTCAGAACAGGTACCAAAATGAGTCTCCTCTTGAGCTCTTGGAAACTCTTCTCGCATTCCTCGCTCCATATGAAATTTGTATCCTTCTGAGTCAGCTGAGTTAATGGAGTAGCGATTCAAGAAAATCCTTCCACGAATCTCCGATAATAACCATCTAAGCCCAGAAAGCTATGTACTTCGGTCACCGACTTCAGTTGCTCCCAACTTTGTATTTCTTTAATCTTCGCCGGGTCAACAGATACCCCATGTTTTGACACCACGTGCCCAAGGAATGTTACTTCCTTAAACCAAAACTCGCATTTCTTCAGCTTGGCATATAGCTTGTTGTCAAGAAGACTTTGAAGTACCAGCTTCAAATGGTGCTCATGATCTTCACAGCTTTTGGAATAGATGAGGATGTCATCAATAAAGACAACAATGAACTGATCCAAATATTCCTTGAACACACGTTTCATGATATCCATGAAAGAAGTAGGAGCATTAGTCAATCCAAAAGACATGACTAAGAATTCATAATACCCGTAACAAGTTTTGAAGGCGGTCTTTGGAATATCCTCAGTTTTAATCTTCAGCTGATGATATCCAGAACGAAGATCGATCTTTGAAAAGAATTTTACTCCTTGCAACTGGTCAAATAGGTCATAAATATGAGGTAGGGGAAACCTATTCTTGATGGTGACATGGTTCAATTCTCGGTAGTCAATATAAAGTCGCATACTTCCGTCTTTCTTTTTTATAAATAAAACAGGAGCACCCCAAGGAGATGTACTAGGACGAATGAAACCGATGTCTAACAACTCTTGTAGTTGGACCTTTTACTCCATGAAGTTCAATAGGAGCCATTCGATATGGGGTTTTAGAAATGGGCTTTGTACCCAGTTCAAGGTCAATAAAGAGTTCAACTTCACGTTTTGGGGGTAGACCAGGAAGTTCTTCAGGAAATACGTCAGGAAATTCACTAACAACAAAAAAATTATTTAAATATGACGTGTTTTTGTTCAAGTCCATAACATGGGCTAAGAAAGCTTGACATCTGTTTTTTAATAAATAAATGGCTTTATGGCTTGATATGACAGTGATTGACTTTAGTGGTTTGGTTGCTTGAATTCGCATAACAGGTTGGTTACGAATATGAAAACTAACAAACTTATGAAAACAATCAATTTTGGCATAATGAGTAGTTAACCAATCAATCCCTAAAATCACATCAAATGCAATTATCTTTAAAGAGATAAGATCATTAGGTAATGTGATGGTGTCAACTTGGATCAAGCAATATTTATAAACAGTGGATGTAATGAAAGTTTCTCCTAACGGAATTTTCCATAGATAAGTCAAAGTCTAATTTCTCCGAAGTCAAGTTTAAACATTGAGCACAAGTAGAAGAGATAAAAGAATGGGTAGAACCGGTATCTAGTAAGGTATAAACTTCGCAAGAGTTCAAGATTAGCTTACTTGTGATCACCTCGTTCAGTTTTCTCGTGTTTTGTCCAGTCACAACAAACGCTCTCCCTTGAACCACCGACTTTGTTTTGTCCATAGTCGCCTTTGGTACCTCCGTCCCAGCTGGACTTGACTTCGCTACCAGACAAAATAGGGCTATATGAGCGTCTTTTCCACAACTAAAACACACCTTGGAAGGCTGTGAACAGTTTGGACTTATTTGTCCCTCCTCTCTGCATCTGTTGTGACGCCCCCAAAATATGTATACATCACCCATTCTGAGTCGGCAAATAAATGGAACAGAATACAAATACAAACTTAAATATACAACATGAGCTGTGAGTTTTAATACAAATATTGTCTTTTAGACAGTATTCAAACTATAAATAAGTCCTTAATACATTTATTATCACACTATTTCACAGAATAGTGATGACTACTAATGCAAACATCTAGACCGTCACTCCATTCCCCAAATAGTCCCAGCTATATTCTCATTTCCTGAAGAGAACAATGAAAGCAAAGGGTAAGCTAAACTATCCCAATGTAAGAAATATTATGACTAAGATAATGCAGAATAAATTATCGTTAGCTTTCAACAGTGTTAAACTGATAAAATACAATAGACATCAAGTTTAACTGCAGCGGAATAAGCAATCCATTAGAAGAGTCAAGTAGAGCATGATATCTACTATCTTCTATTAGTTAAAAGAATTTATCATCAATTTTATCGCTAAGACTCAACTTAATAAATAATCCACATCATCGAATCATCCCTGCACTACGGCTAATGATATTTATTAGTATCACGACCACAAATTATTCATGCACTACGGGCCAAGGATATTCATGTTTTCATCAAAGGTCATGATCATGCCAACAACTGTCCATCAATGCACTACGGGCCAATGAGGACTTTTACCACATCATTTGTAACATTACGGTCATGATTATATCGAATAATCCCTGGTCATAATCATACCAAGTCCATCTATGCACTACGGGCCAAAGATGACTTTCATAACAATATAAGCATGAGGATGATGACAATGATATAAGAATTCAATTAAAAAAAGCAAAGGATAATTTTTTTTTTAAGATTTATAATTTAATTTATCAAGAATTCAATAATGTCCAAATTGTCAACATGATACTGCTTTGTGGAGTAAAATTGAAGAATAATATTGTATCAAAAATGATTTGGACCGAAAAAAATACAATTTTTGTTATGAATAGTACTCTGGGTGAATAGTAACTGAGTAAATAGTACCCCGTGAATAGTACTTCGGGAATAATAACCCTATGAATAGTACTCCGGCATGAAAAAGGTAAAACTTATCAAAAATGCTCATAATAATATTTCCATGATAAGATACTGGTTGAAGCGTAAATATCAAGGATATTCTACTAATTTCGTGGAGTATAGAAGCCAAAACTTTAACAAAGTGAGTATATAATTCGAAATCTGAAACGAAATAATATTACTCACATACTAGAGAGTATGGAAGAAAATATTATTTCATACGAATACTGAACAAAAATAATATCCCTTACCTTAAAAAGAAGAGTATTCCGACTGGTAGGGCGGGGATATTCTTGAAGAAAACTTTCACTGTTTTCTTTGCTCAAAGCTTTCTAAAACTTGAAAGAAATACGCTTAATATTATAGAAGAATAATTCTCTGATTCTGGTGTGATTTTCAATTCTAACTAAGCATCATATTTATAGGAGAATGGAAGGGGCACTGTGTAAGAAAAAATCACGGACGCAACACTTATTTCATTCATGGATGCTTATTTCATTCACGGATGTATTATTTCATTCACGGATGCATTATTTCAACAAAATAACAATATAATACACACACACACACACACACATATATATATATATATACACACACACACACACACATATATAAATATATATATATATATATATATATAATAATAATTTTATACCGATTATTTTGAAAAATGGGTAAATAGAGGTCCAAATAAAACGTCAAAATATACAACAAATAATTTATAAATTCCTTCAATATTTTTAACAACATTTATCATTATTATTATAATTCGCAATATTTAACGACTAGATCGCTCCCAGGAAAGAGGGGGCTTTCCAATAAGGATTTCTCCATATTCGCGCGTAATTAATTTACCAAACCTCTCCTCAATAGAACTTTTTAGACATCGTCAATATTACAAATAATAATATGAATAACAGTATCGTCTCAATTATTGATTTAATAATATATAAAATATCGACAATAATTGAATCAAATAACGTGAGATACTATGCAGCAATTACTGTATCAATAATTAAACAAAAATGAGTGACTTCTCACGTAAGAATCAATAATTAATACCGTGTGCTACTATGCAACCACGCATATTATTGTACTTTTACCGCTGAGTATTTCAATAGTTAACGGTAAAACTTTTGCCGTTATTTTTATATAAATATATTTTTATCATTTTCTCAATCTGACAATAATTCCGTTGTGGGGTCCACCAATGATTATGCCGTCGTACGAATATTCCCTATTAAAATGAATATTCCCTGACCAATCTAATATAATATAACAACTTGCGTACTTTACAAAATTTATAAATATTACCCACAACTATAACATTATATCAAATTCACTCCTTAATATTCTAAAATGATATTTATAGAAAATTCATCTTTATTCATAAAATTTGGGGTCTTATATCTGTAGCATCTAACTAGCGGTCCTCCCCTAAAATTTGTTGCTGGTGCTGGTGCTGCTACTAATGTTTTCCTGTCATTGTTAAATCTATTCTTTTTGAAATTTCTACTCGACTCACCTCTCCTATTATCATGGCCACCAGAGTGGTTACCGCTTTTATCTGTATTTTTCCCTCCCCGCTGGTTATCATTGCTCCGATAACTGCTATTACCGGTTTGACCCTGGTTGTGGTCCCTCGGTTGAACATACTTATTATCTCATTTGTAATAATCGAGCCTCATTGACAACATCCTAATATAGAGAAAATTTGTGAGAGATAAGGTATTGACGAATTTCGGGTTTTAGACCTCTCGTAAATAATAATGATATCATCGTTCTTCATTCTCTACCAAATGAGGTGCAAACCGGATAACTCCGCTGAACTTTGCCTCATCTTCGGGACACCGCCATGTCAGTGTTGTTCGGTCCTAACAAACTATACCTCCTTCATATGATGAATACTTTCAAGAAAGTACTTGTCATTAAACAGTTTCAGAAATGTTTCCCAAGACATGTTGAGTGTGTAATTTGGTCAAGTACGCTTCACGATTCCCACCAAGAATGTCACTTCACCCACGGAACATAAAGGTGGCGAATAGAACCTTATGTTCTTCCGTGCATCCCAAGACATCAAATATCATGGTAATTTGCTTGACCCACATTTTCGCCTTAATTGGATCCGGCTTTCCCGTAACTCTGGTGGTCCTAACTCCTTAAACTGCTTGGCTGTGATAAACCGCACGTTGCTACCATTTCCACCCGTATTTTGTACACGAGTCTCCTCGTCTGATTTTGCATGAACTGCAAAAAGCTTCTAAACATCCCATCATTCATCGTTTGCTCGGTAGTGTTGTTTACAGGAGGAATATTGCCTTCCTGTTGCACATTTTCCTGGTTGTTGATTAAATGTGTCTCCACGGTCTCATACACTCCATTGTTAACGTTCTCAGCTGCCATTCTCAAATACTACCACAAAACAAGGGTTAATTAAAGAAAATGACATACCACATAATGCCCCTATATTCTGACCGACCAATAAATAAGCTTAGGAAGGACACACTAGCGAAGGATTTACGCGTCTCTCCCCTCCTAGTTCTATTCCCCGATCTCCGCCAGAGACCATATCCCTAAGCTTTGATACCAACTGTGATGTCCCCAAAATAGGTATACATCACCCATTCTGAGTCGCCAAATACATGGTACAGAAACAACTACAACTTTATTAATACAATTGTCGTGCAAAATACGACAACACATAAACTGTGAGTTTAAATACAAATATTGTCTTCTAGATAATATCCAAACTCAGATAAAATCCTCATTATAATTATTGATGCACTATTTTACATAATAGTGAGGACTGTTAAAACAACTATCTTGAACCATCACTCTATACCCCGGCTAGTTCCTGCTAAATTCTCACTTCTTGAGAAGAAAAATGGAACAAAAAGGAAATGGGTGAGCTCAACTAGCCCAGTAAAGAATATTATGACTAAGATAATGAACAACAAATTATCATTAGCCTTCAACAAATCAAATAAAATATAATGGACAACAAGTTTTAGTTCAATATTCACAGTGGAAATAACAATTCATTAGAAGAGTTTAGTAGAGAAAGAAATCTACAATCATCTATGAATTTAAAAGTCCATCATCAATATTTTATCCCTGTAACATTATTCAATATACATCTTGAATTAAATATTCATCTTTGTACTACGGGCCAAAGATATTCATTTGTCTCACCAGTTGGTCATGTTCATCTCAACACCTGTCCATCTTTGCACTACGGGCCAAAGATATTCATCATGTAATCAATCATCTTTGCACTACGGGCCAAAGATATTCATCAAGTAACACCATTAAGGACTGAGGATGATGAAAAATATTTTAAAGAACAAATCCAGTGAGATAAAAGGACAAATGTGAGACCCCAGATTTTATCAATAAAGATTTAAATTTTGTCGAAATAATTTTTAATATTATGGTGTGAATTTGAGGTAATATTATTGTTGTGGGTAGTATTTATAAATTTTGCAAAGTATGCAAGTGGTTATATTATATTCGATTGGTCAATCATCAGGAATATTCTACTTAGCGAGGAAATATTCGTGATAACGGCTCAATCATTGGTGGACCCCATAATGTAATTATTGGATTGATTGAGAAAACGACAAAAATTTTTTATTGAAATAACGGCGGAAGTTTCTTTTTACCGTTGATAATTTGTTGAACTACTCGAGGTAGTAAAAGAAATGCGATGTCGTGTGGTTGCATAGTAGCACACCAGATTGATTATTGATGCTTATGTGAGAAGTCACTCAGGTTTGATTCCATTATTGTCGATTAATAATATGAAATATTATAGCGATAATGACGCTTTTATTTTATTCGTATTATTAACGTAATAAAATGAAACATCTTTTATATAAAATGAATACTTTATTAAAGTTATTCTATAAATAGAATATATTATATTTTATTATGCATAGTGTTGCATAGTATTTTGCATAGTGTTTTGCATAGTATTGCATAGTGTTTTGCATAGTAAAATATTTTTATATAAATAGAATATATGATATTTTATTTAAAAGATTTTGCTTTAAATATGGACCGTCGATTAAAGTAAATCAATCTGACCGTTCATAGATTAATTACTATGCATTCTATTTTCCTATAAATAGAAGCTCATTCCTTCATTATTTTCTTACGAATTCTTTGAAACTCTAGAGAGAAAATTATAGAGAGAAGCTATAGAGAGAAAATCTATAGAGAGAAAGAAGAAGAGTATACGGTACTTCAATACTTTGATATCTAGTGTCTTTTACTAAGGATATTATTTGTTGTACTGTAAGGGTGTTATTCTTTCTTATTCATGAAGAGAACTTCATTATTCCATTCATTATTATTACATTGGAATAACTTTTGTAAAAGTGGTATTCCCTATACATAACCTCGTATATGCGATAATACCTATACTTGGTGAAATCCTTATGTTATTCCATTCTTATTTATTCTGTTGGAATAACTCAGATATCGAATCCCTATACTTGGTGATCTTCTTCTCATTATTCCATTCTTTATTATTCTCATTGGAATATCCTCATGCATGTGTTTTACACCGGACCTGGTTCCATTGTTTATTATTCCGCATTTATTATTCTCATTGGAATATCCTCATCGCGTGTGTTTTACAATTTGATTCGGTTCCATTGTTTATTATTCAAAGATTTATTATTCTGTTGGATCATCCTGCTTGTGTGAATTTCACCGACCGGGTTCCGTTATTATTATTCTTACTTGTTGAAATAACTTTATCCTATGCGGTACCGCATGCATGGTGATTTCTTTTGTTATTCCATTCTTTATTATACCCAAATGGTTAAAACTTTGACTTCTATACTCCATGAAATTAGTAGAATATCCTTGATATTTGCGTTTCATCCAAAGATCTTTTCATGGAAATATTCTTCCGATCATTCTTGAATTTTACTCTACAAAACAAAGATCTTGTTGACAATTTGGACGTTATTAATTCCTCGGATAAAATAATTCTTGAACTTGTTTTATTGAATTATTATGTCATTGTCATCATCCTCATGATATATTATGTTATCTTTGGCTTATGTGCATAGATGAACTTAGTATGATTATGACCAGGATCATTCGATAATCATGGCTTGTTATAAATGATGTGATAAAAGTCCTCAGTGGCCTGTAATGCAGTGATGGATAGTTTTTGGTATGATTATGACCAGGGGTGATTCGGAATAGTCATGACCATTGATAATTTGTTGAAAATCCTTGACCGTGGTACATGGATGATTAGATATTGTGGTTTATTCATTAAACTGAGTCTTAATGATAAAAATTTATGAAAACCTTTTAAAACCTAAAAGATAGTAGACTTTATTTTCTACTTGACTCTTTTAATAAATTGCATATTCCGCTGCAGTTAAACCGGTTGTCTATTGTATTTTATCGGTTTAACATCATTTGTTGAAAATAATGATAATTTATTCTGCATTATCTTAGTCATAATATTTCTTCTTTGGCTAGTTGAGCTCACCCTTTCTTTCACCGTTCTCTTCAGAAATGAGAACATAGCCGGGACGAAGTCGGGAACGGAGTAATGGTCCGAGGGATAGCATTAGTAGTCCTCACTATTCAGTGAAATAGTGTGATAATAGTTGTAATGAGGACTCCTTTTGAGTTTGTATAATTTCTAGTAGACAATATTTGTATTCAAACTCACGCTTTATGTCGTATTGTACACCTACGCTTATATTAATAAGTTGTATTTAAATTCTGTACCATGTAAGTGGCGACCCAAGATGGGTGACGTATACCTAATTTTGGGGGCATCACAACAAAGATTAGAGATTCATATTTTAGATAATCCAAGTTTAAAAATACTCCATAATAAACCATAGTGGAGTAAAATTTAAGAATGGAGATCAAAACATGGATACAATCAAAGATAGTAACCGTAATAGACATCTGGGATAAAGAAGAGAAAATTTCATTTTTCGATGAATAGTGGCGTATTCATGAATAGTGTCATCTACGTGAATAGTGTCATATACGTGAATAGTAACTCTGACACAAAAAGGTAGAAATTCTACAATAATATTCATATCAATATTTTAGCATAATGATATTGAAAGAAATAATATCATTTACGAAGAAAATAACGTCCCTTATCTCAAAAGAACAGTACTTCTGACCAGAATATCAGATGAAATGTTGAAGGAAACTTTTACTAAATAGCAACTCTCAAAGTATCTAAATACTCACAAAAATACGCTCGATAATATAAAGAGAGAAAGCTTATGTTTTTGGTGTGATTTTCAATTCTAACCTAAGCACCTATTTATAGGAAAATGCCAGAACGCCAAAGCAGACTAACCAGCTACCTGATGGCTTTACTTGTTACTATTCATGCCCACTACTTTTGAAATAAATTTTCAGCACATTTCTCACCAACCAAAAGTGGGGCCCACCCATTTTGGAAATTTTGAATTTTTTTACCATTTAAACAATAATCAGAAACTTCAATAATTCATAATAAATAGCAATTTTATCAAAAAAATACGAATTTTATGTCCATTTCATAGGAAATCAAATTCTCTACAACTTTGTAGATTTAAGTTTTTCCAAATTCCAAACGAAAAATGCCCGAAATCTACATATGGACGATTTTTAATACCTCCATTCCGACAAAATACTGATAAAACACCTCAACATTAATTCTTTCATTTATATCCACACAAAATAAATATTTTCCTATCCATCATTTATGTTCACATAAAATAAATATTTCCTTCTTATATAAATCAATAATTAATTATTAACAAATAATACTATAGAATCATAATTATGACAACTTGGTCGTTCCCAGGAAAGAGGGGTCTTTCCAATAAAGATTTCTCCTTACTGACGCGCAATTAGGTGACCAAACCCCTTTCATAGAAAGAACTTCCTTAGACATTGTCAATAATGCTATCTAATAATATTATTCAAATAATATGAATTATTAATCTAATAATGGGAAATATTGTGCAATGACAATTATTGAAACAACAATAATATAAAATATCAACGCAGTAATTATTGAATAAATAAAATAAAATATTAAACAGTAATTACTGTAACAATTATTTAGTAGTGCCTTCTTACGTAAGAATCAATAATTCAAAAATACCGTGCAATACCGTGTGCTACTGTGCAACCATGCGTATTACTGTATTTTAACCACCAGGTATTCCAATAGTGTTAACGGTAACAATTATGTCATTATTTATAAAAACTTAAACTTGTCATTTTCTCCATCCAACAATTATTTTATCATGGGGCCCACAAATGGCTACACCGTCGTACGAATATTCCCTGACAGCAAAAATATTCCATAACCAAACGAATATTCCCCGACAAAAATGAATATTTTATAACTACTTGCTTATTTTGTAAAATTTGCACATTTCATCAATAATCAAAGCATTATATCAAATTAACTTCTTATTATTTCAAGATAATGAATAGAGCAAATTCAATTTTATTTATAAAAAGTTAGGGTCTTATATTTGTAATTAATTTTTAAACATTTATTGAATTAAATAAATATTTTGTTAATTTATTTATTGAGTTAAATAATTATTTGATTGAATTGTGGCGTATTAATTGAATTAAGTGTGTCACATTAATTAAATTAATGAGGAATAATGTTATAATTCAAAGTGTGAATTTAATTGAGATAACTATATTAATTGAGTTGTTAACTAATTTTAATATTGTTCTAATTAATTAAATAATTAATTAGAGATTTATTGATTTGTTATAAATAATAAATGAGGATATAAATTATGTGTTATATTTAATAAATGAGAATTTTAATTATTTAATGATGTTATTTAATGGGTAATATTTTCTTTTATTTAATTGAGTTTAAATAATATTATTTGATTAATTAAAGTGTGACAAATAAACTGTATAATAAACAATTTAATTAAAATAATAGGAAAGAAATTAATTTGAAATAAACCAAACATGACCTTGAGGACATGGTAGCAATTAAGACCATACTGCGCCTAACCGCTACCCGTGTATGCACCGATTTTTAAAATACGTCAGTTCATTCATTCTTTTAGTCTGGGAAAAACTTAGAGAGAAAAGAGAGGGAATTTAGAGAAAATTGTTACTGAGGAAGAAGTTTTGTGTTTTAGAGTAATCAAATCCATATGATTGTGTTTAATTGGAGTTTTATAGTTTACAGAGAAGTATGTATGAATGTGGCTTAAAAATATGAAAATTTATGTTTAAATTGCATATTAATCGATAAATTAATGGATGATTATGTTTATACATGTAAAAACGAAAAGAATGAATCTTGTATAGACTGATTTGGTTCAAAAACGATAGTCGATTTCGTTAAGAATGTCAAAATGGAGCTTTTCACGAAAACATCAAAACTATGGCTTTAAATCTTGTTGTTTATGTGACGTAAGTTGTTAAAAAGATGCTAAGAATGTTATAGAATGTTTCTGTTAAGTTTATATATCATGGGTAATATTAAATTCATTGTTTTAGTTAAGTTTTGGCCTAATTTGGCGCTGTTTTGTGCCCTTCTCGAACTGCAGAAACAGAAATTGCATCGTAGCTCTGCAGCACTACTTAGCAGGCTTGTCTACGCGCTGGAGTGCCACTGCGCTTGTTCCTAGTATAATTGGAGCGATGCAATATGTAGAGATAGAGGCAGCAAATACGGGTTATAAAGTTTAGTTGAGGCGCGACAATGCTTTGAGTCGCTACAGCAGTATCTCGATCCTAGTTCATTCTAAGACCTGCAGCTCCACTTAGCGAATCCCGCCTGTAAAGTTTTATTTAATTGTTCAAGTCTAGATAATGTGATCTAAACCCATTCTATTAAACATGAAAATGTACTAAACATGTGATGTGATGTTAAAACTGATTCTTAACATGTCAATGATGTGACGCCCCCAAAATAGGTATATAACACCCATTCTAAGTCGCCAAATACATGGTACATAAATAACTACAACTTCATAATACAATTGTCGTGCAAAATATGATAACAAATAAAACTGTGAGTTTAAATACAAATATTATCTTCTAGACAATATCCACACTCAGATAAAGTCCTCATTACAATTATTGATACACTATTTTACAAAATTAAATAGTGAGGACTGTTAAACAACTGTCTAGAACCATCATTCCACACCCTCGACTACTTCCCGCTATATTCTCGCTTCCTAAGAAGAAAAATGGAACAAAAATGAAAAGGGTGAGCTCAACTAGCCTAGTAAAGAATATTATAACTAAGATAATAAAGAACAAATTATCGTTAGCCTTCAACAAATCAGATAAAATATAATGGACAACAAATTTTAGATCAATATTCGCAGCGAAAATAACAATTCATTAGAACAGTTAAGTAGAGAATGAAATCTACTATCATCTATGAATTTAAAAGTACATCATCAATATTTTATCCCTGTAACACCAATCAATATACATCTTGAATCAAATATTCATTTTTGCACTACGGGCCAAAGATATTCATTTGTATCACCAGTTGGTCATGTTCATCTCAACACCTGTCCATCTTTGCACTACGGGTCAAAGATATTCATCAAGTAATCATTCATCTTTGCACTAAAGGCCAAAGATATTCATCAAGTATCACCATTAAGGACTGAGGATGATGGAAAATATTTTAACGAACGAATCCAGTGAGACAAAAGAACAAAGATTAGGGATTCGTACTTTTGATAATCCAAGTCCAAAAACACTCCATAATAAACCAATAGTGGAGTAAAATTCAAGAATGAAGATCAAAACATCGATACAATCAAAGATAGTAACCATAATAGACATTTGGGACAAAGAAGAGAAAATTTCATTTTTCGGTGAATAGTGTCGTATTTGTGAATAGTGCCGTATATGTGAATAGTAACCCCAACACAAAAAGGTAGAAATTCAAAAATAAAATTCATATCAATATTTCAGCATAATGATATTGAAGAAAATAATATCATTTACGAAGAAAATAACATCCCTTACCTCAAAAGAACAATACTTTTGACCGGAATATCGGATGAAATGTTGAAGGAAACTTGCACTGAATAGCAACTCTCAAAGTATCTAAATACTCCCAAAAATATGCTCGATAATATATAGAGAGAAAGCTTATGTGTCTGGTGTGATTTTTTATTCTAACCTAAGCACATATTTATAAGAAAATGCCAGAACGTCAAAACAAACTAACCTGCTACCTGATGGCTTTACCTGTTACTATTCATGCCCACCACTTTTTAAATAAAATTTCAGCATATTTCTCACCAACCAAAAGTGGGGCCCACCCATTCTAGAAATTTCCAAAATATTTTACCATTTAAACAATAATCAGAAACTTCAATAATTCATAATAAATAGCCCTTTTATCAGAAAAATACGAATTTTATGTCCATTCCATAGGAAATCGAATTCTATACAACTTTATAGATTTAAGTTTTTCCAAATTCCAAATGAAAAATGCCCGAAATCCACATACGGACGATTTTTAATACCTCCATTCTGACAAAATATTGATAAAATACCTTAACATTAATTCCTTCATTTATATCCACACTAAATAAATATTTTCCTATCCATCATTTATGTCCACATAAAATAAATATTTCCTTATCATATAAATCAATAATTAATTATTCACTAATAATATTATAGAATCACAATTATGACAACCAGGTCGTTCCTAGGAAAGAGGGGGCTTTCCGATAAGGATTTCTCCTTACTGGCTCACAATTAGGTGACCAAACCCCTTTCCTAGAAAGAACTTCCTTAGACATTGCCAAAAATGCTATCTAATAATATTATTCAAATAATATGAATTATTGATCTGATAATGGAAAATATTGTGCAATGATAATTATTGAAATAACAATAATATAAAATATCAACGCAACAATTATTGAATCAATAAAATAAAATATTGAATAAGAATTAATTAACAATAATTATTGAGTAGTGTCTTCTTACGTAAGAATCAATAATTCAAAATATGCATGCAATACCGCAAAGCTATGAAGGTCAACCACGCGTATTCATCGTATTTTAACCAACAGCTAATCCAACAGTGTTAATGGTAACAATTACGTCGTTATTTATAAAAACTTAAACTTGTCGTCTTCTTCATCCGACCATTTTTCGTTATGGGGCCCACAAATGGCTGCGCCGTCGTACGAATATTCCTTGACAGCAAGAAGATTCCACGACCAAACAAATATTCCCCGATAAAATGATTATTTTATAACCACTTGCTTATTTTGCAAAATTTGCACATATCACCCATAACCAAAGCATTATATCAAATTAACTCCTTATTATTTCAAGATAATGAATAGAGGAAATTCAATTTTATTTATAATAAGATGAGTTCTTACAAATGATGTTCTTATGTGTTTAATTGATATGTCGAACGCATAGTTAACTCTTCTTTCTTGGAGTCTAATAATGTGTGTGGACTAATGTTGTGATAGTCATAATCAGAGTTCAGTGAGAAGAGATTGTAATTTTGATGTCGGTTATGTTATAATTTACTAGTATTATGAATGTAAATGGTATATAGGATTAAATTGAAGAACATGAATAGTAAACGTGTAATCTACGCACGAGGCAAGTTTCTGAACCCTACTTTTATGTTGAGCAAGTTTTCTATTTTTAAACTTTCATCGAGTAAGCCCTTAAACTTTGTAATTATTGAGCAAGCTTCATATTCTGATTTTGAATTGTTTAGAGTTTAATCATTCAAGTTCATGATTCCAAAATCAAATGGTCTAACTCCTTTGAAGTATTACTCTTGTTATACAATGTTCATTCAATTGTATAGAGTTGAGATATAATCTTTGATTTGAAAATTGATTTCAATATTTCAGTGAAACCTTGTATAGATAGTGAATCCCCATTGATTCAACTAATCCTTAGTTGATGATTATTGAAATCTAAACTACCCTTGAGATTAATCCAAACTAAACTTCCTATGGTGCGGACTCTAATGTCAAAACTGAGATGAATAATCCTGCTACGAGGGATTATATTAAGCGATAGCGTTAAGATGTTGTGCACATACATGGTACTAAGGTTTGATCCCCCTAGGTACGAGAAGTAAGGTCCATATAGTCTTAGGACTGTTAAAGGTTTGATGTAGAAATACTTGAAAACATGGAACATAGTTCATGGTGTAAGACCCCGAAATTTTTAAATATAAAGGAATTTCCTTTATTTATTATTTTGAAATAGTAAGGGTTGATTTGATTAATGTGGATAGTTAAGGTTAAATACGCAAATATTTCAAAATAAGCAAGTGGTTATAAAATATTCATTATCGTTTGGAATATTCGTTTGGTCGTGGAATATTCAATGTCGCTTGTGGGAATATTCGTATCAACCACAATGCACCATGTGTGGGCCCCATAACGAAAAGCGATTGGATGAAGAAAACGACAAATATAAGTTGTTTTTAAATAACTACGTAGTTGTTACCAAGTAATATCGTTGGAATACCCTGGTTAAAACACACTAATACGCGTGCGTTGTTGAACAAGAAGATACCAGATATTGCACCAATTATTGATTCTTACGTAAGAAGGCACTACTCAATAATGGTTACGATGAATTATGCTCAATATTTTATCGAGTTAATAATTGCTGCGTTGATATTTTATATTGTTGTTGTTTCAATAATTGTCATTACACAATTTTTCATTATCGGCAATAATTCATATTATCCTAATAATATTATTAGATAACATTATTGGCAATGTCTAGAAAGTTCTGGCTCTTTGGTCACCTAATCATTGCGCCAAGAAGAAGAAATTCTTATTGAAAGCCCCTCTTCCTTTCGAACCGCACTGGTTGTCAATATTGTGATTCTGTAATATTATTTGTGAATAATTAATTATTGATTTATATGATGAGGAAAATATTGATTTTATGTGGATATAGATGGAGAAAATTTTAAAATGACAATTGTTGAAAATTAATATTTTATCTTTTTCTCGATAAAATAATTCATTTAAATATATTATTATATTTTAATAATATAATAATGGTGATATTTTACAAATCGAATGTGGGATATATGAGTATACTGAGGAGGAAGAGTATTTTTGTTGCAATAAATGTTTAAAACATGTTAAACATGCTCTGTGGACCCCATTTATCGAATCGAAATTTGATTATAAACTTGTAAAATCGCCTGCTTGTGGATTTCGGTCAATTTCTTTTGGAATTTGGAAAACTTTCTTCTGTAAAGTTGTAGAGAATTGAATTTCCTATAAAAACTCATGAGATTCGAATTTTCTGATGAAAGGGCTATTTATTATGAATTATTGAAGTTCAAGTTCAAAATAATTGATTTTTGTAAGTTTTAATTATTTATTTTATGAAAAACGTTTTTTATCATTTCTTTCTAGAAGGTTGGCATGTGGGAAATGTTGGGATCTGATTTCCAAAGAGGCGTAGAAATTTATTAATAATAATATATTTTATTAAATTTTCTCGCTTTGGTGTTCTAAGCATTTTCCTATAAATAGGTGCTTAGGTTAGAATTGAAAATCACACCGTAAATCAAGTTTTCTCTCTATATTATCGAAATTTATTCTTGTGAGTATTTTGAGTATACTTTGAGTATTGCTATACGGTGCAAGTTCAAGTCATAGCCTATACCCGGTATTCTAGCTAGAAGTACTGATCTTTCGAGGTAAGGGATATTATTTTTTTTCTTAATGATATTATTTCTTCAATATCATTATGCTGAAATGTTGATCTGAAGTTTTTATCAAATTTGGAACTTTTTCATGCTCGGGGTTACTATTCATGGGTTACTATTCATGAGTTACTATTCACGAGTTACTATTCATGAGTTACTATTCACGAGTTACTATTCATGAGTACTATTCATGAAGCGTGAAGATGTTTTTGTGGAATTTCTATCTTTTGGTGTTTGAGTTACTATTCACGATACGGCACTATTCACGATACTCTACTATTCAATCAAAAATAAAATTTCTTCTTTTCGTCTAAAACATCTATTCGGATACTAACTCGATTGTATCCATGTTTTGATCATTCTTGAATTTTACACCACTATGATTATTTTTGAGGTATTTTTGGACGTGATAAAACCAAGTACTAATCCTTAATCCTTAATCCTTGTCATTTTGTTTCAATCGGATTCGCTTTAAAAAAATATTTTTTCATCATCCTCTTTAAAAAAAATATTTAAATGATGATATTATGGAATATCTTTTGGCCCAGAAGTGCAAAGATGAATGATTTCTTAAGAATATCTTTGGCCAGAAGTGCAAAGATGAATGATTTTCAAGAATATCTTTGGCCGTGTAGTGCAAAGATGAACAGTGTTTAAATGAACACGACTAATCGATGAATATCTTTGGCTCAGAGTGCAAAGATGAATATTTGATTCCGTATGTATATTGATTGATGTTACAGGATAAAAGATAGACGATGAACTTTTAAATTCATACATAGAAGATAGTAGTTTGCATTCTCTACTTAACTCTTCTAATGAATTATTATTTCATCATGAATATTGATTTAAAATTTGTTGTCTATCAGATTCTATTATATTTTTCCTCGTTGAAGACTAACGATAATTTGTTGTATATTATCTTAGTCATAATATTCTTTATCGAGCTAGTTGAGCTCACCCTTTCCTTTTTGTTCCATTTTTCTCGTGAGGCGAGAATATAATGAAAGTACGAGCTCTGGGTATGGAATGAAGGTTTTAGAAAGGATTGTTTAGTAGTCCTCACCATTTTTGTAAAATAATGTATCAATAAATGTGATGAGGATTTATTTGAGTATAGATATTGTCTAGAAGATAATATTTGTATTCAAACTCACAGCTTTCTTCATTGTAATAATAAAGTTGTAGTTGTTTCGTACTATGTATTGACAACTCGGTATAGGTGATGTATACCTATTTTGGGGGCGCCACAGCTTGGTATCGAGCTTAGGGATATGATCTCTCCAAGAGATCGGGGAATAGAACTAGGAGGGGAGAGACGAGTAAATCCTTCGCTAGTGTGTCCTACCTAAGCTTATTTGTTAGTTGGTCAAGATATAGGATATTATGTGATATATTGATTTCCTTAATTAACCCTTGTTTTATGGCGATATTTGAGAATGTCGATCGAGAATATTAACAATGGAAAACAATGGAAATGAGACCGTGGAGATGCTCAGACTCACCAACGAGGAGAACGTGCAACAGTCGGGCAATGTTCCTCCCGTGAACAACACCATTGAAAGCGATGATGAACGAGGGGATGTTTAGAAGTTTTTTGCGCTCATGCAAAATCGCATTTAGGAGACTCGTGTTCAAAATACAGGAGGAAATGATAGCAATTCACGGGTTGTCACAACCAAGCGCTTCAAAGAGTTGGGACCACCGAGAATTAAGGGAAAGCCGATCCGATCACGGGCGTGAAACATGGGTCAAGCAAATTACCAAGATATTCGATGTCTTGGGGTGCACGGAGGAACAGAAGGTTCCATTCGCCACCTTTATGTTCCGTGGCGAAGGCGTATCATCGGTGGGAGTCTGCGTGAAGCGTACCCATCCACCAAGCACTCAAAGATGTCTTGGGAGACATTTCAGAAGCTATTTAATGACAAATACTTTCCGAAAGTGTTCACATATGAAGGAAGTGGAGTTCATCGATTGAACAAAACAACACGATTTGTCTCAAAGATGCGAGGCAAAGTTTGCGGAGTTATCCAGTTTGCACCTCATTTGGTGGAGAATGAGGAACGATGACGCGATGTTTCTTAGAGGTTTGAAACCCGGATACGTCAAGATCTCATTTCTCATAAATTTTCTCTATTCGAGATGTTGTAAAGGGCTCAATTATTAGAGCGAGATAACGAAGTACGGTCAATTGAGGGACCACAACCAGATCGCACTGCAGAGAGTAGTCAATGTAATAATGATAACCAAATGGAGAAAGAAACAGATTGACAAAAATGGTAACCACTCGGTGGTAATCATGGCCATGAAAATAGAAGAAGCGAGTCGGAGGAGATTTTAAAAGAGGAGATTTAACAACGACCATGTGAAGACGACAAAGTCTTAAGGCAACAATCGGTTCTAAGGGAGGAGAACGACCACCCATTATATGCTACAAATGCGGAAAAGAGGGACATATCACCAAACCGCCCACAACAGCTCAAGGTATGCTATAATTGTGGAAAGGAAGGACATATCGCCGAGATTGTACGCAGAGCGAAACCTAGTTCAATGAGGGACGGTGACTCAAAAGATCATCCCGAAAAAGTCAAAGTCAACGATTTCGGAAGAGCGCTTTGTTGTGATCGGGTCATAATGCGAGGAACCCAAACGAGGTGATCACGGGTAAGCTATTTATAAATTCTTGCGAAGTTTATACCTTACTTGATACCGGCATACCCATTCATTTATCTCTCCTGCATGTGCTCAACGCTTAAACTTGACTCGAGAAAATTAGACTTTGACCTATCTGTGGGAAACTCCGTTAGAGAAACTTTCATCACATCCAATCGCTTATAAATCTTGTTTGATTCAAGTTGGCACCATTACCTTACTCCGTTGACCTTATCTCTTTAAAGATACTTGCTTTTGATGTGATTTTAGGGATTGATTGGTTAACTACTCATCATGCCAAAATTGATTGTTTTCGTAAGGTTGTTAGTTTTCATATTCCTAACCAACCCGTTGTACGAATTCAAGCAACTAAACCATTAAAATCAATCACTATCATATCTAATCATAAAGCTATTCGCTTATTGAAAAAACTGGATGTCAAGCTTTCTTAGCCCATGTTATGGATTTGAATAAAGACACGCCAAATTTGAATAATATTCCCATTGTTATCGACTTTCCGACGTATTTCAAGAACTTCCTTGGCCTACCCCGTAATGTGAAGTTGAATTCTTTATTGATCTTGAACCCGCACAAAGCCCATTTCTAAAACCCCATATCGAATGGCTCCTATTGAACTTGAGTTAAAGGTCCAACTACGTGAATTGTTGGACATCGGTTTCATTCGTCCTAAGACATCTCCTTGGGGTGCTCCTGCTTTTATTTGTAAAGAAGAAAGACGGAGTATGCGACTTTGTATTGACTATCGGAATTGAACCATGTCACCATCAAGAATAGGTATCCTCTACCTCGTATTGATGACTTGTTTGACCAAATTGCAAGGGGCACAATTCTTTTCAAAATCGATCTTCGCTTACGGATATCATCACCAAGATTAGAATCGAGGATATTCCAAAGACCGCGCCGTAACTCTCCAGATGGGCATTATGAATTCTTAGTCATGTCTTTCGGACTAACTAATGCTCCTGCTGGCTTTCATGGATATGATGAACCGAGTATTCAAGGAATATTTGGATCAATTCGTTGTTGTCTTTATTGATGACATCCTCATATATTCCAAAAGCCGTGAAGATCATGAGCACCATTTGAAGTCGGTACTCCAAAGGCTTCGTGAAAACCAACTATATGCCAAATTGAAGAAATGCGAGTTCGCTTGAGGAAGTAGCATTCCTTGGGCACGTGGTGTCGAAACATGGAGTATCTGCTTGATCCCGCCAAGATTGAAGCAATACAAAGTTGGGAGCAACCGTCGGTGGATCAAAGCACGTAGCTTTTTCGGTCTAGCCGGTTATTATTGAGATTCGTGGAAGGGTTTTCTCGAATCGCTACTCCATTAACTCAAATTTAACTCCTAAGGATACAAAATTCTTTTGGAGCGAAGAATGCGAGAAAAGTTTCCAAGAGCTTAAGAGGAGACTTATTTCGCACTGTTCTAACAATACCATCCGGTTCGGATGGATTTGTTATCTCAATGATGCTTCGTGCAAAGGGTTAGGATGTGTTCTCATGCAACGTGGGAAAGTCATAGCCTATGCCTCGCGACAACTTAAAGAGTATGAGAGGAATTATCCTACTCATGATCTAGAGTTAGCGGCAGCAATGCTTCGCTTAAAAAATATGGAGGCACTATCTATATGGGGAGAAAGTGGAGATATATTCGCACCATAAAAGCCTTTAAATATTTCTTCACTCAAAAGAACTCAACATACGGCAGCCGACGCTGGCTCGAGCTATTGAAAGACTACGACCACACTATTCAATACCATCCCGGTAAAGCAAACGTGGTAGTGGACGCATTGAGTAGAAGATCATATGGAACGAAAAGTGCGATGATGTCAAGTATACGATAGAGCCAACTTTAATAGAAAAAGTTAAGGTTGCTCAAGCCACCGACCCGGAGCTGATGCGTATGAAGAAGAAAGTACAAAAAGGAGCTATTCCGAAAGCGAGAATTGATGAAGAAAGAATACTTCGAGTCCACTCTAGACTTTGTGTTCCTAACGACTCGATTTGAAGTACAAGATTATGATGGAGGCACACAATACACCATTTGCAATCCATCTCGAAGTACTAAAATGTATCGTGATCTTCGACATACATTTTGGTGGAACAATATGAAGAGAGAGATTGCAAAGTTTATCTCGATGTGTTTAACTTGCCAACGTGTAAAGGCGGAGCATCTTGTACCTAAGGGTCCGTTGCAACCACTTGAGATTCCTAATGGAAGTGGGAACACATTACTATGGATTTCGTTATGGGTCTTCCTACGGCTTTCTCAAGGCATCAATGCTATTTGGGTTATTGTTGATAGATTAACCAAGTCTGCTCATTTCTTGCCGATACGGAGACTTATTCCTTGAACGCCTTGCTAGTATGTACGTGAATGAGATTGTGAGGTTGCATGGCATGCCCAGATCCATAGTTTTGGATCGTGACCCAAGATTCACTTCAAGATTTTGGGTTAGCTTGCAAAAAAGCTATGGGCACGGATTTGCGATTTAGTTCGCATACCATCCCCAAACCAGGACGGACAATCGTAGAGGACTATTCAAACTCTTGAAGATCTATTAAGACTCTGTCCTAGACTTCAAGGGTAGTTGGGATAAGTATTTACCATTGGTGGAATTCTCCTACAACAACAAAGCTTATCGTGCAAGTATAGTGTGGCTCCATTTGAAGCATTATATGGACGAAAATGTCGCTCCAATATGTTGGGATGAGGTGGGTGAAGCAACATTGTTGGGACCCGAAAGTTAAGTACGTATGACTACCAAAAAAGATCCAAATGATTCGACAACGATATACAAACGGCACAAGATCGACAAAAAGAGTTATGCGGATCTTCATCGAAAGGACGTGGAATTTAATGTAGGGATCATGTATTGTCATGAAGTTGCTCCATGGAAGGGAGTTACAAGATTTGGGAAGAGAGGAAAGCTTAATCCACGATTTATTGGTCCATTTCAAATTCTTGACCGAGTAGGAAATGTAGCCTATAGACTTGCGTTACCTCCGAGTATGTCTCGTGTTCATAATGTGTTTCACATATCCAGTATTTCAGAAATATGTGAAAGACCCGAACCACGTTATTGAAAGTTAGAACCGGACGAGATAGCCAAGACTTAACGTATGAGGAGGTACCACAAGATCTTGGATAGGAAGGAGCATGTCCTATCTAAGAAAAGGTCATACCACAAGTTAAAGTTTTGTGGAGGAATCATGCTATAGAGGAAATGACCTGGAATTGGAAACGAAATGAAAGCGAGGTATCCTCACCTTTTCAAACACTGTGTATCGCACGCCAATTTCGAGGACGAAATTTCATAAGGAGGGGAGGTTGTAAGACCCCAAAATTTTTAAATATAAAGGAATTTCCTTTATTTATTATTTTGAAATAGTAAGGGTTGATTTGATTAATGTGGATAGTTAAGGGTTAAATACGCAAATATTTCAAAATAAGCAAGTGGTTATAAAATATTCATTATCGTCTTGGGAATATTCGTTTGGTCGTGGAATATTCGTACTGTCGGGGAATATTCGTATGACGGCGCAGCCATGTGTGGGCCCCATAACGAAAGCGATTGGATGAAGAAAACGACAAATATAAGTTGTTTTTAAATAACTGGCGTAGTTGTTACCAAGTATATCTTGTTGAATACCCTTTGGTTAAAACACACTAATACTGCGTTGTTGACAAGAATAGATACCAGATTGCACCAATTATTGATTCTTACGTAAGAAGGCACTACTCAATAATGGTTACGATAATTACCGCTCAAAGATTTTATTGAGTTAATAATTGTCGCGTTGATATTTTATATTGCTATTGTTTCAATAATTGTCATTACACAATTTTTCATTATCGGCTAATAATTCATATTATCCTAATAATATTATTAGATAACATTATTGGCAATGTCTAGAAAGTTCTGCCTAAGGAGAGGTTTGGTCACCTAATTGCACGCCAAGAAGAAGAAATTCTTATTGAAAGCCCCTCTTTCTGAACCGCTCGTCATTGTCAATATTGTGATTCTATAATATTATTTGTGAATAATTAATTATTGATTTATATGATGAGGAAAATATTGATTTTATGTGGATATAGATGGAGAAAATTTTTAAAATGACAATTGTTGAAAATTAATATTTTATCTTTTTCAATATAAAATAATTCATTTAAATATATTATTATATTTTAATAATATAATAATGGTGATATTTTTACAACTAATGTGGGATATATGAGTATATACGGGAGGAAGAGTATTTTTGTTGCAATAAATGTTTAAAACATGTTAAACATGCTCATTGGACCCCATTTATTGACCGAAATTTGATTATAGCTTGTAAAATCGCCTGCTTGTGGATTTCGGTCAATTTCATTTGGAATTTGGAAAACGTTTCTTCCGCAAAGTTGTAGAGAATTGAATTTCCTATAAAAACTCACGAGATTCGAATTTTCTGATGAAAGGGCTATTTATTATGAATTATTGAAGTTCAAGTTCAAATAATTGATTTTTGTAAGTTTTAATTATTTATTTTATGAAAAACGTTTTTTATCATTTCTTTCTAGAAGGTTGGCATGTGGGAAATGTTGGGATCTGATTTCCAAAGAGGCGTAGGAAATTTATTAATAATAATATATTTTATTAAATTTTTTCGCTTTTTGGTGTTCTAAGCATTTTCCTATAAATAGGTGCTTAGGTTAGAATTGAAAATCACACCGTAAATCAAGTTTTCTCTCTATATTATCGAAATGTATTCTTGTGAGTATTTTGAGTATACTTTGAGTATTGCTATATCGGTAAAAGTCAAGTCATAGCCTATATACAGATATTCTAGCTAAATACTGATCTTTTCGAGGTAAGGATATTATTTTTTTTCAGAATGATATTATTTCTTCAATATCATTATATCGAAATGTTGATCTGAAGTTTTTATCAAATTTGGAACTTTTTTCATGTCGGGGTTACTATTCATGGGTTACTATTCATGAGTTACTATTCACGAGTTACTATTCATGAGTTACTATTCACGAGTTACTATTCACGAGTACTATTCATGAAGCGTGAAGATGTTTTTGTGGAATTTCTATCTTTTGGTGTCGGAGTTACTATTCACGTGATCGGCACTATTCACGATATCTGATCTATTATTCGAAAAATAAAATTTCTTCTTTTTGTCCAAAAACATCTATTCTGGATACTAACTCTGATTGTATCCATGTTTTGATCATTCTTGAATTTTACACCACTATGATTATTTTTGAGGTATTTTTGGACGTGGATAAAACCAAGTACGAATCCTTAATCCTTAATCCTTGTCATTTTGTTTCACTAGATTCGCTTCTTTAAAAAATATTTTCATCATCCTCGCCTTAAATGATGATATTATGGAATATCTTTGGCCTCGTAGTGCAAAGATGAATGATTTCTTAAGAATATCTTTGGCCCAGAGTGCAAAGATGAATGATTTCTTAAGAATATCTTTGGCCCGTAGTGCAAAGATGAGCAGTGTTTAAATGAACATGACTAATCGATGAATATCTTTGGCCTGTGAGTAAAAGATGAATATTTGATTCGAGATGTATATTGATTGATGTTACAGGGATAAAAGATAGACGATGAACTTTTAAATTCATACATGTAAGATAGTAGTTTGCATTCTCTACTTAACTCTTCTAATGAATTATTATTTCATTCTTGAATATTGATTTAAAATTTGTTGTCTATCAGTATTCTATTATATTTTTTCCTGTTGAAGACTAACGATAATTTGTTGTATATTATCTTAGTCATAATATTCTTTTCTTGAGCTAGTTGAGCTCACCCTTTTCCTTTTTGTTCCATTTTTCTCGTGGAGGCGAGAATATAAGCGAGTACGAGTTTCCTGGTATGGAATGAAGGTTTTAGAAAGGATTGTTTAGTAGTCCTCACCATTTTTGTAAAATAATGTATCAATAAATGTGATGAGGATTTATTTGAGTATAGATATTGTCTAGAAGATAATATTTGTATTCAAACTCACGAGCTTTTCTTGTTGTAATAATAAAGTTGTAGTTGTTTCTGTACCATGTATTGACAACTCAGTATAGGTGATGTATACCTATTTTGGGGGCGTCACACATGGTCTAGTGACCTGCAGATGTACTTTTGATTCTTGTTCTAATCTTGATTCAAAAGCCGAGCTTTCTTTTGTTCACTATCCATTGTTTACTCACATTTTATTATTATTGTTATTGTTAAACTTGTGGGCAATTGTTGCTCACACTTGCATAATAACATTGCAGCTAAGGTTAAAAAAGTTGATGAGCCATCTACTAGTAATGGTAAGGGAAAAGCAAGCAAGTGATGAAGACTTATTTAAAAATGTTGATGTTAAGACTATTTATGTTATGTTTAAGACTTATTTAAAATATGTTATGTTTTCACAAGTGTGACGCCCCCAAATAGGTCCATTCCATCCAACCCATTCTGAGTCGCCAAATACATGGTACAGAAATAACTACAACTTTACTATTACAACATACAAACTGTGAGTTTAAATACAGATATTGCCATCTAGACAATATCCACACGCAAATAAATCCCCATCATAATTATTGATACATTATTTTACAAAAATGGTGAGGACTACAAAACGACTCTCTCTAGAACCTTCATTCCATACCCCCCGACTAGTACTCGCTACATTCTCGCCTCCTGAGAAGAAAAATGGAACAACAAGGAAAAGGGTGAGCTCAACTAGCCCAAGAAAGAATAATATACGACTAAGATAATATACAACAAATTATCGTTAGTCTTCAACAGGGAAAAAATCTAATAGAATACAATAGACAACAAATTTTAAATCAATATTCAGAAATGAAATAATAATTCATTAGAAGAGTTAAGTAGAAAATGCAAACTACTATCTTCTATATATGAATTTAAAAGTTCATCGTCGATATTTTATCCCCGTAACATCAATCAATATATATCCGAATCAAATATTCATCTTTGCACTACAAAGCCAAAGATATTCATCACTGGTCATGTTCATCTAAACACTCTCATCTTTTCACATCACGGCCAAAGATATTAATCATTCCACATATGTTCATCTCAACACTGCTCATCTTTGCACTACTACGCCAAAGATATTCATCAAGAAATCATTCATCTTGCACTACAGTGCCAAAGATATTCCATAATATCATCATTTAAGATCAAGATGATGAAAATATTTTTAAAGAAACGAATCCAAAGGAAACAAAATGATAAGGATTAAGGATTAAGATTCATACTTTGTTTTATCCACGTCCAAAAATACCTCAAAAATAATCATAGGGTGTAAAATTCAAGAATGATCAAAACATGGATACAATCAAAGCTAGTATCCATAATAGATATTTTGGACAAAAAGAAGAAATTTCATTTTCTATGAATAGTGCCGATTCGTGAATAGTGTCAGATACGTGAATAGTGCCGTATCGTGAATAGTAACTTCGACACCAAAAGATAGAAATTTCACAAAAACATCATCACGCCGTGAATAGTACTCGTGAATAAGAACTCGTGAATAGTAACTCATGAATAGTAACTCGTGAATAGTAACTCATGAATAGTAACCCCGACATGAAAAAGTTCCAAATTTGATAAAAAGTTCCAACTAATATTTAAGCATAATGATATCAAGAAATAATATCATTTGAGAAGAAAATAACATCCTTACCTCGAAAAGACAAGATTTCTAGTTGAAACACCTGGATATAGGCTATGACTTGAACTTGCACCAGATAGCAACACTCAAAGTATACTCACAAGAATACGCCAATATATCGAGAGAAATAGAGAGAAAACTTCAGTTTACTCGGTGTGATTTTCAATTCTAACCTAAGCACCCTATTTATAGGAAAATGCTTAGAACACCAAAGCAGTAAAATTTAATATAATATTAATATAATTATACAAATTTTCCTTAGCCCACCTTTTGGTCAAAACACCAGCCACACATGTTAATGATGTCCAAAAAAATACAAAAACGCGTTTTCTTAACAAAAATAATTTAAACTCCAAAAATCAATTATTTCGGAACTCTGGAACTTCAATAATTCATAATAAATAGCCCTTTTGTCAGAAAATTCGACTCTCGTGAATTTTTATAGGAAATTCAATTCTCTACAACTTTACAGAAGAAAGTTTTTCCAAATTCCAAACAGAAATTGATCGAAATCCACAAACGGGCGATTTTACAAGCTATAATCAAATTTCAGTCAAGAAATGGAGTCCACCGACACACAAAACATGTGTTAATCATTTAATGCCACAAAAATACTCTTCCTCCTCATATACTCATATATCCCACATTCGTTATAAAAATATCACCGTTAATATATTATTAAAATAATATATTTAAATGAATTATTTTATCAAAAAATGAAAAAATATTAATTTTCAACAATTGTCATTTTAAAAATTTTCTCATCTATATCCACATAAAATCAATATTTTCCTCATCATATAAATCAATAATTAATTATTCACAAATAATATTACAGTAATCACAAGATCTTGTCAACCGTGCCGCTCCTCCCAAGAAAGAGGGCTTTCGAATAAAGATTTCTCCTTCTCGCCAAGCAATTAGGTTACCAAACCTCTCCTTAGACGTAACTTTCTAGACATTGCCAATAATGTTATCTAATAATATTATTCAGATAATATGAATTATTGCTTCGATAATAAAAAAAATACTTGTGTAATGACAATTATCAAAACAACAAAGAATATAAAATATCAACGCAACAATTATTGAATCAATAAAATAAAATATCGAATAAGAATTACCGTAACAATTATTGAGTAGTGCCTTCTTACGTAAGAATCAATAATTGGTGCAATACCGCAGTACTACTGCTCAACAACGCCAGATTAGTGTGTTTTAACCACCGGGTATTCCAACAAGATTAATCTGTAATAACTACGCCGTTATTTATAAACAACTTATATTTGTCGCTTTCTTCATCCAATCGCTTTTACGTTATGGGGCCCATAAAGATCAAGCGTCGTCATTTAATATTCCCCGACATTTAATATTCCACGACCAAACGAATATTCCCTCGACAATAATGAATATTTTATCACCACTTGCTTATTTAAAATATTTATGATTTTACCCATAACTAACCACATTAATCAAATCCACCCTTACTATTTCAAAATAATAAATAAAGGAAACTCCTTTTTATTTAATAAAATTTTGGGATCTTACAACAAGTATGTATTAAGGTTAGATTAACTGGGATTGCTTTGTTAAGCTGTTGTAACCCTTTATTTGGAGGATTTCTATTTCAGTTTTATTGTATCTTTATTATATGTAGTTAGATGTTAGTTATTTTGATGAGTGAACACCTAATCTGTGGGAAATTCGAGTACCTGGATTTGGGGATGTCACATGTTGGTATCAGAGCTGTAGGTTATGAACCTTAGGTTGGGGAAAAACCTTAGGTAGTAGCTTTATAAGAGATTGAAAACATAGTGATGATAAACTCTTATCGAGTTCTAAGAAATGAATTCCTTAATTCATTGAAGATATTAAAAGACTTTATGTGTTTATATTATATACTTATGTGCTCGCGAGTATTGATTAATAACTAAAACTTAAAAAATTTGTTGTCAGGATGTCTGATGTTGGAGGATCTAGTCGGGCCAGGGAGGACGAACCCCGAGCACCTAGAGACGAAGAGCCCCGAGACATTCATTTTGTCTAGGAGCAATTGGTACAGAGAGAGCCATCTCCGTTGATCACTATTTTGGGTCAGGAGCATGTGCCTGAGACTGATCCAGAGGAGGACCCTGAGGAGGAAGAAGAGTTCCCACCGAACACTATTGCAGCTCAGATGTATGACAAGGTGTATGACCGTAACATTGAGCTTCGGGATAAAGTCAGAGAGTTGGAGAAGCTAGCAGATGAACGTAGGACCACTATATGTTAGAAAGATAAGGAAATCCGGGGTCTTGATGTACGTCCTGGAAATGTGGAGTGGAAGTTAGTTCACACAGAGGGTGACAAGGAGTAGCTGATGGTAGAGGTTGCAAAGCTGAAGGATGATCTAAGAGAAGAGTTTTCCAAGAGAGCAAGGGCTGAAGATGCTTACAAGGAGGCCTCTTAGCGTGCAGATGTAGCCGAGGAAGAGGTGCAGGCAAAGAAGGCCAAGATGGGAGTGACGGATTATGCATTCCACACTATGATGAACAGATCTCAAGATCGAGTTATGTACTATCTAGTCCAGTTCGAGAACTTACCATGGTATATGTTGGATCGTAGGATGATGATCCGTATCATGGAAGAAAAGCGCAGAGAAGCTGTTTGACGTCTTAGTAGGTTGTGATAGGAATAATATTAGTTATGTGAATATCTATGGTAGTTAATAATGTAAATTCCAGTGTGGATATAAGCAATGGAATATGATGATTTAATCTTGAAGATTCTTTATCTCAGGATAATTAATATAAATAGCAGTGATGCTATCTCTCTATGTTTTGAAAGTTATTAATGAATAAAATATCAATATTTATTCAAAATGTTATGTGTTAAGTGATAATCTTAAAATGTTTAAGTTAAGTCTTAAACACTTAAGAATTGAGTAATGATCTAATATGTGTATATCTTAAACAGAAAATGTCGCAAGAAGACGCCCGACACGTCAACAAGCTCGGGAAGGATCCATGAACAACAACAACAATAACAACGACAATGCCAATGCTAATCATCTTCAGCAGTTGGTAAACCTGTTAACTGGAGTGTCGACGCAGGGATTTTTACTGTCCCTTTCTGTTCTTGTCTTCTGGTGTTCTCATGTTAGGTGTAATTTGTTTGAAAAAACAAGTTGTGAAAAGGTCTGACATTTATATGTCAACGATTGGACTGTAAGAGTCGCCAGTTGGTATTTTTAAATGGTTCCACCAACTCAACTGAGAAAAGGTTTGCACATTGACCACGTGATGTAACACTGTTAAACTGGTCTGTGAAACCAAGATTCATTAGGGTCCGGGGACTTCCTTATGCGGAGGGAAGGTGTTAGGCACCCCCCGACATCCGTGTTACCATGGTGACCGCTACTTTTCAATTAAACTGTTATATAAATGTGTGTGTGTGTGTGTGGATCAATGTGCAGTTATTTGGAAGTAGTGTTATGCCTCGTTCGCACCTATATACAAAGGGTTTGAATTTATGTAAAAAATCAATTTTAACAAGATATAGTAGTGATGTTTTATAAAAGAGGTTTTTCAAAACCTTATGCTCAATAGTAATTGAGGCATTTTATAATTCCATTTTATTAAGTGTTCGACTTAATTGCTTTTATTTTTGAGATACGAAGCATCTTCGAGAAAATAATATGTATTGCAGTGCCGAACTCCTTGTGGGCATGAAAGCCGTCTAAAGAAATTCAGACACTGTGAATAATGTACAAGCTATTTATAACCAAAAATGTCCATCACAGGAACCGAATCTAGATTCAGGAGACTGAATCTGTGATCACATGATTCTTAGGTTCACGTGATGTAGCAATTTATATGAAAGTTGTAAGCAGTTATATATATAACAGTTATATATATATATACAGACTGTCAACCACCACGAAACGAACTTCACGGGGGACTGTAAATGTAAATATATAAAAGCGATAATATATATATAGGGACACGATCTACCACCACGAAGCACCTCCATTGTGATGCCCCCAAAACAGGTGTACATCACCCATCTTTAGTCACTAAATACATGGTACAAAATTCAAATACAACTTAATTATACAACAGACGTGTAATATACGACAAAACATAGTTGAGAGTTTAACAAGAATATTGTCTTCTAGACAATATCCACTCTCAATGGATTCTTCATTATAATTATTATCACACTATTTCACAGAATAGTGAGAACTACTAAAGCCACTTATCCTGAACCATCACTCCATTTCCCGACTCGTCCCAGCTATATTCTCCTTTCCTGAATAGAACAATGAAAGAAAAGGGTGAGCTCAACTAGCCCAATAAGAAATATTATGACTAAGATAATGTAGAATAAATTATCCTTAGCCTTTAACAGTATAACAACTGATAAAATATACTAGACAACAAGTTTTAGATCAACAACTGCAGTGGAATAAGAAATCCATTAGAAGAGTCAAGTAGAGCATAAAATCTACTATCTTCTATGATTTAAAAAGTTTTTCAACAACATTATCGCTGAGACTCAGCTTAATAAATAAACCACATCATCGAATCATCCCAGCACTACGGGCGAAGGATATTCATGTAATCATCAATGGTCATGATTATACCGAATAATCCCTGGTCATAATCATACCAACAACTGTCCATCAATGCACTACGGGCCTATGAGGAGTTTTACCACATCATTTGTAATATTACGGGTCATGATTATACCAAATGATCCCTGTTCATAATCATACCAATCGACTGTCCATCTATGGACGTAAGCCAAAGATGACTTTCATCACAATATAGGCATTAGGATGATGACAATGATATAAGCAATAATCAAACGAAATCAAGGATAAATATTAAAGACTTTAAATTTATCCAGAGTTTAAAAATATCCAAATTGTCAACATGATACTGCTTTGTGGAGTAAAATTCAAGAATAATATTCATGTACCAAAACTAATTTGGACAAAAAAGAAATGTATTTTTTTGGGTAAATAGTACCCCATGAATAGTACCCTGTGAATAGTACCCCTTGAATAGTAACTCGTGAATAATTATCAACAAAACTCAGAATAATATTTCCATAAAAAGATACTGGATGAAGCACAAATATCAAGGATATTCTACTAATTTCATGGAGTATAGTAGCCAAAACTTTAACCAATAGAGTATAATAGAATATATGAAACTGCAAATGGATTTTCACCCGTCATGCGGTAATCCACGTAGACAAATCATTTTCACAATTTAATAAGGAATGAATACGAAGGGTCATTCACCATGCATGAGGTAGTCCGCGTAGATAGGTTATTCCAACAGAATAGTAAAGAATGGAATAAAAGAAGAATTCACCATGCATGCGGTAGTCCGCGTAGACATGTTATTCCAACAGAATAATAAAGAATGGAATAACAGAAGAATTCACCATGCATGCGGTAGTTCGCGTAGACAGGTTATTCCAACAGAATAATAAATAATGGAATAACAGAAGAATTCACCATGCATGATGTAGTCCACGTAGACAGGTTATTCCAATAGAATAATAAAGAATGGAATAACAGAAGAATTCACCATGCATGCGGTAGTCCGCATAGACAGGTTATTCCAACAGAATAATAAAGAATGGAATAACAATCTTTACGAGTATTGAAAGAAAATATGTCTCTTCATGAATACGAATGAAATAATACCCCTTACCTTAGAAGAAAACTGGATACTGGAATAGTGAGGTTGCAGACTTCTCTTCTTCTTTCTTTCTATAATTTCTCTATAATAATTGCTCTTGTGAGACTTACTAAATTTGTGAGAATGAAAGAAGAATGAGCTTCTATTTATAGGAAAATATAGTTTCAATAATTGCACATTTTGGGGCTCTAAATATTACAGTATAATACCTTCCTCTTTTTCTTCATTTTTAATTTAGTCCTGCAAGTATTATCAATCTTAATAATAAATCATGTGAATCAATAGTAAATCATGTGACTCAATAGTATAATCATGTGAAAAAAAACTAATTACAGAATAGTACCTTCATCTATACCTCCATTTTTAATTTAGTCATGCAAGTATTATCAATCTTGCACCAATTCCCCTAATAGTAAATCATGTGAATCTATAGTACACACATGTGAACACATAGTTATAAACATGTGAATTAATAGCAATTAATTGCTCATTTATCCAGTGAATTACTCGATTGGTCAATATAACCTCCAGACATCAATTATTATCGAAATAAATGTCGATTTCCACTAACACTAATAATTCCCACACAATGGAACTATCAATTTCATCTTTAATCAACACGAACTTATTCATCATTAATATTATAACTCACAATATTTAACAACCAGGTCGTTCCCAGGAAATAGGGGGGTTTCCAATAAGGATTTCTCTTTATGGCGCGCAATTTGATTATCTAACCTCTCATTGACAGAACTTCTAGACATTGTTAATATTGCAAATAATAATATGAATAACTTTGTCGTCTCAATTATTGATTTAATAATATAACATATTATTCAAATGATACTGTGACAATAATTGAATCAATAATATGAGAGATATGATCGTGATTCTTTGTAAGCAATAATTGAGTATAACTGAGTGACTTCTTACGTAAGCATCAATAATCAATATCGTGTGCTACTATGAAACCACACGTATTATTGTACTTTTACTACCGGGTAATTCAACAATTTTAACGGTAACACTTTCGCCGTTATTTTTATAAAAAGATAATTTTGTCATTTTCTAAATACGACAATACTTCCGTTGTGGGGTTCACCAATGATTATGCCGTCGTACGAATATTCCATGTGAAAACAAATATTCCCCGACCAATCAAATATTCCCCGAAACAACGAATAACAACTTGCTTACTTTATAAAATTTTCAAATATCACCCTTAACTTTAACCCTTTCTCAATTTAACCATTTACTAAATAAAATAATAATTATAAGAAAATTGAATACTTTCATTTCATAATTTTGGGATCTCACATCCATGGAGGATCAGAAATGTAAATAAAGCAGTAAATACGATCAACCGCTATGAAGTAAACTCCAGGTAGGATGAAATGTAAATAAAGTAGTAAAAGGCCACGAAGTAAACTCCAGGCCTTACAGAAATGTATATATATATATATAAGTATTTATATATATATATAAAAGCAGTAAATGCTCTGGATATAAAATCTAGGCTCATCGAACAGAGTCCGACAATAGTTTATATATATGTATATATTGAACAAAATAAAAGCCACGGACCGAAGTTCGGGCGTACACACGTAACACGACTCTTAACGTAAAGAACGGTGTGTGCAAAATGTGGAGAAAAGGCTTTGAAAGGTGTAAGAAGGCTTACAGTGAACTGCCAAAGAAGACTTATATAGCTTTAAATGGATGAACACTCGGTTCCCACCAGTAAAAATATAATTATATATGAGCTCACAAGTGTTTAAAATGATAAAGCAATCAGTTTATAGTGTGTACATAGCAAATTGGACAGGGCTTCTTCGTCGTTTTCTCTTACAAAATGGTCACCCCAAGCCCTCTATTTAAAGAGGGGGGAGTCGCATGTGTACCTATGGCATTGCAGATGCACAATGACCGCCTGTGGTGCCCCGAACTCATGGGTCCCACCGCCTCGGAAATACGTGTATGCTGCGTTCAACGTGATATTCGCTCGAACTTTTAGAACATTAATTCAGGCATCTGATCAAGGTATATATAATCTTTTATGGAGTACTATTGTCGAGAGATACACAGATGACATGGCATTAGAGGTTGTAAGAAGTTAGGAAGATGGGACCATGCCCTTGGTCTTCAAGATTTAAATTACATCCGGTGTGCTGTCTTGTGTAGTAGTCACTCGGGATTGCAGCTATTTGGTTCTTGTAGGATACTGCTGTGTAGAATGTATGTTAAAATATGTTGAGACGGCGCACATGTGGGATCGAAGTGGCAAAATGATGATTTTGCCCCTCACTAGGGTTATCTCCGGTTTGGGCCGATAATGTAGTCGTTGCTCATGTTTATCTCTGATATTGGGCTTCTGCAAGTACTGGATGTCCTCAGGGTTGTCTCTAAGGTGTGCCTGACCTCCCGGGGTTATCTTCGGGTTTGGGACTGAGTGCCTCGGGGTTATTTCTGAGGTTGAAGCTAACTGCAAGGGTTTAAAGGAGCTTTTCTAGGGTTATCTCCGGAACTGCAACTGCACTACTCGGGGTTATCTCCAAGATAGAAAAGGCTTCTCCGGTGCGATTTCCGAAATTGGAACTGTCTTGTCCTCCAGGGTTATCTCTGAAAGACGATTCTGCCCTCTTGCAATATTAGTAACAGGAATGCAAAATTTCGAGTGTCTACATGGAGAATTTGTGAATCAGCCGCAAGCTCAAGCTACCTCATTTAAGGATTTCAAGGTGGTAGGACCACCATAGTTTAGGGGATCTATGAATCCGGTCGAGGCTCAGACCTGGATTATAGAAATGGAGAAGGTATTTGATGTTTCAAGGGTCAATGATGATCAGAAGACCGCCTTTGCAATGTTTATGTTGAAGTCAATGGCCAGTTACTAGTGGCAGGCGAACAATGTTAGAGAAAGACAAGGTATGATCATATGAGATAGGTTCAAGGAGATATTCTTTGAGATGTATTTCCCAATAAGCTCTCAGAACTAGATGGAGGTTCAGTTTTTGGAATTGAAGTAGGGAAATATGACGGTGCCAGAATATGCCGCAAAATTCAATAAGTTGGCTAGGTTTGTAACTTATCAGGTGAATACGGATGAAAGGAAAACTAGGAGGTTTGAACAGGGGTAGAAGCCATGGTTGTATATTAAGGTGTCAATGTTCCAATTGAAAAATTTTGCTGGAGTTTTGGAGAAAGCAATTATTGCAGAAGGTGGAAGCAATGCTCTGACCAGGTATAACCAATAATAGAAGAAGAAGAATTATAAATGTGAGAATAACAAAGCTAATGGTAGCAATAGTGGTGGTGGTCATAGTTAGAAGAGGAAGTGGAATGATATTATGTCCACTGGGAATCAACAAGGAAGTCAGAAGAAAAAGGTGGAGGCTTGTCCTACCTGTGGGAAGAATCACCTTGAGGTATGCATGAAAGGGAAGAGGGTTTGCTACAATTGTGGTAAGGAAGGCCACATAGCACCAAATTTCCCTAACCCTAAAAAGTGGGATTGTTTTACTTGTGGGTCAAGGGATCATCTGGCTAGGGATTGTCATAAGAAAGTAACAGGAGGAGCAGGAGCATGTGGAAGAAAGCAAAACAATAGTGGTAGCACTTTGTTTATCATTGGACTTACGCCACCAAACCGACCCACTGCCATAACTTTCAACATGACCGTTCAAGATGCTGTGTAGTCTAGAGATGTGGTGTTAGGTGTCATTCCGATCAATAATGTTAATGTTTACGTATTATTTGATTTGAGTGCTACTTATTCATTTATATCCGACGATTTTGCTAAGAATTTGATTTACCTAAAAAGGAATTAGTTTACCGTTTGAACTTAGAGATTGCGAATAGAGAAGTAATTCTTATTATGTTTGTACACAAGAACTGTTGGGTGGACATTAAGGGCTATGAGATGATGGTAGATCTAATCCCGATTAGAGTTGGGGAATTTGACGTTATTTTGGGAATGGATTGTCTACTCAATTATAGGGCGATAATTGATTGCCAAAGGAATTGTGTAAACCTTATGACCCTATTAAAGGTTATATTTCATGGTAGCAAGTCGCCTAGACAAGCAAGTTGTCTAACGATGATGCAGGCCATGAAGTTGTTAAGACAAGGTTGTGTAGGGTATTTAACCTATATATTCGATACACAAAAGGAGAGTCTAAAATTAGAGGAGATACCACTTGCTAGAGACTTTGGAGACATATTTCCAAATGACTTGCCAAGACTTTCGCTAGATAGGGAATTCAAATTCGTGATCAACTTAGGGACAGAAACTGCCCCAATGACGAAGGCCCCATATCGTATGGCTCCAGTAGAGATGAAGGAATTGATGGTGCAACTGTAAGAACTGTTAGACAAAAATTATATCCAACCGAGCGTATCAGCATGGGGAGCACCAGTGTTGTTTATCAAGAAGAAGGATGGGTCGATGCGACTTTGCATTGATTATAAAGAATTAAACAAGGTCACAATTAAGAACAAGTATCCATTGCCAAGGATTGAAGGTTGTATTTCATGGTAGCAAGTCGCCTAGACAAGCGAGTTGTCTGATGATGATGCAGGCTGGGAAGTTGTTGAGACAAGGTTGTGTAGGGTATTTAGCCTACATAGTCGATACACAAAAGGAGAGTCCAAAATTAGAGGAGATACTAGTCGTTAGAGACTTTGGAGACGTATTTTCAGATGACTTGCCAGGACTTCTGCTAGATAGGGAATTAGAATTCATGATCGGCATGGGGCCAGGAACTGTCCCAATATCGAAGGACCCGTATCGTATAGCTCCGGTAGAGATGAAGGAATTTATGGTGCAACTATAAGAACTGTTAGACAAAAAGTATATCCAACCGAGCGTATCACCATGGGGAGCACCAGTGTTATATCAAGGCTCAACCGAACAAAGTTCAAACTGTGACAAAGTAGACTCTAGGAAGGACTTAAAATGTAATTATATATATATATAAAAGCGGTAAAAGACCACAAAGCTAACTCTATGCCTGATAGGAATGTATATATGTATATATATATATATATATATATATATATATAAGTAGTATACTCACCGAATGTACATCCAGGCTCCACCAAACAAAGTTTGGTAACAATATATATATATATATATATATATATATATATATAAGTATTTATATATATATATTAAAGCATTAAACGCTCCGAATATTATATTCGGGATCAATCAAAAAGAGTTTGATGCAAAGAAATTTATATATACAAAAGTAGTAAACGCTCCAAATATTATATTCGGGTTCAATCGAAGCATAGTTTGATAATATATATATATATATAAGCAATAAAAAGCCACGTATCGACGATCCGGGCATACCTACATGACCCAACTCTCAACATGAGTAGATATAAATATACAGAAGTGATAAAAAGCTTAAAAATCTATAATATCTTAAAGTGAAATTTGTCGAGAGACTTCAATAACTTTTGGCCTTTGAAAACTTCTGTTTCCACAATTTGAAATTTTAGTATGTAGCAAAACATGAGCAAGTGTTTAGAAAGAAGAATCACTCAGTTTAGAGCACTCTAGAAGTGTGTATGAGTTAAAATGGACAAGGTTTCCTCGCTCTTCTCTCTCTTAAAATGGTCAACCCAAGGCCTCTATTTATAGACCAGATGGCCACGGGTCTACCCGTATCAGCCGCAGGTCTACCTGCTGCTGCCTGGGTTGCCCCGAGCCATATGTGTCCCGCTTATCTCGAAGTACGTGCACTCATGCAATGCGGTGTCCGATTGAACCTTCATAACTTTCAATCTGGCATCCGATGGAGGCGTGCTATACCTTTTCGGAATCCTGTTATCGAGAGCTACATAATACCATGTAATAAGAGGTTGTACAAAGCCAAAAAGATTGGTTTATGACCAAATCTTCAAGTCTTTAAATTATATCTGGTGTGCTGTCCTGTGAAGTAGTCACTCGGGATTTTGAGCTATGGTTCTTGTGGGAAACTTCTGTATGAAACATGGGATGAAATGATGTTGAGATGACATGGATGTAGTATTGAGGTGGAAAATGATGATTGCCCCTCACCGGGGTAATCTCCGGCTCTATGCAGATGTAGTAGTCATTGCTCAGGGTTATCTCTAAGATAGGGCTGTTGTGAGTATTGGATGTCCTCAGAGTTATCTCTGAGGTGCCTTGACCTCTCAAATTATCTCCGGGGTTGGAACTGAGTGTTTCGAGGTTGTCTCCGGGACTATAACTGAATATCTCGGGATTATCAATGAGATTGAAAACTGAGTATCCTGGGGTTGTCTCCCGGATTAAGATGATTTGACGTCCAGGGTTATCTCTGGAAGTCGATTTTTCCCTCCTGCAAGGTTAGTAACAAGGATGTAAAATTTTGAGTGTCTACAAATGCCCCTCTTTATCATATTCATGAAATATAATGAAATGGATAGGATAAAGATTGCTAGACACTTGAAACATAACAAGATAATCATGATGCAAATGTAATGCAGCATGATGCGAATGTTATGCAGCATGATGTGAATGTTATGCTAAGTGCATGAAAGATGGAATGGAGGTTGCTCCATGAATGAGAGCAGAAGATGTTGACATTGGGGTTATCTATGATGTCCGTAATCCTCACTGCAGGATTTCCACCGAAGAAATTCTTCTCATGTGCGAAAGACGCCTGGGGAATTATGTTATGTCTACTGAAGATTTGTATAACAGATTCCATCATCGATCCTCCTCGATGAGGATGGTTTTCCTTAGGTTGTATTGATAGGTCTTTCAAGCTCTTTGTTGGAGTTACTGCCAATAGTTTGTGTTATCAGGACTACCTGACCTTCGTTGAAATGTCCTTCAACAGCTAACATCATCGGACCACCTCTGAGGCTTCGTTGGAGTTACTTGCCAATTGCTAAAAAATGTCAGGGTTGCCTGACCTTTGTTTAAATGTACTTCAATGGCTGAACATCATCGGACCACCTCCGATACTTCGCTGGATTACTTGTCAATGACTGAAAAACGTCAAGGCTACCTAACCTTCGTTGAAATGCCCTTCAACGGCTAACATCATCGAACCAGCTCTGATGCTTCGTTGGATTTACTTGCCAAAAGCTGATGATGTCAATGCTACTTGACCTTCATTGAAATGTCTTTCAACGGCTAACATCATCAGACCTCCTCCGATGCTTCACGGGATTTACTTGTCAATGCCTGATGATGTCAAGGCTGCTTGACCTTTGTTGAAATTTCCTTCAAAGGCTAACATCATCGTACCACCTCCGATGCTTCACTGGATTTACTTGTCAATGGCTGAAAAACATCAGGGCTGCCTGATTAATGAGTGGGATTTATACCCGTGAATCGGATACTTTATGGCTTAAACAGTTGCCTGATCTTCGTAGATTTTATATAGTTTTATATGACTATAGTGTTATTATGCTTAACCGACGTATTGCAGGGCTTTACATGACTTTTCTAGCTTTTAGGGGACAAATCGGACAATTCAAATACACTGGCGCCACAGTGCCACCAATAGGTCTATTGCCCATGCCGCGGCGCGACCTCTGGTTCCCAGGCAGTAAAGACTTATTTTTTACCTAGCTTGAAGGGGACTGAGAGATCAATAGGGAGGCAAGCTCTGCATATGTGAGAACTCAGAGAATAGTATAGCTTAGAATAGAATAGTGTATTTTCTTCCTCTTTTGTATTTTCTATCTCTAGTTCTTAGTTAATGTTTGTAAATATAGATTAGGTAGTTTAGGGAAAAGTCTGGAATTTCCTTGGAGCAACAAGAGTAGTGAGCTACACGGATTAGAGAGCTTGGAAGGAGCGAAATGCTTGGAGACTGAAGATCCTCGACAGAGTTTATTCTTATCAATTTATTTCCTCTGATTTTGTAATCCATAAATGTTGTCTTTATTGCTACTTATATTTTGTTCAATAGCTATGAACTGAGTATTGGCTCTAAGGTTATAATGGAACCCTTTGTTATTTAAATCGACTGTCTTATCTCTTTGGTTGGCACCATATGGTTTGGTTTAAAATATTCATGCTTAATGATTCTCGCTAAGACATTAGTGATGATTTTGGTAATCTACATAATATTAAAAGAAGGATTATAGATTTACACCTAAATATATTGACATGTGATTATGGGTTTCGACTGCATCAGTTCTCCATAAAATAGACATATATTCGTGTGCCACGTGCGACCTATTTGAGAACTTATGCTTAAATCCTTGTTATGATTAATTCGCATAGACATGTGTAGGATTGTATCTAGCTTGGACGTTCTTTTCTATTCTATTCCCTATCGGGTGGATTTGGAAAGAATATATTTGTGCATACCTCGACAGAGGTGTATGAGCACCTATGTGTTCTCGGTCAACAAATTGTTGTGACCATTAAGACCAAAGAGAGAAGGGTAGGAAGTTTGATGAAGCATAGCACGTTAGGTCTTCCATAGAATGCATGTGTGGGGTGAAGTTATAACCTTAACTTGTAATTCCTTCGATTACCATTCGTTATCCATTTACTTGCTTTGATAATTAGTTATACTTAGATTAATCACACTTCCATTAATTGTTGTTCGAATAAGACTTAAGCTATACAAAGTTGGTATATGGTAAATATTAGTGATAGTTTCTCGTGGGTACGACACTCTACTTATCACTGTATTACTTGTTAGACCACGTATACTTTTGCGTGTTTAGTGATCGATTTTTTGACCAACAAGTTTTTGGCGCCGTTGCCAGGGAACTATTATTCTAATATTGTTCAATATTGATTTAAATCAATTTAGTCTTAGTTTAAACTTATATAAATATTTCATTTATTTGTTTGATCTTCCTTTTTGTTTTTAAGTTTATAGGTTATGGACGATCATTGTTATCAATGGCCTTATGAGAGGACGACACAACCAAGCTCAGAAGAAGGACTCCAACAATTGTAAGTTCAAATTACAAATCACTTGAGTTTTTTTGACAATCTTAAGTGTCAACCCACTCAGTCTGCCTACCTTTAGGAACGAGCTGACATTGAACTGAATCCCTATTATCCAAATTTTTAGGGTTATCCAAACTCTTGGGACTACAGTCAAGAGCAATATCAAGATTCGAATTACTTCTATCCGAATCAAGTTGAATATCAGTCTCTACCATAATACTAGGTGACATCTCGACCCAATTAGAGCTTTTTTGAGTACTAAACACAAGAAGAAGATAAAAGGCTTGAAGAGCTTCTCACCAACTTTATTGAGAAAAATGAGGTTCGGATGGCAGGCCAAGAAGCCGCATTGCAAAGCCTTAAAAATCAATTGGGATAACTCGTCAATGCCATCACCAATCTGCCACAAGGCAATCTACCAGTCATAATTGATCTCAATGATGAAGCAATAGAGCATTGCACGGTGGATACACAAGGAGAAGGCGATGAGTCTTACAAAGTAGTTGAGGGAGACATCATGGTGTAAACTATCAACAATGGTTTTACTGTCAAGACTAATCAACAACCAGAAACCATGCTCACGAATGTGGAAACCCTTGAGGGCCCACTAGCGCATAAATAACGCTTTCAAATTGACGAACAAGGTGAATTAGTGGATAGTCCAATGGTGAAAGATTCTTCATGCTGATGGGTGAAGAAAATGAGGATGATCAATCATCCATGTCTACCAAATATTTAAAGGAATTGATGAATAAGTGGCATTAAATGGTCATTTTCGCTTATGAGCCGGATTGAGCGGCATCGGTATAGTTAAGCCGACGACTTTAAAACAAGCGCTTGGTGGGGAGGCACCCCCATCTCAGTATAAAATTCTATCTATTTTTCTTACTTATGTCTAGTTTATATTTAGTCTTTTTGCTTTAGTGTGTTCACATTGCTACTAGTTTAATTATAATCTCAGATGCATGTTTTTGTGACTATAGAATGAAGACAACATGCTTTCCTTTTGTGTTGCTATTTTATATATAGTAGTATAGTTAAGCTAGTTATTTTCTAGGTTAATATATATATATATATATATATATATATATATATATATTTGTTAATATGGTGGCTAAAACATGGTTTAATTTGTGCAGGGAAAAACCAAGATACAATGTTAGCGCCATGACGCCAAAGATATACACTAGAACTTCGCGTCATCAATATGCCATAGTCACAATCCAAATTTCCTAACTTTCGCGATGCAAAATACTAAGGAACAAAGAAGACCTCACGCCGTAGCACCAAGGATGATACCAACATTCGGCTAACTCATGGCCATGGCGCTTGACAAAAAGGCCAGGTGTGCAGTTCCTGTGAGCCTCCTGTATTCCCACCATACCCTCTACCATCACCGCCCGCCGAAGCTAATAAGGACGATGTTGTTGCCGAGTAAGCGATCTTCAAGAAAGCCCTCTTGTATAGATTCATATATGTTTAGCAACGAGGGCATTTCTCACCTTAAGTTTGGGGGTTTCATGGTTTATAATATTTTTATTTATGTCTACTGCCATGTTAGGTTGCCATATTTAGTACTTTGCTTTTGTTTTTTTTCAGTATTGTGGTGCAGTAGTTTTGAACTGCGGGATTATGTTTTGGATTTTTATTATTATGGATGCCATGAACTATTTTTGGTTATTATTTATTAATGTTTTGATTATAATTAACACGTTTGTGGTTTATAGCCATCTTTTTGGGACTTTTATAGATTTAGATGCTTGTGCCATGTGAATGGCCTATTACCCTATTTTGAGCTGCTATTAAGCAAGGGTGTTATATTTATCATTAATTTTTTATTGTGGCTAATGACAAGCGCCAAGTAATTATGTTTATCTCTTAGAGTCGTGCCAAGCATGTATGAGCTAGGGGTTTATTCAATCAATAAGTTTAGACTGTTATTGATCCGTCCTTCTTAGCAAGCACCGACCAACTCTGTTAACTAGTTATGTTTTCGAATTTAGTTTGTGTGTTTATTGCTTTGAAAGTATGTTCACTCTTATAAACTTTCATTGTTATAAGGTAATAAAAGACTTAGCCGCATATACTTTTGGATCTTGGATTCTGGCATGTCGACATATTAAAAAAAATAAAATAAAAATGTAATGAGAATAAAAATAGAAGAAGATTGAATATCGAAAGTCTTACGGTGGGTCGAGATGGAGCGTAAAATGCACTCGCCCATAAACGCAGGACTGATATTGAGATGGAACATAAAATGCACTCGCCTAATAATCTTCATTTTTGTAAAGTCTAATTTGGCTTATAATGATTACGTGGCCTTTTCTGCTAGAGTTATTAGATTCTTAGGGGTGTTCTACACCTAGTGCCCTAAAGTCATCTTGCTTTGGAGTCATTGATCAAAAGCTCATTAATGGGTAGTTCTGAATAGCCTAAGGTAATTAATTACTGTCCGAGTTAGATTTTACTTTCTTCATGCTAGAACGTTTTGATCCTTTCCTGTTCTTGTGTCTTCTTTTTAATGCTTGTTGAATGTTTAAGTTACGGAGTGTGCATATTAGTATTAATAATCAACTGTACGACCTTATTTAACTTATGATTTGTTAGGACGGTTGGTCTCCACACACACATAGACTGGATCAAATACAATCTTATGCTTGAAATTGAATGAACCCTTACTCATATCTGTATTTCCCTATTCTCTTGGAATAGCTATGATTGAGCTTAGAAGCCATGATACTAATATAAAGTTATATTTTTCTTTCGCGTGTGTTTTGTTATTGTTAGTTTTGTGTTAGGTAGTTTGCTCGAGGACAAACAAAGACTTAAGTTTTGGGGTATTTAATGAGTGGGATTTATACCCGCGAATCTAATACTTTATGGCTTAAATAGTTGGATGATCTTTGTAGATTTTATATAGTTTTATATGATTATAGTGTTATTATGCTTAACTAATGTATTGCAAGACTTTACAGGACTTTTCTGACTTTCAAGGGATAAATTGGACAATTCATATACCTTTGGCGCCATGTTTCACCCATAGAAGTCTATTACTTGCCTGCAATATACGACCTCTAGTTCCAAGGTAGTAAAGACTTGTTTTTGACCTAGCTTGAAGGGAACTGAGAGGTAAATAGGGAGCCAAGCTCTATTTGATGACGTGACCATTAAGACCAAAGAGAGAAGGGTTGGAAGTTTGATGACGCATAACACGCCAGGTGTTCGACAGAATACCTGTGTAGGGTGAAGTTGTACCCTTAGCTTGTAATTCATTCGATTACCATTCGTTATCCATTTACTTGCTTTGATAATTAGTTATACTTAGATTAATCATACTTCCATTAATTTTTGTTCGAATAAGACTTAAGCGTACAAAGTCGGTATTTGGTAAATATTAGTGATAGGTCCTCGTGGGTACGACACTCTACTTATCACTGTATTACTTGTTAGACCGTGTATACTTGCGCGTGTTTAGTGATTGGTTTTCCGACCAACACTGATGTTTGCTGAAATGTACTTCAACAATTGAACATCATCGGACCACCTCCGATGCTTCGCTGGATTTACTTGCCAAATGTTGATGATGTCAAGGCTGCTTGACCTTCATTAAAATGTCCTTCAACGGCTGAATGTGTATGAAATTTCCGCCGGGGATGAACTTTTGATGAGATGTATTGTGACGCCCCCAAAATAGGTATACATCACACATTTTGAGTAGCCAAATACATGGTATAGAAACAACTACAACTTCATTAATACAATTATCGCCCAAAATATGACAACACATAAACTATGAGTTTAAATACAAATATTATCTTCTAAACAATATCCACACTCAAATAAGTCCTCATTATAATTATTGATACACTATTTTACAAAAATAGTGAGGACTGCTAAAACAACTATCTAGGACCATCACTCTATACCCCGACTGGTTCTGCTATATTCTCGCTTCCTAAGAAGAAAAATGGAACAAAAAAGAAAAGGGTGAGCTCAACTAGCCCAGTAAAGAATATTATGACTAAGATAATGAACAACAAATTATCGTTAGGCTTCAACAAATCAGATAAAATATAATGGACAACAAGTTTTAGATCAGTATTCACAGCATAAATAACAATTCATTAGAAGAGTTTAGTAAAGAATGAAATCTACTATCACCTATGAATTTAAAAGTTCATCATCAATATTTTATCCATGTAACATCAATCAATATACATCTTGAATCAAATATTCATCTTTGCACTACGGGCCAAAGATATTCACTTGTATCACCAGTTGGTTATGTTCATCTCAATCCCTGTCCATCTTTGCACTACGAGCCAAAGATATTCATCAGGTAATCATTCATCTTTGCTCTACCGACCAAAGATATTTATCAGATAATCATTCATCTTTGCACTATAGGCCAAAGATATTCAAATATATCACCATTTAGGACTGAGGATGATAAAAAATATCTTAAAGAAAACGAATCTATTGATATAAAAGATCAAAGATTAGGAATTCGTACTTCGGTTTATCCAAGTTCAAAAATACTCCATAATAATCAATTGTGGAGCAGAATTCAAAAATGAAGATCAAAACATGGATACAATCAAAGATAGTAACCATAATAAATAACTTGGACAAAGAAAAGAAAATTTTATTTTTTTGTGAGTAGTGTCGTATTCATGAATAGTGTCGTATACGTGAATAGTGTTATATATGTGAATAATAACCCCGACATGAAAAGATAGAAATTCCACAAGAAAAATCATACTTTGTGAATAGTACTCGTGAATAGTACCGTATTCGTGAATAATGTCGTATACGTGAATAGTGTTGTATACGTGAATAGTAACCTCGACATTAAAAGGTTAAAATTTTACAATAAAATTCATCCCAATATTTTCGGTATAATGATATTAATGAAATAACATCATTTACGAAGAAAATAACATCTCTTACCTCAAAAGAATAGTACTTCTGACTGGAATATTGAATGTAATGTTGAAGGAAACTTTCACTGAATAGCAACTCTCAAAGTATTTAAATACTCACAAAAATACGCTCGATAATATATATAAAGAGAGAAAACTTATGATTCTGGTGTGATTTTCAATTCTAACTTAAGCACATATTTATAGGAAAATGCTAGAACGCCAAAACAAAATAAATTAATAAAATAATATTTTTTCAAAAATTTTCTACCCACACCTCTTGGACCAAAATTCAGCCACCACCAGTGGGGCCCACCAAAATTCAGATTTTCCACACCAACCAAAAGTGGGGCCCACCTATATTTTTTATAAAAAATATTTAATTTTGAAACTTTAATAATTCATAATAAATAGACCTTTATCAGAAAAATACGAATTTTATGTCCATTTCATAGGAAATTAAATTCTCTACAACTTTGTAGAAGAAAGTTTTTCCAAATTCCAAATAGAAAATGTTCGAAATCCACATACGGATTATTTTTAATACCTCCATTCCTACAAAATACTTATAAAACACCTTAGCATTAATTCATTCCTTTATATCCACACAAAATAAATATTTCCATATCCATCATTTATATCCACATAAAATAAATATTTACTTATCATATAAATCAATAATTAATTATTCACAAATAATATTACAGAATCACAATTATGACAACCAATTGTCGTTCTAGGAAAGAAGCGGGCTTTTCGATAAGGATTTCTCCCTTCTTGGCCAAGATTAGGTGGACCGAACCCCTTTCTTAGACAGAACTTCCTTAGACATTGCCAATAATGCTATCTAATAATATTATTCAAATAATATGAATTATTGATCTGATAATGGGAAATAATGTGCAGTAATAATTATTGAAACAACAATAATATAAAATATCAATGCAACAATTATTGAATCAATAAAATAAAATATTGAACAGTAATTACTGTAAAACTTATTGAGTAGTGCCTTCTTACGTAAGAATCAATAATTCAAAAATACTGTGCAATAACGTGTGCTACTGTGCAACCACGCGTATTACTGTATTTTAACAACTAGGTATTCCAACAGTGTTAATGGTAACAATTACGCCGTTATTTATAAAAACTCAAACTTGTCATTTTCTTCATCCAATTTTTTTCCGTTATGGGGCCCACAAATGGCTACGTCGTCATGCGAATATTCTCAGACAACAAGAATATTCCACGACCAAACGAATATTCACCGACAACAATAAATATTTTATAACGACTTGCTTATTTTGAAAAATTTGCACATTTCACCCATAACCAAAGTATTATATCAAATTAACACCTTATTATTCAAAATAGTAATTAGAGGAAATTTAATTTTATTAATAAAAAGTCGGGTTGATGGCATTAGACCTTCGCAAGGTATTACCAAGGGTAGATTTCATTAGCTTTGATCATCGGTTTTATAAACTCTGTGTTCGGGCAAATACCAATGATTGATGTGTAGACCCGCAGTTGGACCGGGCGCATTTTTTCATCCGACATTTGGATAGAGATCCTTCCGAGGTGGATACTTTTGATCCTTCCAACTTAGGGGCTGGCCCTTCAGGTGGCCCATATTCAGATGATTTTGCCAGTGCAGATCCTCCGTTATGTCGGCCTTATATCCCTGTAAGAACTCAAATTTTTGGAAAATATTAAAATAAGAATTTAGTAGATAAAATTCTTAAATCATGAGATGGGTTCGAATAATAATATATATGTGATACGAGGTATGTAGTATTGTGTTACATAGGGTAATATGAGCTATGTAACAAGTGATGTTGTGTTTAATAAATATATATCATTATTATATATTTGTTATAAATTGTAGAGATGAATTAGTAAAGAAGATGGGTAAAATTTATCTATTGATATTAAATAATTTATGTGAAATTATATTATCATAGTAAGTTGGTGACATTAAATTTCTTTGATAATCACCAATTTCTTGAGTATATGTACGAGTAAATATTAAGTCTAAGGCAGTGCAACAGTACCCTTTAATAGTGGATGTATACGAGCTGGGCTAAACAATTCCTTCAGAGAGCGGGGGTATATACGAATTAGTAACCGATCTAACTCATTGTGAAAATGGTGTAGACGAGACGAAAACCAATTTGTTGGTTGTTTGTGGAAAACCACTCAGTGTACTATATTGAATACTATTAAAGACTTAACGCGTGCTAGGATTAGACTTGTGTTCCTGTACGTTGTTGAAGAGAGAAGAAAATCGATATACCTTTAATTTGGTTAGAGAATTATTAAGTAATTTGATACACGGCGAGAAATGGAGATTAAAGGAATGTATATATGAGTTATATTTTGAATTTTGTGTTATTGGTGGAAATAAATACTATAAATGAGATTTTATAGTTGAGAAAAGTAGAGATTTAAAACTCAAAGTTTGATTATTAAAGAAAATAGTAATCCATGATGTGGAATCAAAAAAGGGGTAAAATGTAAGGTTGACCACTGAACTTTAAGGGTTTTTGGATATTGATCCCTTTTCTTTTGTTCAACGCATTTTGAGCCCTTTTATATTAAAAAAATTGGACTTCAAGCCCCTTTTGCCAGATATGCGTTGACTTGCTAACGTGGCGCCTATGTGGCACATGTAGCATATCTGATGTGGGTATTTTTTTTTTATTTTACATGTGTCATATATGATGTGGCGAATATTGGACTTAACCCAAAAAATTTGTTGCACCACGGGTTTGATTTGACCCAACACACAATTTTGACCCAATTACCACTTGAGCACCACGGGTTATTTGTTTTATTTTCGTAAGGATTATGATTTATAACTGAACAAATAATTTCCCTCAAATTAAAACAAAACCCCTTTTTTTGGATCTGCTGAGTCTCGATCTCTATCTCTTTCTCAGCACCCAATGACACACGTATAATTTATATTAAATAAAATAAAATTTATATTAAAAATTGAAGGGCATTTTAAAAAATGTAAAAGAAAAATTAAAAAATTATTTCCAACAACCCAGTTTTCTAGCTTTTTATATTAGATTTTTCACCGCACATTCTTCATTAAAGTTTTAAAAAATCCAGACACTAATTACTATCCACAATTTTTTACTTTTAATTTTTTTTTTTAAAAAACAATGCATTTCTAGAGAAGGACAATTTGTATGATTCGTGTGGCATGATCTATCACATAGTCCTGATACATATTATAAAATTAATATACAAGACTAGATAAGATTATAAAGGTAACTCACAAATTACCATTTAAAAAACAAGATCAATACATATATTCACACACACACACACACACACACACACACAATATATATATATATATATTTTTCTTAAAAAGAATAATTTAAACATGAGATCTAAATACTCTATTTAGTTTTAAAATATACTTTTAGATAAAAAGATATAATAATAAAATAAAAAAGTCCGAAAAGATGGTGATGAGTTGATCCCACGCTACGATTAGATTCCAGAAAACCTAATAGTATACACACAGGCCTCACGCAAATCTGCCGCCTGTCTTTACTCTATAGTCGGACTAATATTTTGAACTTCACCCACATGCCGTACCCACCCCCATGAGATTTCTAGAGAGAGAAAATAGTTTTCCTCCTCGATTTACAGCGAGACAAGAGGTAAACAGACAACCCACAATCCATAAATTTCTCGTCTCTACTCCACCATAAGCAATCATGCCTTCAGGTGCAAAAAAGAGAAAAACAGCTAAGAAGAAAATAGTCCAGCAAACAAACAATAACAACAACACCAACTCCTCGACTCATGGTACTTTGCTGTCTGTCTGAGAAAGAGATAGAGACTGAGACTTAGCAAATCTAAGAAAAGGGGTTTTGTTTTAATTTGGGGGAAATTCTTTGTTCAGTTATAAATCATAATCCTTGCAAAAATAAAGTAGCTAACCCGTGGTGTTCGGGTGGTCATTGGGTCGAAATTTGAGCAGCGACAAATTTTTTGGGTTAAGTCTAATATTCACCACGTCATATATGCCATATGTAAAATTAAAATAAAAATACACACGTCAGATAAGCCACGTGTGCCACATAGGCGCCACGTGAGCAAGTCAATGCATATCTAGCAACAGGGGCTCGATGTCCAAATTTTTTAATAGAAAAGGGCTCAAAAATGATCAATTAAAAGCCAAAATTAAAATACCCAATCTACAGCGCAAAGTTCGATCGTCGGCCTTGCATTTTACCCATCAAAAAAGAGGTTCATTTTAGATGAGTTATCATTTATGAGGTATATGTGAAGTATTTAGGAGCGTAGATTATATCTCTGCTAAAACAGTAATTTGTTGTGTTTGAATTTTGTATGGCGCAGCTGTGCCATTTCCAAGCCTATGACCAGCGCAGCTACGTTGGTCTATAAGATGTTCTGAGAAAGTTTGTGGAATTTAAAAATACAAAAAATGGATACTAAGGTCTCATAGGGATAATAAAATCTTAAATGATGTTTTAACTTGTCCATGAATGGATTTGAATAAGAGTTAATTAATTAATTAGCCCAAAATAAATATGGTTAATTAAGAGATATTATAGAATATTATATTATGAAGCTTAAGAGATATTGTTAAGAGAGAGATATTGTTTTGGAACAATTTATGGAAGAAGTGAAATGAAAGAATTATATTATATTAATTAGTGGAGAAAATAATAATTATTAAGGAAATGGTTATTTGGATAACGATGTTATGAATATAAGTTCATAGTATATACTCATTTAAGGTAATTAAATATTAAGGTAAAGTGTGACACCTAAGCTTTACATTAAATGGATATTGAATAAAGTGGAATTGGGGAAAAGCCAAATGTGGCCTAGACCCCTAATATTTTATTGTAGAGATAATGAACTTGAGTTATATAACACTAGTAGATGAGATAAATGAGCCTTGTGTGGCTTGAGTATTAAAGTTAAACTAGAATGAAGGTTTAACTAGAATTATTAAAAGAGAATTAATGGAAAGATAATAGATGATTGATAATAATCATTGTGATATTAAAGTGTGATAGAAAATAATGGGTTGAAAGTACCCACCTGAATTATATTTAGCCAAATTAAAATATTATTTGGACTAGCCCAATGTACATGGTATATAAGATTATGCATTTGTGTATATTTCCTATATGTGCGTAGGTACATATATATGTGTATATATATGCCCATAACTTACTTTAATGTAGTAATATTAAATCATTATAATTGATTTAATAAGCCCAAAAAGAATTAATTTTAGTAGAATGAGGACCATTCTACTAAAAAAAGTAAGGAAGTAATGTAACTTGTCCCATTTTCAGCGTCCCAAATAATAATTAGCCGTGCATAGGCCAATGGCCTAACTCTACTATTGCTGAGAAATAAATAGGCTAGAATGCTTGCTAATGATTGCTATAAAAATTACTGGAGAAGGAGTTGGTAACCAACTCTTCTCAATCCACTGACTTCTTCTTCTTCACTTTGGTTTAAATTTGTGGGCAAAGCCATTATTTGGACAATGACTTCCCTATAAATAGGGACTCCTTCTTCTTACCCATTTGATAAATTGTCTGAGAATTTGATTAAGGAAGGTCAATAGAATTGATAGCAATTGGTGGATTGAAGTGTTATAATTAGCAAATTCAAGCAATATAGAGGTAATAACACTATCACAAATGCTCTTGATTTCCTAAGTTTTGAATTCCTTAGTAATGTTAAGAAAAATACTTACTTTTGAGTGATAAAATTGATGGCTAAGGATTGTTATAATCCATGAATTGTTGATAGATATTAATAATATAGTCATACGCAAAAACAATGGAAGTTAGACGGACCAATTTGGTTTAGAAACAAATTCGTATTGAATGAATGATGAGTGGGTTTTATGTCTATGATTTGACATCTTTAGGGCTTAATTTGTTTTTAACTTTTAGCATTTTTAGTATTTTGTTACTTGTTCTTGTGTTTTTGTTGTAGGAAATGACTTCGGAAAGGCTAAAACATGAAAATTTGATCTTAGTGGCATTTTCATAATTTCTTAAAAACTACCACCGCCGGGGCGGGCATAAATACAAAGGAAATCGCCGCCGGGGTGGGGGTTCATGGCCCAAAAATAGTAGCACCCCCCCCCCCAAATTGGGCTTCGATTATATAAAAAACCGTAGGAAATGGGTATCGAGAGAGATAAAGATGTTTTCAGAATTTGAGTTCAAGAAGGATTGGTTCGAGCTGATTGATTCAAGGACATCCATGAGGACTTAAAGACATATAAAGAGGCCTAAAATGAGGAAAATGGTAAGGATTAAAGGAGGATGATTCCATTAGATTAGATTATGACAAAACCCTAGTTCTTATTAGTTTTAGAGATTGAAGCAAGTTGGAGACCATTGAAGATCAATAGTAGGAGCTTTAGGAAGATGGAGATTTGCTGACGACAGATTTATTCTTCACTCTATTCTTATTTTTGTTTTTTAATGTTTATTCAATTATGGATTCTTGGTTTTAATTCATTAATCATGAACTAAATCTTTTGTTTAAGATTACAATAGAACTTATTGCATAGTTTATTTTAGTATGCTTCTTTATTAATTATTGTGATTATTCTTGGATTATCTATCATGGTTTGTGTTTATTGCTTAATTTCCTAGCTAACAATTACCGTGATAATCTATGAACTCGAGAAATGAATTATAGATTTAGATCTGATCATAATAGCATGTAATTGTATTTTCTACATGGCGTTGGAATTCATAATTTATGTATAGGATATAGATATACATATTCATTGCATGTAATTAGAAAAAGAACTTGTGCTTCAAATTATCTTTAATTGTAATTCATATAGAGATATAGTGAATTAGTTAATTAGGGTGTTCTTCTTAATTCTATCATCTGTGGATTTAAGTTGATTTGAGTATGATGCATTAAGAGATGGTCATATTTACATGTGTTCTTGATTAACAATTCAGAATAGTGAGTTTAATTGATAAGTAGTGTATTAATTTAAATAAAGCAATAAGTGAAGTTGTGATCTTAAATCTCTATAATCTGATTTTTAATTAGTGGCAATTAGAATTAGTTTAATTAAATAATTTAATTTATAATATTAAATTGATTGTTTAAATTAAATTGGTTTGGTAAAGAGTTAGTATTTGGTAATTTGTATTAATAATTCAACGTGGGAACGATACTCTACTTTTACTTTATTACTTGTTGACCACGTATACTTGCGTGTTGTGCGTAACTAGATTTTACCAAACAATGAATTCGCTAAATTTGTTAAAACATAAAAATTTAGTACGAACATGAGTTTTAGATTAATATTTGGGTTAGTTAATGTTTATGTTAATTGTTGATTATTTTGTATGTTGTAGTTTTATGAGTTACAAACCCATAGAATCGAAAACAAGCTAATTTGGATGTGTATAACTAATGTTGTGAAAATCGAAAGGAGTATGGGTCTGTAAAATCGCAAAGAATAGAACTTGAAGAAGTCGCTTACGCCTCATTTGACACAATTGTTGTCCGCCAAGCCCATTTTGGGCGAAAGCTCTGTGGGACATCGTCGGTTAACGGTAAGACTACTTTGACCTGCTGTAGTAAATTAGGAATAACTTTTTCAGGATTGAGGATGATTCGAAAAGATAACGAGTAGACCTACAACTTTCTTTCTTTAAGTTTTTTGATTTGAAGTCGTTAAGAGGGGTAAAAATGTCCATCTTTGTGACTATTACGTATTCAAAGGTGATCGAAGGGCGTCAGACGAGCACATACGCAAGTATAGTGCTCCCGATGATGGAATATGTTAATCTAAGTGATAAAACATAAATATGCATGATATTAGACATGACATATAAGATTACCTTACTCATAATGGAATGCTTTAGCATGATTTAGTATGTGTTTTGAAAAGAAACTTGGAGTTTTGAAAACAAATATTGACGAACCTTGGGTCTTTGAAGTTATGATATTTTAACACATATATATTGTTGAGTTGTGAGTATACCTAAGCATGAGAAGTGATTTAAAGTTGCTTTATTTATTATCAACTTATAATAACTTAGTTGAAAATGATTTCTAAAGAAAACTTGAAACTTTGAGAACGAACTTAAAGTAACTCGTGTACTTAAAGTTCAAAACGTGATAACATACATACATGACTTAGTTGGCTATGAAATGAGATTTAAAGTTGCACCTAGTTGCTTTAACTTGGCCTAGAATGACTTTTAAAAGTGAACTTGAACGCCTTACGAAACTAAGTTTTTATAAACATGGCTTACATGTGTGCTTATCTAGGTAGACACTATATAAGTTGTGCGAGTATGAATTGTAATGAGTTCTCAAATGATGAACTATACTAATGAGTTGAAAAAATGTGAGCATACGTGTTATAGGCATTTAATGTCTCTATGTGATGAAATGGTTAAGGTAGTTCATTCCTTGTACATGAACCTACATAGCCTTGTTAGAAAATTTAAGTAAGTCTTTAAAGTGTGAAAACAACTTAAAAGTAAACCCAAGAGACACCCAACTTGGGCTAAGACCTATTAATATGTGGATAAGTTATAACTGTCAAGCATGCTAAGAACCCAGATGAAACCAGAAAATAAATACTCAACATTGGTCGTGCCAGGAACACGACACAACCGCTACCCGTCCCAGTTAAATTGCAGTAGCAATTTTGCACTGATGGGCAATGATGCCTGATTATTTTAACTGTGATTCAGACCTTAAAGCATATAGGTATGAATGTCTCAAGTTATAATACTTGACATAAAAAATGTTTTAAATATATGAGCATGTAATGGTTATATAAAACATAGAGTTGTTAAATTTTTTTAAGGTTTGCAAAATTCAAGACTTATGTGAATCATGCATCTATGAGTTTTAAATGTGTAACGAACATATAGCCAGTCAAGTGTAATATATATATATATATATATATATATATATATATATATATATATATATATATGAATATTGATGTCAAGAGTGGTTAAGGTATACCTATACATACCTAGCCATTCTAAGAGTATTATGAGAAAGTGAAATGTAGGTTTCACAAACCTAGTTAGGAAACAATTTAACATTATTATTATATTAAGAATGTATGAAATATATGACTAATGGATATGAATCCATGATTATATAACTGTGTAGGAATACACGAAGTGCAGATAACTATAAGCAGTTAAGTCCTAGTTGATAAACTACGAATTAGGCAAGTCTTTCAGTTCCTATTTGATATATGAATTCGATAACTGTTAGTTGAGCTATATTATGCTATGAAAATCTTGATGTATATATATCAAATGCATATGAGACATGTATGAAAGTTGAAAGTTGATCTTTGATGATATGCTTGTGAAGTAAATCTCTATGTCTATTATGTGAGAAGTAACATGCGTAGTAAATATTAATTGATTATGAATACATGAACTGAGTATGTTATTATATGCTATGTGCTACATGAAAACTGTTAGAATTGATGGGCTGTCGAGCTCACCCTTGCAAATAACCACTTTTGCAGGTTAAGGACTCATGGTAAAGTACGTGCTACTTGATTGATAAAGTTCAATAGCATCAAAGGAGATTGATTTATTTATTTGAATATATTCTCTTGAACCATGTTTAGGTTCTAGGAGATGTACATGATAGTAGTTTACTACGTGTAATACAGGTTCAGTTGTAAAGTGGTACTATGTGATACATAGAGAAATTCGAATCAAGATGTAAAAATTTATACAGTAATTTGAATAGGATGAAACATAACATATTTTGATTCAAGGATATGTAATCGATTCAAGTTAAGAAATCAATAAAATATTTTTCAAAGGAGATTGAAAAAGTTTAAATTATTCTGCATATTTTTATAACATCAAATATTATGTAAGACATGAATGGTAAATGACCAAGATTTGAAACTTATAAAAGTGTGGGGTCATTACATAGATCCTTGAAATAGAAATAATTTATATTCTAAATTGTAATAAGCAAAGTTATATTCATTAAGTTATGAATAAAAGATATAAATATTTTGACGATAGTAGTATCGTGGCGGACCGGATCCGAGGTTCGAAGGGAACCGGATTTAAGGGTGTCACAGGTTGGTATCAAAGCTGTAGGTTATAAATTTAGGTAGGAGTGCCTTAGGCTATAACCTGAGAGAGAGAAAGATAAAGATTAAAATATATAAGGGGAGATTCAAAGAAGGATCTTGAAGTATATAGAAAATGAGAATTTAGGAGTTTCCCAACTCCGGTAATAAAACTGTTAAGATGATGTCTATAAGAAGAAGATGACAAATATAAAAAGAATGAACTCAAATGGAGTTTAGTTGATAACGGGAAAGAACCCTGAGGTAAACCGATGATCATGACGTGATCAGATTAAGCTATAAAATGATAAATTGTCTGTAACAACTAAGTGGCTATAGCTTGATGCTATAAGAGAATGTACTATGAAATAGTACAAGATAAACTAATGGGGAGTTGTAAATGATGAGATACAAAAAATTCATATCGAGCAGAGAGCAAGTTAAGAGTGAGATAGAGTTAAGTGGGATTTCAATTGAAGACTCATGTGAGAAGTGAGTTGTACAAACCTTTGTATGGGCGGAGGCTTTGTGCTCGTGCTCGGTTCCTCACAGTGATAATCATTGGAATGTTGGTGTCGCGCTATCGATATGCTTATGGTGAGAAGGTGATTCTTTTCTCATATCATATTTGATAGATACAGACTATTAAGATTAAGATAGATAATATTAAGATTAGGCGTGAGTTCTTAAAACTCATGCATATAGTAAGTTCGTGACTAACAATCACATGGTATGTTTTGGAACTCCTCAACGAATAGACGCTTATGGTCTGACTAGGATAAGTTCTTAAACTCATATTATTGTGGCAAGTTCTTTAATTTCCAAAGTGTGGTAAGTTTGATGAACTATACTGGGTATAGAAAACTTCTGAGGTAAGAATTAAGCAAATTTTGGTATAGTAAGCATTGATGGTGTTAGAGATTGATATAATGAAGCAATGGAGTAAAGATTAAAGTTGATGGAGAAACATGGATTTTCTAAATCTTCTAGCTTTGCTAGATTTTCAAAATTTATTAACTTCGTGCTGATGTTTGCACTTCTTTTTTCTCGAAAAACAATGGATCATTTGATTGAACCAATTATGTTTAAAAATAATATCGTTATTCATATGTCTATGCTAGTTGTTTTGGCTAAGACAAAAATGATTTGAAAATTTTCAAAATATATTTCTGACCATGTACATCATTTGATATAGTGTAGAAATGGTAAACGATAGAGTCATCAATGCAGTTGAACCTAGTGTTGGTTGTGATTGAAAGATCATCAGCCCACTATGGTATGATGTAATATGACAAAGTCAGATAATGGCGGAATCCTCAATGTACTACTCATCTAGTATGGCATCATAACGTCATAAAAGAATTTTTGGTTTTCTTTTAAATTATGAAGAAGGTCAATTAAGTTGGCTAAATTATTTCGATTGATGTTCGAATTGTTGATAAAAGTCTAAGCTATTTAATTCGGCTAGACAACTGTTGAAAAATATTTATGGCATTCAAGCATTCTTAAGTATTTATGTAAAACCAGATTGCTTTGGTATGGATTCAGATGTTGAAAAACTGAGGTGAACAACCCTATAAGGGGACTTATTTTTGGGGACAATAGTTCTAAGCGTAACGTATATAGTCATTACAAAACACAATGTTGCGCCCAACGTAGTAGTACAATAGGCTGGCCACCTAGTGTACGTGTAGAGGGTGTTTTCAGTCTTTGTGATTGATAAACACTCTGGTTAGAGAAGAGTTCACGGTCTTATGACTCCTCAGCATAATTTGGAATCTAAGATTTTTCATACTACTTCCCGATTTTTAAAAAATTATGGAAGATTCTTATTCTTCTGAAGGATGACTGTAATAAGTAGAATGTTCCTTAGAAAGGAAAAAGTTGTAGAATGCATTGAGAAAGTTATAATAATAAAAACTTCAGAAAAGAGAATGGATAAAATTATTCAAAAGAATATGTAATATTCAGAATAGCACCGAGTAGAGGAGGTTTCGGTGATTCCGAGGATATAATCTTTATAAGGGGAGAGGATGTAAGAACCCGAATTTTTATAAAATATTAAAATAAGAATTTAGTAGATAAAATTCTTAAAGCATGAGATGGGTTCGAACAAGAATATATATGTGATACGAGGTATGTAGTATTCTGTTACATAGGGTAATATGAGCTATGTTATAAGTGATGTTGCATTTAATAAATGTATATCATTATTATATATATGTTAAAAATTGTAGAGATGAATTAGTAAAGAAGATTGGTAGAAATTTATCTATTGATATTAAATAATTTATGTGAAATTATTTTATCATAGTAAGTTGGTGACATTGAATATATTTGATAATCAACAATTTCTTGAATATATGCACGAGTAAGTATCAACTCTAAGGCAGTGCAACTGTACCCTTTAATGGTTGATGTATAGGAGCTGGGCTAAACAATTCCTTCAGAGAGCGGAGGTATTTACGAATTAGTAACCGATCTAACTCACTATGAAAATAGTGTAGATGAGACGAAAACAAATTTGTTGGTTGTTTATGGGAAACCACTCAGTGTACTATATTGAATACTATTAAAGACTTGATGTGTGCTAGGATTAGACTTATGTGTGTGTATGTTGTTAACGAGAGAAGAAAATCGATATACCTTTAAATTGGTTAGAGAATTATTAAGTAATTTGATACATGGCGAGAAGTGAAGATTAAAGGAATATATATATATATATATATATATATACGTTATATTTTTAATTTTGTGTTATTAGTGGAAAGAAATACTATAAATGAGATTTTATAGTTGAGAAAAGTAGAGATTTAAAACTCAAAGTTTGATTATTAAAGAAAATAGTAATCCATGATGTGGAATCAAAGAAGAGATTGATTTTAGATGAGTTATCATTTATGAGGTATATGTGAAGTATTTAGGAGCGTAGAATCTATCTCTATGAAAATAGAAACTTGTTGTGTCTGAACTTGGTATGGCAAAACTGCGCCATTTCCAAGCCTATGACTAGCGCAGCTACGCTGGTGTGTAGGATGTTCTAAGAAAGTTTATAAAATTTAAAAATTCAAAAAATAGATACTAAGGACTCATAGGGATAATAAAATCTTAAGTGATGATTAAGTTGTCCATGAATGGATTTGAATAAGAGTTAATTAATTAATTAACCCGGAATAAATATGGTTAATTAAGAGATATTATAGAGTATTATATTATGAAGATTAAGAGATATTGTTAAGAGAGATATTGTTTTGGAACAATTTATGGAAGAAGTGAAATGAAATAATTATATTATATTAAGTAGTGGAGTACATAATAATTATTAAGAAAATGGTTATTTGGATAAAGATGTTATGAGTATAAGTTCATAGTATATACTCATTTAAGGTAATTAAATATTAAGGTAAAGTGTGACACCTAAGCTTTACATTAAATGGATATTGAATAAAGTGGAATTGGGGAAAAGCCAAATGTGGCCTAGACCCCTAATATTTTATTGTAGAGATAATGATCTTGAGTTATATAACTCCAGTAAATGAGATAAATGAGCCTTGTGTGGCCTTAGTATTAAAGTTAAACTAGACTGAGGGTTTAACTAGAATTATTAATAGGGAATTAATGGAAAGATAATAGATGATTGATAATAATCATTGTGATATTAAAGTGTGATAGGAAATAATAGGTTGAAAGTACCCAACTAAATTATATTTAGCACAATTAAAATATTATTTGGACTAGCCCAATGTACATGGGATATAAGATTATGTATTGGTGTATATTTAAAATATAAGTATATTTCCTATATGTGGGTAGGTACATATATATATATATATATATGTGTGTGTGTGTGTGTGTATATATGTGCCCATAACTTAATTTAATGTAGTAATATTCAATCATTATAATTGATTTAATAAGCCCAAAAGGAATTAACTTTAGTAGAATGATGACCATTCTACTAAAAAAGTAAGGAAGTAATGTAGCTTGTCCCATTTTCAGTGTCCCAAATTATAATTAGCCGTGAATAGGCCAATGGTCTAACTCTACCATTGTTGAGAAATAAAAAGGCCAGAGTGCTTGCTAATGATTGCTATAAGAATGGCTGGAGAAGGAGTTGGAAAGCAACTCTTCTCAATCCACAGGCTTCTTCTTCTTCCCTTTGGTTTAAATTTGTGGGCAAAGCTATTACTTGGACAATGATTTCCCTATAAATAGGGATTCCTTCTTCTTCTTTCCCATTTGATAAATTGTCTGAGAATTTGGTTAAGGAAGGTCAGTAGAATTGAGAGCAACTGGTGGATTGAAGTTCTATAGTTAGCAAATTCAAGCAATCAAGAGGTAATAACACTATCACAAATGCTCTTGATTTCCTAAGTTTGGAATTCCTTAGTAAAGTTAATAAAAATACATGTTTTTGAGTCACAAAATTGATGGCTAAGGATTGTTATAATCCATGAATTGTTGATAGATCCGATAATATAGTCATATACGAAAATAACGAAAGTTAAACGGAGCAATTTGGTTTAGAAACGAATTCGTAGTGAATAAATTCGCTAAATTTGTCAAAACATGAAATTTTAGTATGAACATGAGTTTTGGATTAATATTTGGGTTAGTTAATGTTTACGTTAATTGTTGATTATTTGGTATGTTGTAGTTTTATGCGTTACAAACCCATAAAATCAAAAACGGACAAATTTGGATGTTTATAACTCATGTTATGAAAATTGAAAGGAGTATGGGTCTGTAAAATTGCGAAGAAAATAACCTAAGAAGCTATTTTGCCTCACTAAGCATAGTTGCACTGCACCCAAGGCCATTTGGGGCGCAGCTACACTGGACATCAGTGTCGGGTAGGACTGCTTTGAGCTACTATAGTAAATTAGGCATAACATTTTCATACAAACTCTGATTGAGGTGATTCAGGATGATTCAGAAAGATAACGAGTAGACATACAACTTTTGTTCTTTAAGTTTGTCGATTTAAAGTCGTGAAGTGGGGTAAACATATCCATCTTTGTGACCGTTACATATTCAAAGGCAATCGGAGGGCATCAGATGAGCACATACGCAAGTATAGTGCTCTCGACGATGGAATATGTTATTTTAAGTGATAAAACATAAATATGCATGATATTAGACATGACATATAAGATTACCTTACTCATAATGGAATGCTTTAGCATGATTTAGTATGTGTTTTGAAAAGAAACTTGGAGTTTTGAAAATGAATATTGACGAACCTTGAGTCTTTAAAGTTATGATATTTTAACACATACATATTGTTGAGTTATGAGTATACCTATCGACGTCGGGATTTTTATTTGTCCCTTTTGTGTTCTTGTTCTTTTGTGTTCTCATGTTAGGTGAGATTTGTTTGAAAAAATAAGTTATGAAAAGGTCCAACATGTATATGTCGACGATTTTCCTGTAAGAGTCGCCAGTTGGTGTTTTTAACTAGTTGAACCAATGCAACCGAGAAAAGGTTTGTACATTGACCCAGTGAAGTGACACTGCTAAACGGGTCTGATGAAACCGAGATTCATTTGGATTTGAGGGCTTGATTATGCGGAGGGAAGGTGTTAGGCACCCCCCGACATCTGTGTTGCCACGGTGACCGCCACTTTTCAAGAAACTATTATATGAATGTATGTGTGTGTGTGGGTCAATGTGTTGTTATTTGGAAGTAGTGTGAGGCCTCATTCACACCTATATACAAAGGGTTTGAATTTGTATAAAAAATTCAGTTTTAGCAAGATATAGCAATGAGGTTTTGTAAAAGATGTTTTTCAAACCTTGTGCTCAATAGTAATTGAGACCTTTTCATACTTTCATTTTATTAAAATGTTCGGCTTGGTTGTTTTTATTTTCGAAATATGAAGCATCTTCGAGAAAATAATATATAGTAGTGCCGAACTCCTCATGGGAATGAAAGCCATCTAAGGAAATTCAAACACCGTGAATAATTTACAAGTCGCCATAACCTGAAAATGTCCATCACGGAATCAATCTAGATTCATGAAATCAATCTGTGATCACATGATTCCTAGGCTCACATGATGCCGCAGCTTTATATATAAAAGCGATAGCGATTATATATATAAAAGTTGTAAATATATATATATATATATATATATATATATATATATATATATACGACACGATCAACCACCACGAAAGAACTTCCATGGGGATCGAAAATGTAAATATATAAGAGCAAAGAAAAATATATATGGAGACATGATCAACCACCACGAAGCACCTCCATGGGGGATAAATAATGTAAATAAAGCAGTAAATGCGATCAACCGCCACGAAGTAAACTCTAGGCTATACTAAATGTAAAGAAAGCAATAAAAATGATTAACTGCCACGAAGTAAACTCCAGGCAGGACGGAATGTAAATAAAGCAATAAAAGGCCACGAAGTAACTCCAGGCCTGACAGCAATGTACATATATATATATATATATATATATATATATATATATATAAGCGATAAACACACATGATATATATCGATCCCGATCTATGTTTATCCGGTGCTCATCAAATGTTCGATATGTATTATATATATATACACACACACTTATATATCTGAACTATTGTTAGATTCTGTTCGATGAGCCTGAATTTTACATCCGACAATAGTTCATATATATATATATATATATATACACATATATATATATATATATAATAAACAAGTAAACGCTCCAAACATTAGTATAGGCTCAATTTAGGCATAACTCGATAATGTTAGTCCATATATATATATATATATATATATATACATAGAAATGAAAACCACATACCAAAGTTCGGGCATACACACCCAACACGACTCTCAATGTGAAGAAGAGTGTGTGCAAAGATGAAGAGAAAGGCTTTATAATGTGTAAGAAGGCTTATAGTGGGCTGCCAAAGAAGACTTTTATGACTTTAAGTGGATGAACACTCGGCTCTCGCTAGTAAAAATATAGCTATATTTGAGCTAACAAGTGTTTAAAATGAGAAAGCACTCAATATGGGGTGTGTACAGAGCAAATTTGACAAGGCTTCCTCGCCTTTTTCTCTTATCAAATGGCCACCCCAAGCCCTCTATTTAAAGAGGGGGGAGCCGCAAGTGTACCTGCGGCAACCGCAGATGTACCTGCGGCTGCCCGGGGTGTCCGGAGCTCCGTGGGTCCCGCTGTCTCGAAGTACGTGCACTTTGTGCACGACAATGTTTGCTCGAGCTTCTAGAACGTCAATCCGAGCATTCAATTGAGGTGTATAAGACCTGTTTTGGCATACTTTTGTCGAGAGCTATGCAATGACATGGGATTAGAGGTTTTACGAAGTCAAGAAGATGGAACCATGTCTTATCTCTTCGAGCTTCAAATTCTATCCGGTGTGCTGCCTTGCGTGGTAGTCACTCGGGATTGAAACTCCTTGGTTCTTGTGGGACATTTTTGTGTATGTATGTATAAAATGTTTAGACGGCGAAATGTGGGGTCGAGGTGGAAAAATGGTAGCTTTGCCCCTCAACGGGGTTATCTCCAGTTTGGGCTGATAAAGTAAACGTTGCTCAAGCTTATCTCTGAGATTGGACTGTTGTAAGTGCTAAAGGTCCTCAGGGTCATCTCTGAGGTGTGCCTATCTTCCCGGGGTTATATCAAGTTTGGGCTGATAAAGCAAACATTGCTTAGGGTTATCTCTGAGATTGGACTGCTGCTTATGCTGAAGGTCCTTAGGGTCATCTGTGAGGTGTGCCTGTTTTCCCGGGGTTATCTCTGGGTCTTGTATTGAATGCCTCGGTGTGAGTTCCAAGGTTGAAGCTGCATGCATTTGAAACAAGCATTTCGGGGGTTATCACCAGAACTGTAACATCACTTCTTAGGGTTATCTCCAAGGTTGACATTATCTTTCCCGGTTTTGTTTTCGGGACTAAGACTGAATATCTCGGGGTTATCTCTGAGATGGATTGGTATTCTCCGGTGGAATTTTTGGTATTTGAACTGCATGCCTTGGGGTTATCTCCAAGGTTTGAAATGCTACTCCCATTGTGTTTTCCGAGATGGACTGAACCTCCGGTGGTATTTCCAAGATGAATATGAGCTCTCTTTCAGGGTTATCTCTAAAAGACGTTTCTGCCTTCCTAAAATGTTAGTAACAGGTGTACAAAAAATTTTAAGTGTCTATAGATGCCCCTCTTTTTCATATTCATGCAATGCAATAGCATGAATAGGATAAAGAATCCTAGACACTTGAAATGCAACAAGATATATATGAAGCCATGTGCAGTAATATGATACAAATGTATGATGCGTGCATTTTGTTGGATTGTTCTCCAACATAATGGGAAGATTGTCGGCTCCCTATTTCTTCTACCGGGGACGACAATAAAGAAACAGCCTGATGAACTGTCATGGACACGTGATCCACAGCTACCAAGAATCTCTAGGATTGTTTACGTTTGGGTAATCACCAAAATCTTGAATCCTTGATACAAACTTTCCACTGAAGATATATCTCTCATGTGCAAGAGACTCTATGGGGATGTGTGTTTTCTATTTGGGGATGTGTGTTTTCTGTTTGGGGATGTGTATAACATATTCCATAATCGGTCCTCCCCGATGAGGATGGTCTTCCCTGGTTTGTATCACCAGGACATACCAATGTTCTGTTCGAGTTACTTCCAATAGTATGTATCGTCAGGGTTGCCTGACCCTCGTTGATATGTATATCACCGAATAATATCCCTTTTGGGCAAACTGTCTAGGTTTCTTGACCTTCATTGATGTGTGCATCAACAGATGAGTTGCATTGTAACCCCCATCGGGGATCCTTGTTGATACGTGCACCAGTAGATGAAATCATCGAATGGCTTCTGATGCTTCGATGGATTTACTTGCCATCGGTTAAAATAACGTCAAAGTTGTCTGACCTTCATTGACCTGTACATTAATGGATGAGTTATGTTGTAACCCCCGCCAGGGATTCCTATGGATTCAGGCTGATGACCCTATATTTGACGGTATCGGACCTGTGTGAGGCATTGCTGAGCATGATTTTGCAAAAGCAGAATTCATTGTTGTAGTGAACCTTGTGTTTGGGCGAAGACTAATGAGTGACTTGTAAAGCCATGGTTAGACTTTGTGAAAACTAGGATTTCAGGCTATTCTGCTCAATTGCATAGCATTTTTACTCCTAATTTATCCTTTTAAGCTTGTGAGACCTCATTTGTAACTTGAACTGGACTAATTGGGAGGGGTGGGACCCATGTAGGGGTGTCACAGGTACACCTACAGCAGCCGCAGGTGGACCTATGGCCAACCGTGGCTACATAATGCCTACAAGTTTCTTTCATAAGTTATTTTTAAGTTGCGTCGCGAAGGAAATCTGAGGGCTTTTCTTCAGATCTACTGAGTTCGGGCGATCATCTGCAAATTCTATCACTGTACAAGTGTTGTACACTGTCCTGGTAATGTATGCATGTATTCTTTTCCAGCTTTTATCCGTTGGAAAATGACTTATCACATGAAATGCATCTAAACACATAGTAGTGCACATGCATGCTGAAATGACTTGATAAAAAATATTCAATATAGTAAATGTTAGTATTAAACCATGCTAAACATAATGATGTGAAAAAATTTAACTTTTGAAACAGTCAAATTGGCACCTTTTACTGTCATTTCTTATCCTATTTGAGGACTAATGAGTAAAGGTGGAAAAGCAAAATAATCCTGATAAGTAGACTACACTTACGGATTTTTTTTAATATGATGTATTAATGCATGTAGGATGTATATGACTGTGGGTAGGTGTGCTACTGAATGGTCACCTAATCATGCCTATGGGCATGTGGATATCCCTATTTACAAAGGGGACTATGGCATAAATTTTCCAAAATATAGGCATTGGGTAGTCATGCATTTTAAATCTACTATAGACGTATGTTAAAATAATGAATGCATGCATATAGTCATAAAATGTATTTTGAAAAGCTTCAGGTTAGAATTTAGCACACCTTTTCTGAGGTGATTTGGAGACTTATTATCCAGATATATGGATCCGGATCAGCCGAGTAGTTCCCGCAGGACTACTTCTGGTGTACAAAGTAGGGCTTCTGAAGTGTCTCGACCCCGTTCTGTTAGGTAGCCTTGTCGTTTGGTGGAGGCAGTGATACGTCCAGTTCATGTTGATGTGCCAGACATCAATGACGAGGAGGAGGATGTACTGGTTGAGGCTCCTGCTGCACATGTTCCCCGTAGGGACCTCTCGAGTATTCAGGTGGTGAACCCAGAGCTTCTAGGTGATTTGAGTCGACACACAAATGAGGTATAAAGTTAGATCTTAATCTTCCTTCTTTCCTATTGATGAGGAGTTAAGGATTCTGATGTTGATCTACATTTGATATAGGTTCCCAGCTTTACACAACCTCGAGAGAACTGGTTCAGCATCCACTCTATGTACCAGGCTTTGCATGATGACTATAGAGCGATTGTACATGGCTGGGGATTCAGGGTGTTCTTTTCCATCCTTCCCCATCGTTGTCCCTGGGGTTTCCTCAGGGCATTGTCTGAGCGCTTGTTTCACCAGACTCAGTCACTCTATTTGCTGGACTGTGAGGTGATGATGACGCCGATGGATTGGCGGTTTATCACAGGTATAGAGTTTGGAGGGGCACCAGTGCCTTGTACGTTGGATATTACCCTGACTGCCGTCAGATTCTTGCTAGGAGTTCCGGTAGAAACAATCAAGGGCAGAACTGTACGTACAGGTTCTTTGAGTATGGATGCTATGAGTGGGCTGTTTAGTGAGCGCATACCTGCTGATGTGAGAGTCAGGGATCGCATTCTTCTGCGATTGTTCCTGATGATCATTAGGGCTGCTTCATAGCTGATAACTCTTCTACGGTGTCATTCGCTTTGATCAGCGCCACTCGACACATGGACCGTATTGGAGAGTATGATTGGGGTTCCTACACCTTTGCCTATTTCCTTAAGGGAATGTGCATGCGTTCGCAGGGCTTAACCAAAGCTTGGATAGGATTCTACCCGTTTCTACTGGTTAGTATTTCTCTTATCTTTTACCATGTACAGGTTAAGAGTGTTAACTGACATCAGATGCTTGCCTTTGTATTGGTAGTTCTGGGCCTATGAGAGGCTCCCATGTTTGTGTCCTGTGAGTATGCTAGGCGTGGATACCTATCCACGAGAACAAAGTTGGCATCATTCCATACTGGCGAGGTCCCTGTAGTTGAGGGTTTCCTCATTGCCGCCTACAGCTGGAGTTGTTGACAATTGATGTCATCACATGGATTCCCTATTCCGGGGAGCACTTGACCATTGGATTTAAGGATGGGTACCCGACTGGTGTTAAGTACGTAATTTCCACCCGTAGGATTCCTCTCTTTACTGATGGAGGATGGGAGCTCTATTTAAGAAAGCGTGCTATCAGGAGCACTACAGGAGAGATTCATATACCGATCGTGTCTCCTGCCAGGCATTATTGGCCTGTTTCGCAGGCACCCGTCATTGATATCCCATTGTTGGGTGTTAACGGTTTTGCATTGTCAGAGGGTCCCTGAACTCAAGAGATATTCTAGCATTGGTTGTTCCCTCGTACCATTGGAGCCCAGACCCGCGTCACTCAGTTCATGGGGGATATGGTTCCTTGATCCGTGATGATGACGGATTGGTTAGTCGGTGTCCGAGATCCGACTCATTTGACATAGATTAACAGTTTGACCCGACAGTTGGACCGGGAACATTTCTTTATCCGGCACTTGGGCAGAGATCCTTCAGAGACAGATACTTTTGATCCTTCCAGCTCTGGCGCTGGCCCCTCAAGTGACCCATATGGCTTTGTCGTGTGCAGATCCTCCCTTGTATAGGCCTGACATCCCTATGGATAGAGATTCAGTGACTCTTGAGGAGTTACATTAGGTGGACAAGATTGATGATGTAGACATTGACACCATTGTCTTCTTCTGATGTGCATTCTCATTATTTCTTTTGATAGGCCTCTATTAGACACTAGGTGGCTTTCCCCCATTCTCGCTATATCTTCTGATATAAGTGCATACTTTGATGGGCATCATGCCACCATGCAGTTAGCCTCAGATCTGCTAGCTCGTGTAGATACCGTTGGGCAGGAGCTTGCAGCGTTACCTCCTTCTTCGGAGAGAGATGTTATGTTATATCTGATAGTCTGCATACACACAGATCCGTAGATAGACTTGTATTTTCATGCACAAACTAGCTTAGCCATTTCGTCATGTACAACACATATGTATATATCAAACAGTATTATATATGGCAGGGAAATATATTTTGATTTACTCCCCTTTCAGTTGTGCCTTAATACTTGCTTGATATTTGCCTGTTTCTTCAAGGCTTGTGATCTTGATGCATTTTGAACTCATCCTTAATATGTAGACATTGATACATCGCAGGATCTTTCAAAATGGATTATTGATCTGTGTGTATCCCTACCATCTTTGATGTCTTGGGACTGGTTTCGGTATGTAGATGTGTAGAGGAGTGTGACTTTTCCTCTTTGAAATTTGCCGCACCACAGATGGTCGCCAGTACTCCTATTTAAGGGAAGCCCAGTTAGTTCTATCTCTTATGGATTGATGTTGCTCTTCAAGGAATCAATAGCAGCTTAGATGCTCGCCAACTCTCCCATTTATGGGGAGGCCAGGTAATTACATCCCTTTGGTCTGAAGCCGATGAAATGTGGTGGATTGAAGTTTAATCCCAGTACTTTGTGACAAGTATTTGTGTTTTGGTAGGGGGTTAGACCGAACCATAAATGGCTGCCTATGTACTCCAATTGAAGAGGAGATCAGGTCTGCGTAGTTTGAACCTGGTGTAAGAGGTTTAACGCTGAATGTGAAAGGTGTAAATGGGTGTAGAAGCTTTATTGATGAAGAAGGGTGTAGAAATGTTTTTGTTGTTTTTGTTTATGTAGAGAAAGGGCAGAAATGTTTTTGTTTATTTTTTCTTGCTACCGGGCCATATAGATTATGGTTGCCTACTTGCTCCCGGGTATCAGGGAGATCAGATCGACATAGTTCGCCCCATGTTCAAGACGATTTGCAGCCAAAAAAGTTTGATCCTATGTTCAGGACAAACTGCAGGGAGGAAAGTTTAATCCCATGTACAGGATAAAACTGTGGGCGTAGAAAAGTTTGATCCCATGTTTTGGACAAACTGTAGGGGTAGAAAAGTTTGATCCCGTGTTCAGGACAAACTGTGGGTGTGAAAGGTTCAATCCCTGGTGGGATAACCAAAATTGTGTAAGATGTGTAATGAAATGAAACCAGGCTGTTGACTCGAGAAGTGTATTTTTCCCTGATGAGGCAGATGGGTAAAAAGGAAAGGTTGTGTGTAGTAAGGGTTAAAGAACTTGAAATGATTGGTGATCTGATGATCCAACGCCATGATGTTTGCTTGCCGGTAACCTCAGACATAGTACCGTTTCACGGTGTCCAAGTTGATAAGCTGCGAAAATTCATCGCCATCCATTTCCTATAGTCTGAGAGTGCCTCCTGTCAATACCTCCTTGACAACAAACGGGCCTTCCCAGTTTGAAGCGAATTTTCCCTTAGACTGATCTTGGTTGTCAATGATCTTCTTCAAAACAAAGTCATGTTGTTTAAACTGCCGTACCAGGACTTTCCTGTTGTAGGATCTGACGATCCTTTACTGATATAACTGACCATGAAAGATAGTCATGATTTGCCTATCGTCTATTAGAGACAATTGGTGATACCTGTCTTGTACCCATTGGTCTTCATCCAGCTGAGTGTCTATCAACACTCTTAGAGATTCCATTTCCACATCTATGGGGAGCACTGCTTACATCCCATAGGCTAATGAATAGAGGGTTGCCCCTGTGGAAGTGCGCATTGATGTTCTGTAGGCTAAAAAAGTTAAAGGTAATAAATCAGGCCATCATTTATGATTGGTGGACATCTTTTGCATGATCTTCTTAATGCTTTTATTAGCCGCTTCAACAGTACCATTCATCTTTGGACGGTAGATGACGGAGTTCAGGTGATTGATGTGGAATTTACTGCATAATTCCTCCATCATTTTGTTGTTGAGATTCTTAGCATTGTCTGATATAATGACCCTAGGTTCTCTATATCGACAAATGACATTGTTTCTAATAAAAGAAAAGATGACTTCTTTGGTAACCTTGGGGAAGGATGTCGCTTCTACCCATTTGGTGAAGTAGTCGATCATAGTGAAAATAAACCGATTCCCATTAAAGGCTTTGGGCTCGATGGGCCCGATCACGTCCATTCCCCGCATTGAGAAGGGGCAGGGCGAACTCATATTGTGGAGTTCCCTTGGAGGGGCGTGGATAGCATTCCCATGAATTTGGCATTGATAACACCTTTTGATGTGATCATCAAAGTCAGCTTTGAGAGTAAGCCAGTAATGCCCTATTTTGAGGATCTTCTTAACAAGTAGGGGACCGCTCATGTGTGGGCCACATACTCGACCATGGATCACATCCATGAGCCTCTGAGCTTGGTCCTTGTCCAGACATCTAAGGATACCTAATCCCGTATCTCTTTTATAGAGTGCATCTCCGCTCAAGTAGAATTTCATAGCAAGTCGATGGATCCGCCTTCTTTCAATTGGGCATGCCTCAGCGGGTGTAGATTCATCCCATAAGTACTCCTTGATGTGTTGATACGAAGGGTGTTGGATGGGAGGTAGCTCATCCAATACTTATCCAACATAGTTCCCATAGGCTGGTGCCTTTTGCAGGGCCAATTTGATGCTTGGTATATTTTCCTTGTCAGGTATGTGAATCAAGGAGGCCAAAGTTGCTAGCTCATCCTCAAAATCATTCCTGTTACGAGGAATGTGTATAAAGGAGATCTCTTTGAAATCTGAATCCATATGTAAAACTTGCCGATGTTAAGGAAACAAATGTAGCTCTTTGGTTTAATAGATTCCCGTGGATTGTCTGACTACCAACTCTGAATCCCCAAAGACAGATAACTGCGTGATGCCCATTAAATGAGAAAGTTTTAGCCCCATGATACAACCTTCATACTTAGCTGTGTTGTTGGTCGGGATACTGCTCCCCCTTACCTGATATTAGAACTGCTCCAGCTCCAAAACCCACCATGTTAACAGCTCTATCGAAATAGATTCTCCACGTATGGCATGTATCGTATTGATGGTATTGTTGAACTGTCATTACCCCTTCATCAGGGAAGTATGTTTCCAAGGGTTTGTAATCCCATGCTGGTGCAGCAGCTAGTTGATCCGCAATTCCTTGACCTTTGATAGACTTTTGCGTCACATAGACGATGTCAAATTGCTGTAGGATCAACTACCATCTGGACAACCGACAATTCAATATGGTTTTACTGAACACGTACTTGAGAGGATCCACGTGGGATATGAGATGAGTTGTGTGACCATGAAGTTAATGCTGTAACCTCATGGAAGCCCATGCTAAAGCACAACAAGTCTTCTCAATCAGAGTGTACTTGTGTTCACTGCTGCTGAATCTTTTGTTGAGGTAATACATAGCTCGCTCTTGGCCTCTATCGTCTTTCTGCCCCAGCATGCAGCCCATGTCATTGTCATTAATGGATAGGGGAACATCATCCCTAGGAGGTACCAAAATAGGAGCGTTAACTTGTTATTTTTTGATTGTAAGGAAGGCTTTCTGACACTCATTGTTCCATTTCATGGAAGAGTTATTCTTTAACAACTTGAAGATGGGCTCACAATTTACTGTGAGTTGAGAAATAAACTTACTAATTAAGTTGATTGTTCCCAAGAATCCCTGTATTTCCTTCTTTGTCTGAGGAATGGGCATTTCCTTGATGGCCTGGATTTTGGCGGGATCTAGCTCAATCCCTCTACGGCTGACTCGGAATCCTATCAACTTGCCTAATTTAACGCCAAAGGCGCACTTGGCTGGATTCAACTTCAAGTTGTACTTATGCAACCTGTTGAAGAGATTCTAAGATGGTTTAACTGGTCTTCTTCCCTTCGGAACTTGACAATGATGTCATCCACGTAGATCTCTATCTCTTTGTGCATTAAATCATGGAAATCATAACACGCTGGTAGATTGCTCCGACATTGATGAGGCCAAATTACAACTTTCTATAATAAAATGTTCCCCAAGGCGTGATGAAAATAGTTTTCTCACGATCCTGTTCAGCAACCATGATTTGATGATACCCCGCGAAGCAATCCTCAAAGGAGTACATGTCATATTGAGCAGTATTGTCAATTAGAATGTGGATAAATAGGACGGGAAAGCTATCCTTAAGGAAAACTTTGTTTAGATCCCGGTAATCAATGCAAACTCACACCTTTCCTACTGGTTTAGGCACGAAGACTATGTTTGATAGCCATCTAGGGTATGTAGACACCATGATGATGCCCGCTTGAAATTATTTCACAATGTTTTCCCTAACCTTTAAACTCCACTCAGGTTTCAATCGCCTGAGATTCTGCCTAACTGGCTTGAATCCCTCTTTAATGGGAAGGCGATGAAGGATAAGTCAGTGGATAAACCCACCATTTCTTCATGAGACCATGCAAACACATCCTGGAATTGGTTTGGAAAGAGGTCTAAACCAATCTGGATTAGCTTAGGGCTTTCTAAGGTTCCGAGATTGAAAGAAATGGTTTGATCAAGGTTAGGTTTAGGTTTGTCTTTGACCCATTCTTTGATCTCCTGAGGTATCTCAATGTCCTCTTGTATTTCCATCAAGTATGAGTTCAACTTTTCATCAAAGTTACAATCCTTGTGGAGAAGAGGCACCATATCAGCAAGTACATGCACATCTATGTTTAGAGTCCTGAAACAAAATATGTTTTCAATTAATATATGAAACTGTTTAATCATACAAAAGTTAGCATGTACTGACAAAACAACTGCTAATACTGTATAAAAGCAAGAAGTTATGATATCTACAGGGCAGAGGGATTTTCTGCCCGTTTGACCCTTGTCGACCAATGCATGAAGTGTTGTTCCAATTGTCAAGGGTAAAGTCCTGATGGACTGCACTGATGGAGGGGCTATCATTATCCTCCCTCACCTGAATGATGACCATAATATCTGGGCAATCATAGTCTAGGGTATATCTGTTTGTATGCTCATCATGCACAATGATACATATGCCTAACATCATTATGGCGATGTCTTATTTATGTTTCCATTCCCTCTCTTCCACTTTGGGATCAGGAATTAGGACCTCTTTTGCTTTAACCGGTATCGGTTTGGGAAATAACATAGCCATTACGTTGGCTGGAACTTTTACCGGAGACTGTATAGGCTCAGGATTTGCAAGTGGAGATAATCGCCGTGTGGGGGAAGCTTGAGGAATCTGCTTGTGCTTATGAGGATTCTTATGACTGGAACTAGCAGAATAGCCTAGTTCGGTTATCCCAGTTTGACTGGACACTTGAATTGGGTACTTAATGCCCTGATAATTTTTACTCAGCCCTTATCCAGGCTGATGACCCAATGATATCATTTCTTGTGTAGCCGACATTACTTCGACATAAATCTTGGGAACGGGAAGTGGCATCCCAATAGGATGGTATTGCGTGTTGGTCACTTCCAGGGTGGGAAAACTGATCAGTTTAACTTCTGAATTGAAGCTTATGAGTGGTATGTCACCCAATTCAGGACATTTTGTCTCAGTGTTAACAGTGACTAGGCTGTTGTTGCTAATGTACTTGAGTTGTTGATGAAGGGTCGAAGGGACAGCTCCAGCCATGTGGATCCATGGTCCCTTAATAACAGGTTTTATCCTGAATCTATCTTGAGCGCATGAAAAGATATGCAGAATGTATGGGGACCAATCTCAATTAGTAGTTCAATCTCTTCGACTAAATTTTGGCGGGATTCGTCAAAAGCTTTAATAACCGTATGGCTTCTTCGGATCCGTTTGAGGTTGACGTTCATCTTCACCAAAGTGGTTTAAGGACATATATTCAGAGGTGAACCTCCATCTATAAAGACTCCGGCTAGCATATATTCGGAGGACAAAACCGCAATGTGCAACGACGTGCAATGACCGGTCCCTTCGGGCTGTATGTCATCATCAATGAAAGATATAACATTATTATTGAAAATGTGATCAACCAGATGTTGAAATTTTTCCACATCCACTGATTTCGGCAAGTAGGCTTCTTCCAAAGCCTTTAGTAAGATCTTTATATGATCCTCAGAAGAGAAAACCAAGTCCAGTATTGAAATTTGATGTGGAGCTTCTTTTAAGCTTAAAACCACCTTGGCTTCATTATGACCCATAGTACAGAGGAATTTTTCAATATTCTCTATGGGAATTTTCCCCTTTGATTTGATGGTAGGCTTCATCACCCGTTGGGGAAGATACAATGGATTATCCTTCAACACTGCAACAGTTATATGAGATATGGATCCTTTAGCTTTTCCATAATTCCATGGGACATTTTGTAAGATGACAACAGGATATAATGGTCTGAATGGTAAGTAAATTGGCTCTGGTGCAGCCACTTTCAAAGGATTGTCAATACCTTTGATTTGGATTGCTTGTATTGTGAAAGGTTTGATAGTCTCATCAGCCTCAGCGGATATAACTGCTACTAATCCCTTCCATTTGGTAAGACAGGTATTCCCACTCTCGAGTAGCACATTGTCATCGTCTGCCAGCTGCAGGACACCGCTGCAATTAGATTCTGAATAAGGTGGCGGGGTGCCCATCATTCTTCTGTTCTGTGACCGTGAGAATGTGAATAATATTGACATACTCCATCAGAGTTGAACCGTCTTGAACGAGGATTAATTGGAGGTAAAAGGGAGGTGATCCTTCCTTCATTGATCAGCATCTGAAATATCTCCTCCATAGGTTGGCCCAGGTATGTAAATTCCCTTCTATCGGCAAAATCCCGACGGGCTTTGGCACTTGCTCTCTTCACAACTTTATCCTCCAGTGTGTCACTTTCTGAAGGCGATGATGGAATATTCATAACAAAAGGAAGGAGACTGGCATGTTCATGGCTAACTAATTGGCGTGTGACTTGATGTTGATGGATCTCCAGTTTTGTCAATTGCTCAATTTGCTTGCAGAGAGCTTTCATCTTTCGTTCCATCGCAAATTGGAACTTTGTATAATCCTATTTGTCAACACCATCTTTGAAGATCAGGGATGATTCACCATTCAGATTGGAACTCTGTCCACTACTCCAATTAATCGTATTAACCTCTTCTTCTTTGTGTTGAGGAAGAGGGTTGTCTTGTACATGATGTTGATCTGGCTTGGTGACCACGGTCTCACCATTTTTTCTTAAATCTTAGATCTTATGTTTCAAGGCCCAAAAATCTTGAGTATCATGACCAGGTGCCCCGGTATGATAAGCACACTTCCGAGTAGCATTGAAACCCTTCTCATTCGGGTTGGCTGGTGGAAGAAGATGTGTGATTTTCTTCGGAGTCGTCAAAAGAGTAAGAATATTCTTGATCGAGTCCCCTAAGGGTGTGAACATTCGAGTGCGCTTTACTTCTCCACCTTTAGGCAATAGAGGGTTTGAAGATTGTGCTTGAAAAGGGGAGTAGTTTCTCCTTTGGATAGGTATATTCTGATTGCCTTTTTGACCTTGTAGTATTAAGGAAACATCTTCCTCTTTCCTTTTATGGACCCTCCGGGGGTTGTTTCCATAAGTTCCAGACTTGATGTGCTCAGCAACTGCTTTAACAACGGCTAGGTCTTGAATCTTTCCTGACTTCAATCTTATCTCAGCCATCTCTCCGTGTTTGATCATTTCTGAAAATGGCTTGCCAATGCCAGCTAAGACTCTTTCATAGAAAGTAGCTTCTTGTATGTCTATGAAGGTCATAACCATTTCTGACTCTGTCATAGAAGGAATAACTTGAGCAGCGAGGTGCCTCCACCTTTGAGTATACTCTCTAAAAGACTCATTGGACTATTTCTTGACCTTGGAAATTCGGTACCGGTCATGAGCCATCTGAGACTGAAAGCTATATTGAGTGAGGAAGGCATGAGCTAGCTCTTCCCAACTATGGATCTTTGAGTTGTCTAATCTGGTATAGCATGAACGGGCTTCTCTAGTCAGACTCTTCTGGAACATCTGCATTTTGAGCTTCTCGTCCTCTGCATAAGATCCAAGTTCTCCAATGAACACCTTCAAATGTGTGTAAGGATCCCCTAACCCGTCATACTTTTCAAACTTAGGGGTTTTAAATTTCTCTAGATAATGAACATCAGGTAATATATAAAGATCAGCATATGAAACACTTCCATGTGCTCTAATCCCTTTGAGAGAACAAATGGTTTCTTCAATATGAAGGACCTTTTTCCTGATATCACCGATGTCGGGATCTCCTTTGAGATGGCTGTTTTCAGGATCTTTGTTGGTTGTATCCAACTGAGGTTCCGGATTTGTTTTATCCGAACCTTGAGTTCCTCCCGGTGCAGAGGATTCTGTATGAGTAGGCATCTTTGGGCCCTGAGTAGACTATTGTAGTTCTTTAAGCAGATCAACCAAGTCTTTAATTTGTTTACTTAATCCATCAAATTCTTCACGAGAAACGGGATTAGACTGGTCATATGAAGACATGATTGGCTGTAGGATCGTGGCCTTTTTGGATTTTTAGCGAGTAACAGGCCCAATTGTTTCCCTACAAAAAACTTATGTAGTTTAGTCTTAGGGATAACGTAAATGTTTACATGCTATGTGATGTTTTTGTTTTAGGAATATTATCCTGAAAAATGGATGTTAGCTGTTTTATAATACATGATAGCATGATGATTTAAATATGCATGTGCACATATTTCTTCATATTTCCAATTACAATGAGATTGATATGACATGATTCTACGAATAAATGATTTTTACAAGTAATTGAAAATGGGGAGTATGAAGAAACTTCCATCCGCATTTGGTTTATCAGAGACTGACCTATCTTAGGCTTACTCTCGCGGCTTTTTGGCATGAAAGTTCCCAGATCATCGCAATCTACTTGATGGGAAGTTAATCTGGTCTTTCAACTGGAGCGAATCTGGGTGGTGGCTTTCCTGAGCCTCGTTGGAATTAGCCTCCCTACGAGTCCAGTAATCAAACACCGACAGGATAGCCTCCTGATGGAGGAACCACACAACATACATTCACATACAACATGTGTCTCACCGTATATGAAAATGATGACATGTGCGAAGCACTAATATCACAGATAGATATATTGAAGTGCAATAAGTAAATGCATTCGTACAAATTCATTATAAATGTAAATGCAACATCCACACACAAGCATTTTGAAAAGTTTGAAGTAGCGGCTTAAGTCCTCTTACTGGTGTCCCCAGCAGAGTCGCCACCTGTCGACGTCAGGATTTTTATTTGTCCCTTTCCTGTTCTTGTTCTTTGGTGTTCTCATGCTAGGTGAGATTTTCTTGAAAAAATAAGTTATGAAAAGGTCCAATATGTATATGTCGATGATTTGACTATAAGAGTGGCCAGTTAGTGTTTTTAACTGGTTGAACCAACGCAACCGAGAAAAGGTTTGCACATTGACCCAGTGATGTGACATTGCTAAACGGGTTTGTGAAATCGAGATTCATTTGGGTTCGGGGGCTTTATTATGCGGAGGGAAGGTGTTAGGCACCCCCGACATCCGTGTTGCCACGGTGACTACCACTTTTTAAGAAACTGTTATATGAATCTGTGTGTGTGTGTGTTTGGGTCAATGTGTTGTTATTTGGAAGTAGTGTGAGGACTCGTTTGCACCTATATACAAAGGGTTTGAATTTATATGAAAAAAATCAGTTTTAGCAAGATATAGCAATGAGGTTTTGTAAAAGAGGTTTTTCAAACCTCGTGCTCAATAGTAATTGAGACGTTTTCATACTTCCATTTTATTAAAATGGTCGACTTGGTTGCTTTTATTTTTGAAATGCAAAGCATCTTCGAGAAAATAATATATAGTAGTGTCGAACTCCTCATGGGCATGAAATCCATCTAAGGAAATTCAAACACCGTGAATAATTTACAAGCTGCTTACAGCTGAAAATGTCCATCACGAGAACCGAATCTAGATTCAGTAGACTGAATCTGTGATCTCATGATTCCTAGGCTCACATGATGTCGCAGCTTATGTGAAAAGCAGTAAGCAGTTATATATATAAAAGGTGTATATATATATATATATATATATATATATATATACAGACATGATCAACCACCACGAAGCACCTCCATGGGGGATCGGAAATGTAAATATGTAAAAGCGATAAATATATATAGAGAGACATGATCATCCACCACGAAGCACCTCCATGGGGGATCAGAAATATAAATAAAGAAGTAAATGCGATCAACCGCCATGAAGTAAGCTCTAGGCGGGACTAAATGTAAAGAAAGCAGTAAAAACGATCAAGCGCCACGAAGTAAACTCCAGGCGGGACGGAACGTAAATAAAGCAATAAAAGGCCATAAAGTAAACTTCAGGCCTAACAGTAATGTCAATATATATATACATAAGCAGTAAACACATAGGATATATATCGATCCCGGCTTAGTTTATCATTTCAGCGATTTGTCGTTCTATATATATATATATATATATATATATATATAAAAAGCGATAAACGCATATGGGATATAAAATCCGAGCTCAATCGACGAGTTCGACAACATATATATATATATATATATATATATATATATATATATATATAAGAAGTAAACGTTCCGAATGTAAAATCTAGGCTCATCGGACAGAGTCTGACAACAGTTCATATATATATAAGTATATATATACAGACAAAAATAAAAACCACGGAACGAAGTCCAGGCATACACACCCAACACGACTCTCAATGTTAAGAAGAGTGTGTGCAAAGATGAAGAGAAAGGCTTTATAATGTGTAAGAAGGCTTACATTAGGCTGTCAAAGAAGACTTCTATGACTTTAAGTGGATGAACACTCGGCTCCTGCCGGTAAAAATATAGCTATATGTGAGCTAACAAGTGTTTAAAATGAGAAAGCACTCAATATGGGGTGTGTACAGAGCAAATTTGACAGAGCTTCCTCGTTTTTTTGTCTAATCAAATGGCCACCCCAAGCCCTCCATTTATAGATGTGGGAGCCATGGTGTACTGCGCCCACCCGGGGGTGTACCTGCTGCATTGCATAAAGTACCTATAATCGCCCGGGTGTCCCACAGCTCTGTGGGTCCCACCATCTCGAAGTACATGGACTTGTGCATTGAAATGTCCGCTCGAGCTTCCGGAACGTCAATTCGAGCATCCGATTGAGGTGTATAAGACCTGTTTTGGCATACTTTTATCGAGAGATGCACGATGACATGGGATTAGAGGTTGTACGAAGTCAGGAAGATGGAACCATGTCCTATCTCTTCGAGCTTCAAATTCTATCCGGTGTGCTGCCTAGCGTAGTAGTGACTCGGGATAGCAACTCCTTGGTTCTTATGGGACATTTTGGTGTATGTATGTATAAAATGTTGAGACAGTGCAATGTGGGGTCGAGGTGGAAAAATGATTATTTTTCCCCTCAGCGGGGTTATCTCGAGTTTGGGCTGATAAAGCAGACGTTGCTCAGGGTTATCTCTGAGATTGGACTGCTGTAAGTGTTGAAGGTCCTCAGGGTCATCTCTGAGGTGTGCTTGTCTTCCCGGGGTTATCTCTGGTTTGGGCTGATAAAGCAGACGTTGCTCAGGGTTATCTCTGAGATTGGACTGCTGCAAGTGCTGAAGTTCCTCAAGGGCATCTCTGAGGTGTACCTGTCTTCCCGGGTTTATCTCCGGGTCTTGTACTGAGTGCCTCAATCTGAGTTCCGAGGTTGAAGCTGTATGTATTTGAAACAAGCAATTCCGAGGTTATCGCCGAAACTGCAACTGCACTCCTTGGGGTTATCTCCAAGGTTGACATTGTCTTTCCCGGTGTTGTTTCCGGGACTGAGACTGAATATCTCTGGGTTATCTCCGAGATGGATCAACCTTCTCTAGTGGAATTTTCGTAATTTGAACTGCATACCTCGGGGTTATCTCCGAGGTTGGAAATTCTACTCCCAGTGTGTTTTCCGAGATAGACTGAACCTCCGGTGGTATTTCTGGGATGAATATGAGCTGCCTTTTAGGGTTATCTTTGAAAGACAATTCTGCCTTCTTGAAATGTTAATAACAGGTGTACAGAAAATTTTGAGTGTCTACATTTTCCTAAGCATGAGAAGTGTTTAAAGTTGCTTTATTTATTATCAACTTATAATAGCTTAGTTGAAAATGATTTCTAAAGAAAACTTGAAACTTTGAGAACGAACTTAAAGAAACTCGTGTACTTAAAGTTCTAAACGTGATAACATACATACATGGCTTAGTTGGCTATGAAATGAGATTTAAAATTGCACCTAGTTGCTTTAACTTTTCCTAGATTGACTTTTAAAAGTGAACTTGAACGCCTTACAAAACTATGTTTTTATAAACATGTCTTACATGTGTGCTCATCTAGCTAGACACCATATAAGTTGTGCGAGTATGAATTGTAATGAGTTCTCAAATGGTGAACTATACTGAGTTAAATAAATGCGAGCATACACGTTATAGGCATTTAATGTCTTTATGTGATGAAATGGTTAAGGTAGTTCATTCCTTGTACATGAACCTACTTAGCCTTGTTGTAAAATTTCAAGTAAATCTTTAAAGTGTGAAAACAATTTAAAGTAAACCTAAGAGACACCCAACTTGGGCTAAGACCTATTAACATATGGATAAGTTATAACAGTCCTGCATACTAATAACCTAGATGAAACCAGAAAATAAATACTCAACTTTGGTCGGGCCGTGGGACTGCCTGGCTGTGCCCATCCTGTGCCAAATTGTAAAGGCTTGTTGTGCCACAGGCGTTGATGCTTGATTATTTTAACTATGATCCAAACCTTAAAGCATATAGGTATAATTGTCTAAAGTTATAATACTTGACATAAATGATGTTGTAAGCATATGAACATGTAATGGTTATATAAAATACAGAGTTGTTAAATTTTATTAAGGTTTATAAAATGCATGAATAATGTGAATCATGCATCTGTGAGTTTTAAATGTGTAACGAACACATAGCGAGTCAAGTGTGTAATAGATATGTATGAATGTTGATTTCAAGTAAGAGTGGTTAAGGTATACCTATACATACCTAGCTATTCTAAGAGTACGATCAGAAAGTGAAATGTAGGTTTTACAAACCTAGTTAGGAAATAATGTAACATTATTATTATATTACGAATGTATGAAATATATGACTAATGGATATGAATCCATGATTATATAATTGTGTAGGAATACATGAAGTAAAGATAACTATAAGAAGTTAAGTTGTGATGCCCCCAAAATAGGTCCACACAACCAATTCTGAGTCACCAAATACATGCTATAGAAATAACTACAACTTTATTATTACAATTGTCGTGCAAAATATGACAACACATATACTTAAGGGCCCAACAATCCTGAGTGTCATAGCTTGGAGCTCTAGCATGGTAAGCACACTTCTTGCTTGTGTTAAAACCTTTTCTATTCGGGTTGGTTGGTGGAAGGGATGAGTGATTTTCTTCTGATCTATTAGAAGTTTGAGAATGTTTTCGAGTGAATCCCCTAAGGGTGTGAACACTATTGTACGTCTGACTTCTCCACTCTTTGGCAAGGGAGGGTTTGAAGACTGTGCTTGAAAAGGGGAATAGTTTCTCCTCTGAATAGGCAAGTTTTGATTGCCTTTTTGTCCTTGCAGTATCAAGAAAACATCCTCTTCTTTCTTCTTATGGACACTTCGGGGGTTGTTCCCATAACTTCCCAATAGGATATGCTCCAATACGGCTTTTAATACGGCGAGGTCTTGAATCTTTCCAAATTTCAATCCCATTTCTGCCATTTCTGCATGCTTAATCATTTCTGAGAATGGTTTTCCTATTCTAGCTAGGACCCCCTCATAAAATGGAGCTTCTTGAATATCTATGAAGGTCATTACCTTTTCAGACTCTGTCATGGAAGGGATAACTTGAGCAGCCAGACACCTCCGTCTTTGGGCATACTTTCTGAGTGACTCATTGACTTGTTTCCTGACCTTGGTATTTTGATACTGGTCTGGAGCCATCAAATTTTGTAAGCTGTATTAACTGAGGAAAGCATGGGCTAACTCCTCCCAGCTATGAATTTTGGAGTTATCCAATCTAGTGTACCATGCTCTGGCTTTTCCAATTAGACTTTTCTGAAATAGCTGCATTCTGAGCTTTTCATTCTCAGAATAGGATCCGAGCTCTCCAATGAACACTTTTAAGTGGGTATAGGGATCTCCCAATCCATCATATTTCTCAAAATTAGGAGTCTTTAATTTCTCTGGATAATGAACCCAGAGGAAGATGCAAAGGTCTGAATATGAAACACTTTTGTGTGTTCCAATCCCTTTGATGGACCGAATGGTCTCTTTCATTTGTAGAACCTTCTTCTGAATATCACCGGTTTCTTGATCTTCTTTAAGATGGGTGGTTTTAGGGGTTTTGTTTGTCTTATCAGTCTGAGACTCAGGTGTTGGAACTTCTCTTTTCGGACTTTGTATTCCTCCATGTGCAGAGGGCTCTATGTGGATGGGTATTTGTGGACACTGACTTGACTTGTGTAATTCCTTGAGGTAACGGCCAAATTTGATATTTAATTGCTTTATCCTTTGAACTCCCCGTGAGAGACAGAAGTAGGATTAGGCTGGCTAGATGTAGCCATGTTTGGTTGTAGGCTTAATGCCTTCTTTGATTTTGAACGGGTAACGGGACAAATCGTTTCCCTACAAAAAAGACTTATGTAGTTTAGTCCGGGGAAACATGGTAATTGTTACATGCTATGTAATCTGTCCATTTTTTAGGAGTTTTATCCTGCAAAATGGATGTTAGCTATTTTAATGACAAGATAGCATGACAGGTTTTGATATGCATGTTCACATATTGCATTATATTTTCCATTACATTGAGATTGACATGGAAATGAAATTACAAGTAATTAAAATGGGAAGGTATGAAGAGACTTCCCTCCACGTTTGGTTTATCAGAGGCTAACCTATCTTAGGTTAGTCCCGTGGCTTTTTGGCATTAAGGTCCATAGATCATCTTAGTTTACTTGATGGGAAGTTAATCCGATCTTTCAATTGGAGCGAATCTGGGCGGTGCCTTTCTTGAGCCTAGTGGAATTAGTCTCCCGACGAGTCTAGTAATCAAACACCGACGGGATAGCCTCCTGATGGAGGGACCACAAAACATACATTCACATACATCACGTCTCACCGTATAAAATGATGACATGTGCAGAGCACTAATATCACAGGCAGATATGGTGGGAAGCACTAAGTGCAGTAAATAAAGCATTAGTACACATTCATTCAAATGTAAATGCAACATCCACACACAAGCAGATAAATGGTTTTGAAAAGCTTTGAATAACGGGTTAAGCCCTCTTACTGGTGTCTCCAGCAGAGTCGCCACCTGTAGACGTCGTGATTTTTTATTTGTCCCTTTCTGTTCTTGTCTTTTGGTATTCTCATGTTAGGTGAGATTTGTTTGAAAAGGTCCGACATGTATATGTCGACGATTTGACTATAAGAGTCGCCAGTTGGTATTTTTAAATTGTTGTACCAACTCAACTGAGAAAAGGTTTGCACAAAGACCTAGTGATGTGACACTGTTTAACTGGTCTGTAAAACAAAAATTCGTTAGGGTCCGGGGGATTGATTAAGCAGAGGGAAGGTGTTAGGCACCCCCCGACTTCCGTGATAACACGGTTACTGCCACTTTTAAATTGAAACTTTTATCTAAATGTGTGTGTGTGTGTAGGTCTATGTGCAGTTGTCTGGAAGTAGTGATATGTCTCGTTTGCACCTATATACAAAGGGTTTGACTTTTGTATAAAAGTTCAATTTTAACTAGATATGGTAGTGATGTTTTGTAAAACAGGTTTTTCAAACCCTTGTGCTCAATAGTAATTGAGGCCTTTGATACTTCCATTTTATTATGTGTTCGGCTTGATTGCTTTTATTTTCGAGATGCGAAGCATCTTTGAGAAAATACGGTACATAGCAGTGTCGAACTCCTTGTGGACATGAGAGCCATCTAAGAAAATTCAGACACTGTGAATAATTTACAAGCTGGTTGCAGTTGAAAATGTCCATCACGGGAATAGAATCTAGATTCAGAAACTAAATATGTGATCACATGATTCTTAGGCTCACATGATAAAGCAATATGTAAAAAAGCTAGAAAGCAGACTAAATTTCAGTAAATCTAAGCATTCTAACTTCAACGGTTCCAGTTAAGTCACCACAAACTGGTTAAAGTGATAAATGACCAGATTTAAGCAAATCTAACCCGCAGACAAATAAAAGCTAGAAAAATAACTAGATTTGAATAAATCTAAACCATTCCAACTTCAACAGTTCCAATTTAATCACCATGAACCGGTTAAAGTTTATATATTTAAAAGCTGTTAATATATATATAAGCGATCAACTTCCACGAAGTGGACTCCAGGCAAGACTTGAAATGTAAATATATATATATATATATATATATATATATATATATCTAAGCGATAAAAGGCCACAAAGCGAACTCCAGGCCAGAGTTTGATGAAAAGAAATATATATATAAGTATTTATAAATATACAAAAGCATTAAACGCTCAAAATATTATATTCGGGCTCAATCGAAGCATAGTTCGATAATATATATATATATATATATATATATATATATATATATATAGAAATAAAAAGCCACAGATCGACGATCCATCCAGCATACCTGGATGACGCGACTCTCAACGTGAGTAGATATATATATATATATATATATATATATATATATATATATATATATATATATATATATATATATATATATCTGTGATAAAAAGCTTAAAAATCTGAAATATATTATTGTGGGCTGCCAAGAAGACTTCAGATAGCTTTTGACGCCTAAAAACTCGGTTTCCACTAGTTAAATTTCAGTATGTAGAAAAACACGACCTTATAAGTGTTTAGAAAGAAGAATCACTCAGTTTAGAGCTCTCTAGAAGTGTGTATGAGTTGAAATGGACAAGGTTTCCTCGCTCTTCTCTTTCTTAAAATGGTTGTGACGCCCACAAAATAGGTATACACAACCCATTCTAAGTCGCCAGATACACGGTACAGAATTCAAATACGAACTTCATTTATACAACTGTTGAACTGTCGTGCAAAATACGACAACACATAAGCTGTGAGTTTCAATACAAATATTGTTACGTATATAATATGACAATATTCAAACTCAAATTATTACAATGCCATTTAAAGTACAACAGCAAATATTTCAAGTCTCCAAAGGGACGCGAGAAGATTTTTGTCCTCCTCATTCTAATGGAGTGCATTTTTTACGCTTCCAAAGTTGGGTTCTCATCACCCTATTGTTCTTCACCAAAATCAATTATTAAGTGACGTATAATATATGACACACCCATCTTAGGTCCTTAATACAATTATGTATTGCATGTCTTGCAGTTTTATAATGTATTGAGAAACTTTCACAGTCTCTGACCATCACACTATTCTCCTGTTATTTTCGCTCGACCCAACTACACTCTTAATACCTGAAAAGAAATGTGAAGCAAAAGGGTGAGCGCAAATAGCCCAGTAAAGAACATTATGACTAAGATAATTAATTTATCAATAGCCTTCATCAGTACTAAATAAGATATTTAGAACATATGGTAGATAATAAAAGTTTTCAACCATAATTGCAGCGGAATCAACAATCCATTAGAAGAGTCGAGTAGAACATTGTTGCTTGATTTCACAATCAGTTATCTGTAAAAGTATACACAGTCAGCAAGTAATAAAGTGGTAAAATTAAGTGTCGATCTCACAGGAAATTCTAATCAATAAACTCCAACTACTAGCACTATACCAATTCAATTTTATTTAAACAATTGTAAATTCTGATTTTTCTAATAAGAAAAATAAATTAATCAATTAAAAATAGATTACTCTAAAATTAATTCAACTAAATAAAGGTAAAGACTAAATGAATGACTTCAAATAAATAAAGGTTAAGACTACAATATCCCCAATTTATGTACTACAAACCAATTATCCAACTAATCCAATTATTATGCTTACTGAATTGTTAACAGAAATTCTAAGTGTTAAAAGCCCTTTCCCAAGTGATCAGTTAACTTTTATTCAATTCAATTAATCTTGCGATATTCCTATGCAAAATAATTAAATTAAACATATTAAGTTCCAATTCCCAATTTGTTACATGGAGTAAATAGATATTCCTATTCAATTCACGACCCTAATTATTCGTCTCATGCAAATAATCAAGCTACATGTTATCATGCCCTGTTCTAACCCTAAATTTCATCTTCCGAATCCTTCTAGAGTAACACGGTAATTACTGACCAAATAATTAATCAATATGCACAAGACATGATAAACAAATCACCTTGGCATAAATAATTCGACTAAATTAAATAATTAATTCATAGACATAAAAGGTTCAATTTGTAGTCTTAATAAAAGAGTTAGTTCATAATGAAAAATAAAACCAACAATCTCATGAAAATCATCTTGAAAGAATTACACAATTAAAAATAAGAAGAAGAAACTCTTAAAGAAAATCTCCCAAGCTTCAATCTTCAATTGGAATTCTTCTCCACAAAACCTCTCTTGACTCTTGATTAGACTCTAGTTATGAATGAATATCCCCCTTACTTTCAGCTGATTGTTCTTTTTATACTCTTTTCCATATGTCCAAAATCCTAATTCAAGTCAATGTCTTGCCTCCTTCCAAATCCAAGTCAAATTCCTCTTCCACGCTTTTTGTCAACAAAAAGTGGACCTCAATACCGGCCGGTATTGACTAATCTAGTGCTAAAGTAGCGCCCAAGCCTTTGAGTACAATCAATTTATAGTTTTGCCATTAATTTGCTCAAATCCCTAACTCGTCCCTTCATCTCCTTAATCTACGAAATAATAAATAAACACAGTGAAAATTCTTCTAAAAGACTTGAGAATACAATAATTTAAGCCCAAGTATATCCAATTCATGGGTATATTACCCAATCATCAAATACCCCCAAACTTAAATCGTTGCTTGTCCTCAAGCGACAAAACACAATGCAACAAGAAAAACTAAATAAACAATGCAAATGCACATATAACTATCTATATGTTTGTAATTCCAGTAATCAAATAGAACACCGTATACTCATCAGGCCTTAGAAAAAATCACAATAACATGCAAGTATATCATATCAAGACAGATCAATAATATCCCAACAATCAACAAATCTAAACTTGTTAACTGATGAAAAGCAAAATACGAAACATAATAGATTTCTTAGAAGGCATCATACAATGTAAATTCAAGAACTCCTTAAATAAACTAAATTCGGCTAAAATCAAACAATTACCAAAGTCCAAAGGTCAAAGTGGAATACTTATGCTTTATTTATTCATTTTTTTATTTATTACCCATGACTGTGCAATGTCTCATTCCATTAGGCTAACAGTGCTACCCCTTAGCGAGCTTTCGACCAACGACTCCGAGACCATATAAGACCTTAGGGCGCTAGGTGTAGAGACACTCCCTCGGGCTTACTTTCTCAAGTAACAAAGGCACCGAAACAAAACTAGCCACAAGTTTTTTTTTAAAGTTTATATAATCCAAATATTTCCCCCCAAAACTAGCTATTCATGTTATTCTTTCATTCAACTAGTATTTATCCTTCAAAAATCTATTATCTATCCATTTAAACTTACTCAACCAATATGGTCATTTCTTAACATGTGCTATCATGATAATATAAGTTTCAAATAGATAAAGATTTAAATCATGTCAAGAAAGCACATCACATGCTTAACAATCCTTACTAGACTTATGTATGCAATTTCAATTTCATCATTGGCCCCGAATATACTTAAACTATTAAATAGCTGGATTTTTGTAAAATCCTAAATGCAACACTTAACGAAAAATTAAAAACATAATATCCACAAGCTACTATAAATATGGTACCTAAGAATGCAAATAGAAACTAAACCACCCCCAAACTTATAAAGAGCAATGTCCTCATGCAAAAAATATAACAATATAAAAAGAGGACTTCCTTGACGAGCTTATTCATCAGGAGCATCATCATCATCCTCGCTCATCTCTTGATCTAAGGGGGAAACACATGCAGAATAGGAGCAATAGGGATATGGCTAAGATTAACTTTAGGGTACAACTAAGCATACATAGCATTTTGGGTGGTGAAGTAGTCGACTAAAAACTTGTAGATCACATCATCACGTTTAGATAGGCGGACATTCTAGGATTCGAGATTGTATAACCAACCATCTATTTTACGCTGGACGGCATCAAGAACAACACCTCGTTGAGCAGCAATTGAGGGACCATAACTAGGTGGAGCTTGAGCTGGGGGACTAGGTGGAGCAGCAGCTTGAGGAATTATAAAACCCAATCCACGTGGGTGATTCGCACCACTAGTCCACACCCAGTATCTGATTATCATTTTGTGGTCCAACATCGGCATTGGGGACTGAATCATCTCATCCGACTTCCATTTAACTCCAAACTTAGAACAAAGCACGCAAATGAGAGAGGGGTGTGGTAATCCTCCAATGGAACCTCCTCGTACAGCCCTCAGAATTGATTGTTGAATAATAAGACCCACATCCATCTTCAAGCCTTGTATTATCGAATACAGCAACACGGCCCTTTCCTTGGTAACATGGCTAACATGTGTGCACGACATTAATTTGGCGCATATGAAGGCATACCAAGCCTTCCCATAAAGACTGTGGCGTGAATGTGGGAAAATCATGCTACCACATTCATGCATTGTCCACGTGGTTCCTGGTTGACAAAGCTCACGAATGATCACTTCATAGTCTGGTCCTTGGCTCACAAAGCTAATATAATTATTGTGTTGACCCTTCGAATGTAGTTGGTAGCAACCGTTGATGTCCTCTTCGCCGAATTCAACAGTTTTTCCCCTCACAAAACCTCCATAATGGAAATGCTATAAAACGTCGGCGTAGAACTCTTTAACGACTATAATCACTACCGGGTCGGGTTGTTCGGTGAGTGTGAACAAATTCCTCTCAGCAATCATGACCGCTATGTCCCCATCCTTGGATTGATCGGGCCTTAAACTGACACTACTACAAAACAGTAAATAGATGACGCAGAAAAAATGTTGTGGTTTCAGTCAAAAAAACGTCGTGGTTAAGGGTGTCATCTATTTGACACCCTTACACAACGTTTTTAAAACGTTCTAGTTAAGCACATTCCACAACGTTTTTTAAGAAAAAAACATTGTAGATTTATTTTCCATAAATTAACAGATGCTTAAAAACGTTGTAGAATGTATGACTCCACAACATTTTCTGGATAAAAACGTTGTAGTTTAATATACCAAACAACGTTTAGGCACTTTCACACAATGTTTTTAAAATGTTGTAGATAAAAAAAAAAGAAAAAAAGGTTATAGTTCACCTATATTACCAATGCACATGCAATATGCTAATGCCACGATATATAGCTAAAATTACAAAAAATATTAATACCATACAATACGTTTACATCCCAATAATTCTTTGTAATGCCAATTACAAAGAATATTAATATCATACAATACGTTTACATCTCAATAATAACAAACTATCCATACATCTCAAATTCACTTTTTAATATAATTACTACTATATTGAATTATGAATTTGACTACATCCACAAAATATACCAAACTATCCATAAAATTAAACTACTACTTGATTAAACTATCCATAAAAAACCTGTAATAGAAAATAACAAAAAAAGATCAATATCAATGAACTGTAAACCAGTACACCACCTGCACAGTGTAAAATGGGTTGTAAGAAGTATAAAGATATAAATGGCAATAAAGATCCAAAAAAATAATATCTAGAAAGTAAATGTACATGCCAATGCAGTAAAGATTCACCAAAGGAATTGACTATATATAGCGCGAGAATGAAATGATAAGGGGTAGATTTTTAATATTTCTCTTCTTCCTCTTTTAATGGAAGCATCTAAACATATTCATTATGCCGACCTTTTAGCCAATGGAGTATGGCTGGATTACTGAAAAAAGAAAGGGAAACTTTCCAAGTCTTACCTAATAGGATAACAACACATCCAAACAATAACCATTATTTTCATAAATATTCGCCTTATATTGACACAAATGGTTCATAAAATTAAATATAAACTATACTAAATCTATTATGTTAAGGCAGTTAATAGGTCTATAAAATAACCCTGCCATCAGTACACTAGAAATTATTTTACGTGTAGACTCGAATAATTCATAAATGCATCACTTTAGCGTGAAAACCGCGCAGCTTCATCCAGTTTAGAGTAGAAGTCGCTGACAATATTTGACTGCAAGAAAGGGAGTTATTGTCAGAACTCTTATCATCTTTAAATAAAAACCAAACAGTAAATAATGTAAGAAAACATTACAGCTGGAGCTTCTTCAATTATCTTCTGGTATATTCTCTGCACACTACAATCCCTCTCATTCAAATGTATAATGTTACAATGTTTGTCCCCAAATACCTATCATATTAGGCATATTAAGAATTAAAAAATGCACCAATAATCATTTATAATATCTATTTCTAATTCATGTTTTCAGATTATATAAGCACAATGAACAGCTTCTGCATCAACCTCAGCCAAAACGTAGACCAACTAAAATTTGAAGAAACTGACTGTCAATAACAGGAGTTAGTTTGCGGAATACATACCTTATAATGAGGACTAATTAAAACTAACATTAAAAGGAGAAATAGAAACAAAAAAAGAGTACAGGACTTCTTATTCCTTGGTCTTGTAATATATTTTCTAGCAAGATTGTATTAACGCCAAACGCAAGCGAAGAGCCTCACGTTGTGCTCCCAAGAATGAGTCAACAAATTCATTTGGACTTTGCACAATCCTCATACCCTAAATATGGACACAAAATCACATAAATGATGGCCTGAGAACTTTGAATGGAACAAATAAACAAGCTACTACTAATCAAAACACTCGAACCCTATTTGGGTTGGTATCACAAGATTATATCTTTGACATCATCATGTTTCTTTGCTTTATCTTTTCATCTCTTTTCATCATTTTCCTTTTTGGCTAAAAGAAGAAGTTTTAATTGGAAAAGAGAGAAGGCAACTTTCATCTTATTTCTTATTAGCCTTTGGACACATAAAGCCAAGCAAAATTGTAAATCAGAGTCTTTGAACAAGTTGAAAGTTTTAGAATCGAGTTGTATATTTTATAAATTATGAAATCATACATAATATTTTTGCTTTTAAGGTTGCTGAGACTGTTAAACCTTGTAATTCAAGGTCAAATTAAAACTCCTTGATAAAGAAAATTTTGGTAACATTCCTCAAGTTGTACACCATTATCACTGTTCAAATTGCAGAACATACATACACATTTGAATTCAAATTCATAAAGTAAAGCAAGAACAAGGATGTATAATTATTATAAATTAAGAGAAGAAGTTATTTTTAAGGAAAAAAAAATAAGAGAAGTATATTTATTAGTATATAGTATATTAACTACAAACAGGAAATAGAATACTCTATTGACAATCTGACATACCTTGCGTTGGCTTTATCAAAATAGGGTAGCCAATTTTGTCTACTTCTGATTTCATAAGGTCAATATCTTGGTCATCCCCATGATATCAAGGCATAACTTACTACTATTTGCCGCCACTATTATAGAATGCCTACCTTGGCTTTTAATGAGTCCAATTGCAGTAAGTAGAAAGAGAAGCAGAAACAGAAGAACAAGAAGAAGGCAAAGCTAAGAAAATTAACCTGATAAGGGCACCTGAGATTGGCTCATGGCAAGAGGTTCTCCATTTGCAATACGGATTTGCCACTCTATAAGATCTTGACCAATAATTTATAATGGTAACAGGTTTCCACACTAGAATGGAAAGACTAACTTAGAAAGACCACTACTAAAAGAGGTAAAAAAGGACATGTAAGACCATTTTCACAAATCTCTAGATCTCAACAAATTATAAATGAATAAATAAAGGTAAATAAATAAAATAATATGAATGAATTTCTATTAAAGAGCACATTATTTTCTTAAGAAGATGGAGTAGCAACACATTAAATCAATATCCCTAAACTCCTATAACAATCCCCCAAAGCAGGGACAAACTTATTAAACAACTGACCTCTGGAATTGATTGTTGTTCAGACTAACTGACACCATCTGTATTCAGATAGAACTAACATAGCCAGAGCTTACATGGGCATAAAAAATATCATACAAAACATTTTGCAATCAAACAACCCATATTGAACTGAACTGAGCTCACATGATAGCCATTCCATTATTTTTCTAAGTGAATGAAGATTCGGAATCACACTAAGACATTGTCACAGTTATTGTAAATCTTGTTTGCAGATAATTTAAGATGCATCCAATAACAATCTCTTTCAAATGTGCATCCAACTATGTTGGTTCCCACAACAAATTGCTCACAACATAAGCATATTAAGAAAACTCTTAAAAAAGTTTGTTAAGATAACCTCTATTAAGCATTCAATTATTCATATTTACAACTGCAACTGCTCATAAAATTATAAACCCCTTGCTCCAATTCCTAAACTTCATCCTCAAAAATAAAAAGGTCAAAGGAACACAATACACTTATTATTCCTTCAATCTTTACTTTCTATATCTAGTTATACCTTCTAGTGCATCCCAAAATTTGGAAGCCATGATCCTGCAACTTCCCACAAAAGAAACATTACATGTGTCACCATCTACCACAACTTTATTTTAACCCTGCAGGAAGCAAAATAATTTTCTCAAAAACCCACAAATGAAAAAAACTCAACAATATATTCTAAACCCAAATAAACAAGAACTATACCTTTATAGGAGGATCAGGAACTTTGTAACAATCAGGAGTTACTGATGACAACCACATACCCGGAAACAAATTCTGCACAAAACATCACAAAAAACAAAATATTAGTAAATAAAGAAATTCCAATAATAATGAAAATTAGGAATTATGCAAAAACAAAAGTAGTTCTTACATCAAGCTATTTCTGAACAATCGTAGCTCTCTTCTTAGGTTTCCTAGAAGGCCTTGATCCAAACATTAGAAAGATATCCTCTTCGATCTCGTCACGCTTAAGGGTGGTCGAAAACTTCTGCTTTTTTTTCTTTCTCTACAGGATTAGTATTCGCATCCGGCCGAATATGAGCTTTATTCTCCTGTATTTTAATTGTTCCTCCATTATTCACATTACTTTTCTACCGCAAAGGCTTTCTAGGCCTCAAATTCAAAGTTTTTGGCTCAACAAATTCCTCAATAGGCAAGGGGGATGACGGGGTTGAAGGGGATGGCACCGTGAGAGAATGAAGATGATTGAGAGATAGGGGAGGGTTTCAGATGTTGGAAGACATAATACGCAAGGGGGAGGGTTTTTAATTTCAAGTGAAAAGTGAAAAGCGTGATTTTTTAAGCTCCGTGTTTTTGAAATACATAACGTTTTGTTAAAAAAATGTTATCTATTTAAAATAAAAAATTATCCTTTTAGATAGATAACATTTTTTTATATATATTTACAATGTTTTGTTAAAAAACGTTGTTAAAAAAATACCACAACGTTTTTTATAAAAACGTTATGGTTCAAGTGTTATCTATTTAGTACTTTGTAGTAGTGCACGTTCGGGGATGAGAGAGCGGGTGGCCATATGATTGTAGCATTCTTGGACTGCGGCACTTACGAACCGGAGGTTGTCAAATTTTTGGGGAGCCGAAGCAAACCCAGAGCCTTCTCCTCTTTGTCGCTTCGAGGCCATCTAGAAAATTCTGCAAGGAAGTCACATTCACACATATTAGAATTGGGCATAAATCTAATATGGACATACGTACCCATAGAACAACCCCCAAACTTCAAATTAGGATAGAATTAGATGGAATGGTTGAGGGTGTGGTTAGGCACATACTAACATCAAAGTACAAAATTGACCGCGTAGCCTCATTTTATATTCAAATAGCGAATTGGCAAATGAAGAAAAGGTACGCCCAAAAGATGTGACATTGATAACAAACTTTATGGCAAACAACTGCATACATTCGGTACATGGGTCGTGAAAAACTGTTGACATTACATGTAGGCCAAAATTTTGAGCAATTAAGATCAAGTAGTCAATGCAATCACAAATTCGATAAAACAATAGTCCTATAGAAATAGGAACCCAAGAATGCATTAATACAGTTTAGTCCCCCACTCTAATGATATACCAGTCTAACAGTAGACCTATTTTATGGGGATGGCAAGTATGCAAGTAAATCCAGTGTTGGATATGTCGTTGAGTGAAATTAACAAAGAAAATTGACTCAGGCTAAATACCGAACACCTTGTGGGCAGTTTATATTTTGCTTTGAACACCACTATTTTCATAGAAATCCAAACCCCAAGCATTCCATCACCATTGAATACACAATATATGCGTGGCATCCAAATCATAAGTGATTCACACACATGCAATAGGAAATATTCAAAATCAGAAGAATGATAATCTACACTTTTAGAAGTAGAAAAAGATGAATCAAGTTAAATACTTACTCTCAAATCCGTAAAAATTTGCAGTCACCGGTAGGAGAAACATATAACACATGGCTAAAAAATTCAGTGCAACAAAGATTTGAAGATATTGCAATACATACCTTGGATTTTGAAAGAATAGACCGAACTCAAGTAGGAAGGTGGTGATTAAATCAAAGTGGGCTGTCACAAAAGGTATGCAGTCTATATATTGTGATACGGAGTAGGTCAGTTACCAAAGAATGGAAACGGTTAGAACGTGTATAGGTGGTGGAGGAAGTTGAATGGTTTAAGGAGTTTGAACAAAATGGGAGAGCACGTATTTAATTTTCAAACCTAGGCATCCAGCGTCGGGGCACTGGGATTTAAGCATAGACGACCACCGGGGTGCTAAGAAATAGGAACTTAGAAAAAAGTCCTAGCACTGGGGAGCTATATTTGGCCTATAAGAGAGCATCGGGGCGCTGGCATGCAGTAGTAGTTGAGCGTCTCAGCGCTGGGGTGCTGAGTTCCTACACTTTATGGGCACCGGGGCGCTGGAGGTTAGTGTCTGGTCTATGGGTCTAGCGCCGAGGCGCTTGTTTTTGCCTGGAGATGAGCGCCGGGGCACTATGCCTATCTTGAAATTGTTGGAGTGCAACACCGCGGCACCGTGATCCTTGTATCCTGGGCGCCGGGGTGCATCACTTGAGCATCTTGACCCATGTAATCCTTTCCCTACCTCATTGACCAATTATTCCTTGTGCAAGGCCTCTTTAAGCAATTGTGTACCTAATCGGAACAATCAAGAAATTCATGAAGATTATTAGACTAAAATATCATATTTAAATAATTCAAATGCCGAAAAGAAGTAGTAAATGAAATAAAATAAAATAAAATAAAATTAGAACTCTTGGGGTTGCCTCCCCATAGCGCTTGGTTTATAGTCGTTAGCCTGACTTTGATGTGTTGCTCAATTGTCCAATGGATTAGAGAGGTACATTGCCGTAGATTGTCGATCGATGGGCACACTCCAATAATGCTTAAGTCGTTGGCCGTTCACCTTAAAGGTTCGCGCCGAATTAGGTTCCTCGACTTCGACATTTCCGTGTGGAGCGACAGATACAACCACTAAAGGCCCGGACCAGCGAGATTTCAATTTACAGGGAAATAAACTCAATCTAGAATTAAAAAGCAATACTAGTTAGTCCGGTTCGAACTTTCGATTAATGACTTTCTTATAGTGCCATGTTTTAACTTTCTCCTTGTACAGTTTGGCGTTCTCATATGCATTATGCCGGAATTCATCCATCTTATTTAACTACAGTAATCGTTTCTCCCCAGCTACTTGTAAGTCAAAATTCAGTTTCTGAATGGCCCAATATGAACTATGTTCTAATTAAATCGGTAGATAACACGCCTTTCCGTAGACCATCCTATAAGGTGACATGCCGATAGGTTTCTTATAAGCTGTTCAATATACCCATAGGGCATCATCTAGTCGCATGGCCCAATCTTTTCGTGACGGAGTGACCACCTTCTCGACAAAACTATCTAGACAACGTTAATAATGCAAATAATATTATGAATAACTTTATCGTCTCAATTATTGATTTAATAATATAAAATATTATACAAATGATACTGTGACAATAATTGAATCAATAATATGAGATACTATGCATCAATTACTATTGCAATAATTGAATAAACTAAGTGACTTCTCACGTAAACATCAATAATTTATAAATCCTGTGCAATACCGTGTGCTACTCTGCAACAACGTGTTTTACTATATTTTTCTCACCGGGTATTTCAACAGTTTAACGGTAAAAGTCTTGCCGTTATTTTTATAAAAATATTATTTTTGTCACTTTCTAAATTCAACAATTATTCCGTTATGGGGTCCACCAATGATTGTGACACTATACGGATATTCCCCGACAAAAAGAATATTCCTCGACCAAACGAGTATTTTATAACAACTTGCTTACTTTTGTAAAATTTTCACATATTACCCTTAACTTTAAACTTTTATCAATTTAACCATTTACTAAATAGAATAATAATTATAAGACAATTGAATACTTTCATTTTATAAAACTCGGGGTCTTATAATCACCCCTCTCTATGAAATTTCACCGTCAAAATTTTCATACATGTTAGTTCGAAGAGATGAGAATACTTTGCTTTCTTTTCAGATTGTACCTTCCCGGTTATTTCCTCTGTATCATGATTTTCTCATTGTTCATCTGCTGTATTTCAGATATCATTCTAGAATACATATTCAAAACAAAGGTTAATTGACATATCACAATTTGTCAACTTAAGTAAGAAAATTTAGCTTAGGTAGGACACACACTAGCGAAGGATATTACTCGTCTCTCCCCTCCTAGTTCTAATCTCGAATCTTCGCTAAAGATCATATCCCTAAGCTCTAATACCATTTGTGACACCCCCAAAATAGGTATACACAACCCATTTTGAGTCGCTAGATACACGATACATAATTCAATTACAAATTCATTTATACAACTGTTAAACTATCGTGCAAAATACGACAAACACATAAGATGTGAGTTTCAATAAAAATATTGTTACGTATATAATACGATAATATTCATACTCAAATTATTACAATGCCATATAAAGTATAACAATAAATATTTCATGTCTCCAAAGGGACATGAGAAGATTTATGTCCTCCTCATTCTAATGGAGTGCATTTTTAATGCTTCCAAAGTTGGGTTCTCATCACCCTATTGTTCTTCACCAAAAACAATTATTAAGTGATGTATTATTAAACAATTATTGCATGTCCTGCAGTTTTATAATTTATTGAGAAAGTTTCACAGTCTCGGACCATCACACTATGCCCTTGTTATCCCTGCTCAACCCAGTTACACTCTTAATACTTGAAAGGAATTGTGAAGCAATAGGGTGAGCACAGATAGCCCAATAAAGAATATTATGACTAAGATAATTAATTTATCAATAGCCTTCATCAGTACTAAATCAGATATTTAGAACATATGGTACATAATAAAAGTTTTCAACCATAAATTGTGCGAAATCAACAATCCATTAGAAGAGTCAAGTAGAACATAATGTTTACTATCTCCTCCAAATTAAAAGTCCATCATTATTATTTCATTCCTGTAATACTCATGAACAGTTCTTTGTTGTACCCAAGACAAAGAGAAATTTAATCACATGTTTTTACCTTAAAAAGAGAGTACTTTTGGCTGGTATAGCGGAGATATTCTTGAAAAAAAAGTTGCACTATTTGCTATACTCAAAGTTTCCTTAACTCAAAAGAAATACGCTCAATATTATAGAAGAAGAATTCTCTGATTCTGGTGTAATTTTCATTTCTAAACTGAGCATCCTATTTATAGGAGAATGGTAGAATACAATTTAGAAAATAAAATCATGGAGGCACAGTACACATTCACGGGCAAATTCAGTGCATAATTTTTTTTTGATGTTTACTATACAGTACTATGCAGTACTATGCAAACATTATGCAGTACTATGCAATATAATAAAATATTATATATTCTATTTATAAAAAGTTTTCTATTTTATATAAAAAGTTTTCTGTTTTATTACTATTATAATAATAATAAAACCAAAACTAGATAACTTTTTGCCCACGATTTTGAAAAATGAGTAAGTGGGGGGTCCATGTAATATGCCAAAATTATAATAAATACTTCATAAAAAGCCCACTCTATTTATCTCAATTCACTTGGCTTTAATAATTATTTTTGATCAACAATTATTCATCATTAATATTATAACTCACAATATTAATAACCAGATCATTCCCAAGAAAGACGGGGCTTTCCGATAAGGACTTCTCCTTATTGGCGAGCAATTAGGTGACCAAACTCCTTTCCTCGATAGAACATTCTAGACATCGTCAATAATATAAATAATAATATGAATAATTTTGTCGTCTCAATTACTAATGTAATAATATAAAATATTGTGCAGATGATACTGTGATAATAATTGAATCAATAATATGAGATACTATGCATCAACTACTATTACGATAATTAAATAAACTTAGTGACTTCTCACAGAAGCATCAACAATTTAGAGATACTATGCAGTACTGTGTGTTACTGTGCAACCACGTGTATTATTGTATTTTTATCATCGGGTATTTCAACAATTCAACGGTACAAGTCTTGCCGTTATTTTTATAAAAAGGTTATTTCTATCGCTTTCTAAATCCAACAGTTATTCCATTGTGGGGTCTACCAATGATTGTGACATCGTACGGATATTCCCCGACAAAAAGAATATTCCTCGACCAAATGAATATTTTATGACAACTTGCTTACTTTTATAAAATTTTCACATATCACCCTTAACTTTAACCATTTATCAATTTAACCATGTACTAAATAGAATAATAATTATAAGAAAATTGAATACTTTCATTTCATAAAATTTGGGGTCTGACAATGGTCAACCCAAGGCCTCTATTTATCGACCAGATGGCCGCGGGTCTACTCGCGACAGTCGCGGGTCTCCGTGCGATTGCCCGGGTTGCCCCGGGCCATTGGGTACGTGCACTCATGCAATGCATTATCCGCTTGAACCTTCATAACTTTTAATTTGGGCATTCGATGGAGGCGTGTTATACCTTTTCGAAATGCTATTGTCGAGATCTACACAATGAAATGGGATAAGAGATTGTAAGAAGCCAGGAAGATGGTCCATGACCAGATCTTCAAGTCTTTAAATTCTATCTGGTGTGTTGTATTCTTTAGTAGTCACTCAGGATTTTGAGCTATGGTTCTTATGGGACACTTCTATATGAAATATGTAATGAAATGATGTTGAGATGACATGAATGTAGTATCGAGGTGGAAAAATAATGATTTTGCCCCTCACCAAGGTTATCTCCGGCTCTATGCAGATGTAGCAGTCGTTGCTCAGGGTTATCTTTGAGATTTGGCTACTGTGAGTACTAGATGTCCACAGGGTTATCTCTGAGGTGCCTTGACCTCTCGGGTTATCTCTGGGGTTGGAACTGAGGATCCTGGGGTTGTCTCCGGGACTAGAACTGAATATCTCAGGATTATCTCTGAGATTGAAAATTGAGTATCCCGGGGTTGTATCCGGGATTGGGCTGATTTGACTTCTAGGGTTATCTCTGGAAGATGATTTTGCCCTCCTGCAAGGTTAGTAATAGGGATACAAAAATTCGAGTGTCTACAGTTGCCAATCGGGCCAACGCATCTGCTACTGTGTTGTCTGGCCGATTTATCCCCTGGAAACTATACAAATTGAATTATGTGAGCTTATCATTTATCTCAGCCAGGTATTTTGTCATCCTTGTCCCCCAAGCCTCATACTCTCAAAATATCTACTTAATAACCAGTTGAGAATCACCATAAATAACCAACTTCTGAACCTTTAAGCTTCGGGCCAATCGAAGTCCAGCCAAAATCTCTTCATTATTTGTGGCTTTGAATTAAAACTGAATTGTTTGATGATCCATCCACATAGAGAGTCCATGAAGTTTGCACTGGTTGCATTTCGGTAACCGAACCCACATCCGGTTCTAAAAAGGAACACTCTACGACGAAATCTGCCAAGGCTTGTCCTTTGATAGTCATTTGGGGGTGGTATGCAAGAACGAACTGAGTCAATTCCATTGCCCATACTGCGAGCTGACCCGAGACTTCTGGCATGTGCAGTACTTTCTTCAATGGTTGATCAGTGTATACTACTGTTATGTAAAGTCTAATTACGCTCACGCGTAAGTATACGTGGTTAATAAGCAATATAGAGTAAGTAGAGTATCGTTCCCATAGATAATAGCAAGAAAATAATCCAAATAATTACAAGATTTATATTAACCCAATTTTATTAAACTGATCAAAATCAATTATTATAACTAATAAAAATTAGAAACTAAAATTACCAAACAATCAACACAACTTAGAAACCTTAATTTCAAGTAAATAATGGAGAATTAGGCTTACAATTTCACTTTAAGTATCATTCAAATTATCACACCTTATTCCAATTTAATTCCCTATTCTCAGTTTATTGATCAAGAACACTCATGTAGAATTAGTCATTTCTCAATGCATTAAGACCATATTAACTTAAATCCACAAATTAGATAGAATTAAGCCAAACACCCTAATTAACTAACTCACTATATCTCTATGTGAATTACAATTAAGAAGAGTTTAATTCCAAGTTATTATCAGATTACATGCGATGCTTGGCATATCTCTATCTTAACATAAATCAAGATTCTATTCAATCAAAGAATTCAAGAACACATGCTATTGTGACTAGGTCTAGACTCATACATCATCTCTCGAATGCATACAAATTCACATAAAATTGGTGATTAAGAAATTCATAAATCATAATAGATAAACTGAATTAATAATTCATTAAACTCAAATCAAGGTATAATAATTATCATTCAACATTAAAGATTTATTGCAAGTCTAAAAAGTAATGTAGCTCATAACTAATTAATTAATTACTGAATAAATAAAAGAAATCATCATCCCAATTACAAAAACTAAAATTAAAGAAGAATAGGTAATAGAACATCCTTCTCGCCCTTCTATTCTGTAATCTTCGTGAATTCACCTCCTTTTTTTCGTTCATCCAAGATTGTTTCTCAATTCTTGCTCTCTAAGTGTGTTCTCTATTATTGGTTCTCTTCCCCTCACTCCCCTCACTCTCCTCTTTTTCATAAATTTTAAATCCCATAAGCTCAAAACCACTCCAATTCCAATCCATCTCTAACTCATCCTATAGGAATTCTAATAAAAATCAAACTCCTAATTAAACCCAACAAGTTTTTAAACATAGAATCCCAACCAACATGAAATAACATCCTCGACACACTTCTAATATACCCTTATTACATAATGAAGTTATATCTCCCAACACAACTTAGTTTCCAGCAAAGTAAAACAAACCAACTCCCGACTCCGTCCGAAGCCGTGGCTACGCCCGTCGTCGTGTTCTCAGACTAAAAGTGGCGCAATTTCACTCTAGTTGACCAATATGTTTCTCGCTCACGGTAGCACCTACGCTACCGGTCTCTTTGTTATCATGGTGTGCCTCACGCCGGTGATGCAGTGTGTCAGATTTTGCTTGAGCTTTCTTCCAATGCCTGCATTTTGACGTGTTCACCTCAATATCTTGAAACAAGAACAAAAACCCATCAAAAGCAACATGAAATACTCAAAAACTAACAATATATCATGCTAAATAAAGATAAATCGTAGGTTAAAAACCCATTCATCAAATTCCCCCATACTCGAAACATTGCTTGTCCCCAAGCAAAATAATATGTAATGCAACTAACTACTCTATAACTACGAATTTAGTCTGAAGACAAAACATAGTCTAATCATAAAGCCTCATAGAAATCAAGCAAACGCGATAGTACATCATATCTAAACTAATTAATAACTTCCCAATCACTTATCAAATCTTAAATTGTTCTTACTGATATAGTGTATGTGTGCTCAACAACCATACCAACTAATATAATGCTAACTACAACACATACTAGATCTCTTTAAAGGCATCATACAGTGTAAACTCACAAAATTCACAAATAAACTAGATCCAACCAAAGTCAAACATCTACTAAGTTCAAGAGTCCAATCTGGGATACTTATGCGTTATTTTTCAGTACGGGGGCTTTTTGCTCTTTTCCCATTTTATTGTTTTTCTTTTTTTTTATATACCCATGGTTGTGCAATGTCTTATTCCCTTAGGCTTTTTAATGCTCCCTTAACGAGCTTTCGACTAATGACTCCCAGACCATTAAAACCTTAGGGTGCTAGGTGTAAAGATAATCCCCTCGGGCTTACTTACTCAAGTAATAAAGGCCACAAAACTAGACAAGCATGCCACGATGTTTATTCATATTTTTTTAATAATATTATTATTAGCTTATATACCCCAAATTTTTCCCCCAAACTTAAGTTATTGTCTAAATTTAGCCATCTCTGCCTATTCATGTCTTTCATTCATTAAAGCTAGTATTATCCTTAATAATTCCATTATGTGCCAATTTAAACTTAATCAGTCAACATAGTTGTTTCTAACTTGCTAACCTTGATTATACAAACTTCAAACAGAAAAAGATCCAATTTCATAACAAGAAGTCATATCAAAGACTAAATAATCAATACTAACTCGTCTAGACAATTTTAATCTCATCATTGGCCAAAAATAGACTTTCACTATCTAATTACTGGATGCATGCAAATTAAACTACATGCAAATATATTTTTTTATATGCATCCATGAATGTATTAAACTAAAAGTCATAAAAAAAAAAAAAATTCTAAAAACTTAACAAATTAACTAACATGATTTAAATCTTCACAAATTAACCAGGCAGAAATAAACCCCCCCCCCCTCCCCATTCTTAAATCAAGTAATGTCCTCATTACGACGATATAAAATAATTAAAAAAATGAGGACTTCCCTGAAAGATGAGTCACTGCTCGTCGTCATCCGAAAGAAGGTATGCTGGAAGGATAGGAGGAACATGAATGGCCACTGAATCGACATTAGGATTGCAGCAAGAAAATGCATCAGAAAGTGTGCTGAAAGCACTTGTATTGTATTGATGCATCAAATCTTGTCGTTGAGCTAACCACGAGAATGGTTTCCTTGATCCTCGAGATGGTTGTTCTTCCATTGGTTCAGCTGCAACTGGGGGTGAGGGCTGGCGAATCATAATATAACCTTCCCTTGTTGATGTGATCTTGCCCCCTCCCATGCCTTTTACTTCTCAATTGTAGCATGGTCGATTATAGCCATCAGTTGTTGAATAGGTTTAGAGGGATGTCACTGCACCCCAGCTTTGCGGCACAAATCGATTATGAGAAATCCATACAGAAGGCCCCCCGTAGTACTTCCCCATAACAGCCAATTAATTGACTCTTGAATGCATTCACCCACATCCACATTGTAGAATACAACGGAATTATTCACCCGATAATGGTGGTGAACAATCCCATATAACAATCGTGCCCTTTCCTTAGTCACATCATTTTAGTGGCGTGTGGGCATCAAACATGCACAGATGAATGTATACCATGCTTTTCCATACCTACTTAGCGCTTAGTGAGAAAAACTTATCTTTTCATTCGTTCTGGCTCGGGTAACCCATTGTGTTCCTGGTTTGCACAATCTTGCAATCAATTCGTCCAGGTCGGGCAAACCATCTTCATATCACCCGGTAGTCGGTGTTGAAAGCCCAAAATATTTGTTGATGGCATCGACATGGAAAGACACTGGTTTACCCCGTACCACGACTACATGATCGACATGCTCCATGGCATTGGCATAAAACTCCCTCACTATGTTGATCACCTCTGGAAGTGGCTGCTCCACTAAGTGAAACCAATTACGTTCCATAATCATTAGTGCCATATCACCATCCAAGTTAGCATCCGGCTTCAATCCTCATTCTAACACCAATATCTTCTTGTCAATGGACGATTTGAACCTTCCCTCGACCCCTCACTAACAAATTTCATGTGATCATTGTGACGCCCCCAAAATAAGTATACATCACCCATTCTGAGTCGCCAAATACATGGTACATAATACAAATACAAACATAAATATACAACATGAGCTGTGAGTTTTAATACAAATACTGTCTTCTAGACAGTATTCAAACTCAAATGGAGTCCTTAATACATTTATTATCACACTATTTTATAGAATAGTGAAGACTACTAATGCAAACATCTAGACCGTCACTCCATTCCCCGACTAGTTCCGACTACATTCTCATTTCTTGAAGAGAACAATAAAAGCAAAAGGGTGAGCTCAACTAGCCTAGTAAGAAATATTATGACTAAGATAAAGCAGAATAATTTATCGTTAGCCTTCAGCAGTGTTAAACTGATAAAATATAACGAACATCAAGTTTAACCGCAGCTGAACAAGCAATCCATTAGAAGAGTCAAGTAGAGCATGATATCTACTATCTTCTATGATTTAAAAGGTTTTTCATCACTTTTATCGCTGAGACTCAACTTAATAAATAATCCACATCATCAAATCACCCCTACACTACAGCCAAGGATATTAATTAGTATCACGACCACGAATTATCCATGAACTACGGGCCAAGGATATTCGTGTATTCATCAATGGTCATGATCATGCCAACAACTGTCCATCAATGCACTACAAGCCAATGAGGACTTTTACCACATCATTTGTAACATTACGGTCATGATTATACCGAATAATTCCTGGTCATAATCATACCAAGTCCATCTACGCACTACACGCTAAAGATGACTTTCATAACAATATAAGCATGAAGATGATGACAATGATATAAGAATTCAATTAAAAGAAAGCAAATGATAAATTTTTAAAGATTTATAAGTTAATTTATCCAGAATTCAATAATGTCCAAATTGTCAACATGATACTGCTTTGTGGAGTAAAATTCAAGAATAATATTGTGTCAAAAATTATTTGGATTGAAAAGAAATCAATTTTTGTCATAAATAGTACCTCGGGTTAATAGTAACTGGGTGAATAGTACCCCATGAATAGTACTTTAGGAATAGTAACCCTGTGAATAGTACTCCGACATGAAAAAGTTAAAACTTATCAAGAATGCTCAGAATAATATTTCGATGAAAAGATACTGGATGAAGAGCAAATATCAAGGTTATTCTACTAATTTCATGGAGTATAGAAGCCAAAATTTTAACAAAATGAGTGTAGAATTCAAAATCTGAAACAAAATAATATTACTTACGTACTACAGAGTATGGAAGAAAATATTATTTCATATGAATATCGAACAAAAATAATATCCTTTACAACTATTGAATGAAAATAATATTTCTTACGAATATTAAACAAAAATAATATTCCTTATGAATATTAAACGAATATAATATTTCTTACAAATATTGAACGATATAAAATTTCTTACGAATACGAAAAATAATATCATAAGCGAATATGAAATAAATAATACCCTTTACCTTGAAAAGAAGAATATTCCAACTGGTATAGCGGGGATATTTTTGAAGAAAAGTTTCACTATTTTCTACGCTCAAAGCTTTCTAAAACTCGAAAGAAATACACTCAATATTATAGAAGAAGAATTCTCTGATTCTGGTGTGATTTTTAATTCTAACTAATCATCCTATTTATAGGAGAATGGAAAGGGCACTGTTAAGAATTTTTTTTCACAGACGAAATAATTGCGATTCACGGATGTCTTACCAACATTGCAGGCAATTGAATTTCAAAGCAAATTCAAGTAAAAACAAAAAACTAAAATATAATATATATATATATAATACATATTCCCTCCCAAATACGTTTCCTCCCCCACCCAATTTTCATTTTCTCAATTTCTTCCATACGTGGGTCCCACATGTGGGCCCCGCTTTTAATATATTAAATAATTTTCTATCAATTATTTTGAAAAATTGATAAATGGGGGTCCAACTAATACGCCAAAATTTTCAACAAATACTTCATAAATATTCTCTCAATATTTTTAACAACATTTATTCATCATTATTATTATTCGCAATATTTAACAACCAAATCGTTCTCAGGAAAGAGGGGGCTTTCCAATAAGGATTTCTCACTTATTAAGCGGCAATTATTAGGTGACCAAACCTCTCCTCGATGAACTTTCTGACATCACGAATATTACAAATAATAATATGAATAACTATATCGTCTCAATTATTGATTTAATAATATATAAAATATCGACAATAATTAAATCAAATAACGTGAGATACTATGTAGCAATTACTGTAACAATAATTGAACAAAATTGAGTGACTTCTCACGTAAGCATCAATAATCAATACCGTATTACTCTTACTATGCAACCACGCCAGACATCGTATTTCTTACTTTACCACGGTATTTCAACAGCTTTAACATTAAAACTTCCGCCGTTATTTTTATAAATAGATATTTCTGTCATTTTCTCATTTTGACAATAATTTCGTTGTGGGGTCCACCAATGATTATGCCATCGTACGAATATTCGTTGTTAAAATGAATATTCCCCGACTAATCGAATATAATATAACAACTTTCATACTTTGTAAAATTTATAAATACTACCCACAACTATAACATTATATCAAACTAACACCATAATACTTAAAAAATATTTTGAGAAAATTAATCTTTATTCACAAAATTCGGGGTCTTACAATCTCCCCTCCTTATGAAATTTTTCCTTCGAAATTTACCGAAGAGGTGACGATACTTCGTCATATTCTAACTCTTGAGGTATATCCTTTGAGCGTAGAATATGTTTCTTCTTATCCAAGATTTTAATAGGTATCTCTTTATACGTTAAATCTTCAGTTATCTCGTCCGATTTTAATTCAATAATGTGGTTCGGGTCGTCCACATATTTACATAACATCGATACGAAAAAAAAAAGTTATGAACACGAGACATAGTTGGCGCTAAAGCGAGTCTATAGGTCATAGTTCCTACTCGGTTAAGGATTTCAATAGACCAATAAAGTCAAGGGTTGAGATTTTCTCTCTTCGTCGATTCTTGATTCTAGAATAACGCCCTCTTGAACCTTCTTCTTCACATTCATCAGCTCTGAGTCTATAGCTTAAGCGGCTTTAACTTTATCTATTAAAGTCAGATTTTAATCGTATATTCGCTATCTTCACGTAAGTTCTTGGAGTCTTTAACTCTATCTTCATCCTTTGAAAATCATATAAATGGGTATTTGTGTTAACCACGTCGCACTCGTAACCGCATATGATTTTTTACTAAACACATCAGCTACCACGTTCGCTCTTCCACGATGTTATTAAATGGTATGGTCGTAATCTTCAACAGCTCGAGCCAACGACTTTGGCTCATGTTCGTTTTGGGTGAAGAAATATTTGAAGGTTTTTGTATCGGGTTCAAGGTCGATACAAAATTTGATTTCACGCTTTAGGGGTAGGCCAGAAAGTTCTTCAGGGAATACGTCAGGAAATTTATTAACAATAGAAATATCATTCAAATCTGACGTATTTTTGTTTAAATTCGTGACATGGGCTAAGAAAGCTTAATATCCGTTTTTCAATATATGAATAGCTTTATGGCTTGAGATGACAATGATTGATTTTAATGTTTTGGTCGCTTGAATTCATATAATAGGTTGGTTAGGAATATGAAAGCTAACAACCTTACGAAAACAATCAAATTTTTTATTTAATTTTTGCATGATGAGTATTTAACCAATCAATCCCTAAAATTAAGTCAAATGCAAGTTTTTTCAATGAAATAAAATTGACATGTAATGTGAGGGTACCGATTTGAACCAAACAAGACTTATAAACACTGGATGTAATGATGGTTTCTCCCAATGGAGTTCCAACAGATAAGTCAAAGTCTAATTTCTCCGTAGTCAAATTTAAACTTTGAGTGCAAGTAGATGAAATAAAAGAGTGGGTAGAATCGCCTTGACAAACGTTCTCACTTAAACAACCATCTTTGACTTGTCTGAGACATCCTTTAACGTCACTGTCCCAGTTAGACTTGACTTCACTACACGACAAAATCGAGCTAGGTGACCTTCTCTTCTGCAATTGAAACACACTTTGGGTTACTACGTACAGTTTAGACGTATGTGTCCTTCTTGTCCGTATTTGAAACATACGGCTGGTGGTCGTTCTTCTTCCTTGGAAACGGGTGCTGGTGTTGCTGTCTTTCCATCATTATTGAACCGTCTCTTCTTGAAATTTCAACTTCTATTATCTTGGCCATGATTACTACCGAAGTGGTTACCATTCTTAGCATGATAATTTCCCACACGATGGTTATCATTGTTCCGATGGTCGTTTCCACCGGTATGATTATATCGTGTTGTTGGTCGTTACCTTTTGGTTGAGCTGACTCATTATCGCACTCCACTAACTGAGCCCTATTCACAACATCTAAATATAAAAAAAGTTTGTGAGAAATGAGGTATTGACGTATTTCGGGTTTTAAACCTCGCAGAAACATTCGCCTCATTCGCTTCTTATTATCAAATAAATGGGATGCAAACCAGGATAACTCGACAAACTTAGCCTCGTACTGCGACATGGTCATATTATTTTGCTCCAGCTTGATGAATTCTACCTCCTTCATGTGATGAATACTTTCAGAAAAGTACTTATCATTGAACAATTCTTGGAACTTCTCCCAAGACATATTGAGTGCGTCAGGCTGGGTACGTTTTATAGATTCCCACCAGTAATCTGCCTCTTCACGAAACATAAAGGTGGCAAAGGGAACCTTTTGCTCCTCGGAGCATCCCAAGACATCAAATATCTTGGTGATCTACTTTATCCACGTCTCCGCTTTAAGTGGTTCTGGCTTTCCCAAAAACTCTGGTGGTCCCAGCTCCTTGAATTGCTTAGCAGTGACCAGCCGTGAGTTGCCATTGACTCCACCTGCATTACGAACATGAGTCTCTCTCGTTTGGTGTTGCATGAGTTCTAAAAAACTCCTAAACGTACCGTTGTTCGTCATTTGATCAGTGCTATTATTTACAGGAGGATTATTGTTTTCCTGAAGCACATTATCCTGTTTATTGATCTGTGGTGACTCAACGGTCTTATGTGCTCCATTGCTATTCTCAACATTCTTGAATGTCATTTTCAAATACTACCACAAAACAAGTGTTAATTGACATGTAATATATTATCCCTATATTCTGACCTACCAATTAAATAACAAATAAACTTAGGTAGGTCATACTAGCGAAGGAATTCCCCGTCTCTCCCCTCCTAATTCTTGTCTCACATCTCAGCCAGGGATCATATCCCTAAGCTCTGATACCAACTGTGACGCCCCCAAAATAGGTATACATCACCCATTATGAGTCGTCAAATACATGGTACAGAATACAAATACAAACTTAAATATACAACATGAGCTATGAGTTTTAATACAAATATTATCTTCCAGACAGTATTCAAACTTAAATGGAGTCCTTTATACATTTATTATCACACTATTTCATAGAATAGTCAGGACTACTAATGCAAACATCTGGACCGTCACTCCGTTCCCCAACTAGTCCCGGCTAAGTTCTCATTTCCTGAAGAGAACAATGAAAGCAAAAGAGTGAGCTCAACTAGCCCAGTAAGAAATATTATGACTAAGATAATGCAGAATAATTTATCGTTAGCCTTAAACAGTGTTAAACTAACAAAATATAACAAACATCAAGTTTAACTACAGTGAAATAAGCAATCCATTAGAAGAGTCAAGTAAAGCATGATATCTACTATCTTCTATGATTTAAAAGGTTTTTCATCACTTTTATTGCTGAGATTCAGCTTAATAAATAATCCACATCATCGAATCACCCTTGCACTATGGCCAAGGATATTCATTAGTATCACGACCATGAATTATCCACGCACTACGGGCCAAGGATATTCGTGTATTCATCAGTGGTCGTGATCATGCCAACAACTGTCCATCAATGCACTACAGGCCAATGAGGACTTTTACCATATCATTTGTAACATTACGATCATGATTATACCGAATAATTCCTGGTCATAATCATACCAACTCCATTTATGCACTACAGGCCAAAGATGACTTTCATAACAATATAAGGATGAGGATGATGACAATGATATAAGAATTCAATTAAAAGAAAGCAAAGGATAAATTTTTAAAGATTTATAATTTAATTTATCCAAAATTCAATAATGTCCAAATTGTCAACATGATACTACTTTGTGGAGTAAAATTTAAGAATAATATTATATCAAAAAATGATTTGGATCGGAAAAAAAATCAATTTTTATCATAAATAGTACCCCGGGTGAATAGTAACCTGGTGAATAGTACCTTATGAATAGTACTTCAGGATAGTAACCCCGTGAATTGTACTCTAGCATGAAAAAGTTAAAACTTATCAAGAATGCTCAGAATAATATTTTCATGAAAAGATACCGGATGAAGCGCAAATATCAAGGATATTCTACTAATTTCATGGAGTATAGAAGCCAAAATTTTAACAAAATGAGTGTAAAATTCAAAATCTGAAACAAAATAATATTACTTATATACTACATGAGTATGGAAGAAAATATTATTTCATATGAATACCGAACAAAAATAATATCCCATACAACTGTTGAACGAAAATAATATTCCTTACGAATATTAAATGAATATAATATTCCTTACGAATATTAAACGAATATAATATTTCTTGCGAATAATGAACGATATAATATTTCTTACGAATACGAAAAATAATATCATAAGCGAATATGAAATAAATAATACCCCTTACCTTGAAAAGAAGATTATTCCAACTGGTATAGCGGGGATATTCTTGAAGAAAACATTCACTATTTTCTATGCTCAAAGCTTTCTAAAACTCGAAAAAAATACACTCTATATTATAGAAGAAGAATGCTCTGATTCTTGTGTGATTTTCAATTCTAACTAAGCATCTTATTTATAGGAGAATGGAAGGGGCACTGTTAAGAATTTTTTTCACGGACGAAATAATTGCGATTCACGGATGTTTACCAACATTGCAGGCAATTGAATTTCAAAGCAAATTCAAGTAAAAACAAAAAACTAATATATATATATATATATATATATAAAATACTATTTCCCTCCCAAATACGTTTCCTCCCCCCACCCCATTTTTATTTCTTCAATTTCTTCCATACGTGGGCCCCTCATGTGGCCCCCACCTTTATTATATTAAATAATTTTTTACCGATTGTTTTAAAAAATAGATAAATGGGGGTCCAAATAATACGTCAAAATTTACAACAAATACTTTATAAAAATATTGTCAATATTTTTAACAACATTTATTCATCATTATTATTATTCGTAATATTTAACTACCAGATCGTTCCCAGGAAAAAGGGGGCTTTCCAATAAGGATTTCTCCATATTGGCGCGCAATTATGTGACCAAACCTCTCCTCGACAAACTTTCTAGACATCGTCAATATTACAAATAATAATATGAATAACTCTATCGTCTTAATTATTGATTTAATAATATATAAAATATCGACAATAATTGAATCAAGTAACGTGAGATACTATGTAGCAATTACTGTAATAATAATTGAACAAAACTCAGTGACTTCTCCCATAAGCATAAATAATCAATACCGTGTGCTACTATGCAACCACGCGGATTGATGTACTTTTACCACCGGGTATTTCAACAGTTTAATGGTAAAACTTCCGCCGTTATTTTTATAAAAAGTTATTTCTGTCATTTTCTCATTCCGATAATAATTTCGATGTGGGGTCCACCAATGATTGTACCGTCGTACGAATATTCGCTGTTAAAATAAATATTCCCCGACCAATCGAATATAATATAACAACTTGCATACTTTGCAAAATTTATAAATACTACCCACAACTATAACATTATATCAAATCCACACCATAATACTTCAATTTTTTTTTGAGAAAATTAATCTTTATTCACAAAATTTAGGGTCTTACAATCATACTGAGCCCGAGCAGTAGAGGTGGATGGACGTGGTCTCTTATGTGAAGACATGGTGTTTTTGGTGAGTTGTAAGAAAAAAATTTGGTTCAAGAATTTTGTCAAACAATTGGTGGGTGTGAAAGCTAATTCCCCCAAACTGGGCTTCTTTGAACAATCTCTAACCCAAAATATGAAATAATATAAAGCAATCCTTGGGCAACAAATTCCCAAGGTTTTCCAACCAATTTTTACTAACAAGAGAGAAGAAACACGGGAATGTAAAAAATTTTGATTACCTTCAATAAGAATTGTTGTTTCCCCCTTTGTAGTGATGCCCTAATTTGTAGGAATTTGTGATGAAATGGAATTGGACTTAGAGTTGAAGTGTATTGCTTATAATGTGGAAGGATTGTGGCTACTTACAAGAGTTGAGTTCATATAGAAGATGAAAATGAACGTGTGTGAGGGAGTTGTAGAGATTGTGGGTTAATAGGAGAAGGAGTTGGGAAAGGACTAGAAGAAGTGGTGTAGTGGAGTTTTAGGAGTTATGGGGATTATGGGAGTTATGGGGGATTTGAAGAGTTTATGTGGGAAAAGAAGATGGGAAGACTAAGTGTAAGAAGGAGTTTATGGGAGTTATGTTGGACACGGGTACATCAAGAACGCGTTTTGAGAGTCTGAGATTTTCGAGTGGCGCGGCCCGCGCTGTATACATGCCTTAGGTAGTGCGCCCCGCGCCATGTGGATAGTAAGTTCTGTTGAGGTACCGCGCCTCGCGTCGTGTATAAGCTTCTGGTAGCGTGCCGTGTGCTAGTATGTCAATAGGTTCACTCCAGGATGGTGCTAACCGCGCCGTTTCACAGTATACCATAGCGTGCCCCGCGTCAATAGAATATAATCTTTTCTTCAGGATGGCGCGCCCCACACTAGGTGGGTAGTAGCTTCACGCCTGATAATGCGGCACGCACCGTTTGTATGCTTAAGGTGGCGCGGTCAGTGCCATTAGTGTGGTGACTTGGTGATGTCCTTTTTCCTTGATTCCCTACAAGCATACCACAATGAAGTCATTACTCTTTGAAAAAGAAATATCTAAACTAAACTATGAGCTAAAGTTTATGAATAAATTGACTAAAAAAGGTTTAGAGCTTGGGTTGGCTCCTAAGTAGCACTAGTTTTAACGTCGTTAGCTCGACGTTGCCTCTTGTTTCAGGGTGCATCGGCAAGTGTAATTGCAATGGCTTAATTGTCGATATCGCCACCCCAGTAGTGCTTTAATCATTGCCCGTTAACTTTGAAGGTTTCGAGCAAATTTTTGATGTATAGCTCAACAATGCCATGTGGGAAAACTCTCTTAATAGTAAATGGAACCGACCATCTGGATTTGAGCTTTTTGAGAAATAATCTAAGTCTTGAATTGAACAATAGTACCGATTATCTCGGTTAGAACTTTCTTTGCAAGATTTTCTGGTCGTACAACTTCTTGACCTTTTCTTTATACAACTTCGAGTTCTCATATGCTTGTAGTCTGAATTCATCATGTTCGTTCAATTAAAGTAGCCTCTTTTCTCCTACATCTGTTTGATCGAAGTTGAGTTTATGAATCGCCGAGTATGCTTAATGCTGTAATTCCACAGGGAGGTGACACACTTTTTTGTAGACCAACGGATACAGAGATATCCCAATTAGCGTCGTGTATCTGATGTCTTGTAATCCCATAGTGCGTCGTCTAAATTTAGAGACCAGTCTTTTCTGTTTGGGTTGACTACCTTCTCTAAATTTTTCTTTACCTCTCTTTTGGAGACCTCAGTTTGACCACTTATCTGCGGGTGTTGTTGCCACTCTATGATTAACCCCTTATATTGCCAAAAATGCCGTGAATGCTTTATTGTAGAAGTGACTTCCCTTGTTACTTATGATTTCTATTGGTATGTTAAACCGTGTGAAGATGTTCTTTTGTAGAAATTTGAGGACCACTTTGGCAATGGTTGTAGGGAGTGCCACAACTTCCACCTATTTTGTTACATAGTCCACAATAAGCAGAATGTATAAGTTATTGAATGAGGGAGGAAAAAGCCCCATAAAGTTCATTCCCCATACATCAAAGACTTCTACTTCCATGATTGTGTTGAGTGGCATTTCGTTCCTCTTTGAGATGTTGCCCATCCTTTGACATCTGTCACAACTTTTCACGAACTGGTGAGCATCCTTGAATATAGTAGGCCAATAGAATCCTACTTGAAGTATCTTGGCCGTTGTCGTCTCACTCCCATAATTTCCCACATATGCAAATGAATGACACTCGTGCAAAATATTCTTTACTTCGTTGTATGGCACACATCGGCGAATTATTTTATCTGCACACTATTTAAATAAATACGGCTCGTCCCACATGTACCACTTGACGTCACGTATGAACTTCTTCTTTTGTTGACGTGTCAAAACATGGGGAAAGAATTTTCTCACCAAGTAGTTGGCAAAACATGCATACCATGGAAATTCTGTGTTGACTCCAAACAACTACTCATCTGGGAACGACTCGTTAATTAAACATTTATCATCCCCATCATTGTCTAGATTTTCTATTCTTGAAAGATGATCTGCAACTTGATTCTCTGTCACCTTTCTATCTTTTATCTCCAAATCGAATTCTTGTAGGAGAAGGATCCATCTGATAAGTCGAGGCTTACCATCCTTCTTTGAGATTAAATAACGAATTGCTGAGTGGTTCATATATACCACCACCTTTGTTCTAATCAAGTACGCTCTAAATTTATCAAAGGCATATACTACAGCAAATAATTCCTTTTCAGTGGTTATGTAGTTTAATTTAGTATCCATAAAGGTTTTACTTGCATAGTATATGGCGTGGATTATCTCCTCTCGACGTTGGCCCAAAATAGCCCCGACTGCGTAATCGCTAGCATCACACATTAATTCGAAAGGCTTTATCCAATTTGGTGCTACGATCATGGGTGTCGTAGTCAACTTCTTCTTTAATTGCTCAAATGCTAACTTACTATCCTTATCAAATTTAAAAACCACATCTTTCTCTAAAAGACTGCACAATGATTTTGTAATCTTAGAAAAATCTTTAATGAACCTTCGGTAGAATCCAGCATGTCCCAAAAAATTGTGGATTCCTTTGACTGTACTTGGTGGTGGAAGATTCTCAATTATTTCCAACTTTGCTCTATCAACCTCTAATCCCTTCATAGAGACCTTGTGCCCCAAGATTATTCCTTCTTCAACCATAAAGTGGCACTTCTCCCAATTAAGTATGAAATTTGTCTCCATGCGTCGCTTCAAGACCATGATCAAGTTCTCCAGACAAACATCAAAATTATCTCCATGGACAGAAAAGTCATCCATGAAAACTTCCATATTCTTCTCCACCATGTCCAAGAAGATTACAATCATACATCGTTGAAATGTCGCGGGTGCATTACACAAACCAAAAGACATTCTTCTGAATGCAAAGGTGCTATATGGACACGTGAAAGTGGTCTTCTCTTGATCTTCAGGAGCTATGACTATTTGATTATATCTCGAATATCCATCCAGTAAGCAGTAGAATTCAAGCTCTGCCAACCTGTCTAACATCTGATCGATGAAAGGTAGAGGGAAGTGGTCCTTGCGGTTTACCTTATTCAACTTCATGTAGTCCATACAAACCCTCGAACCAATTATTGTCCTCGTCGGAATTAATTCATTATCATCATTTTATATTATGGTCATTCCTCCTTTTTTTCGGTATGCATTGAACTGGACTGGCCCACTCACTGTCTTAAATTGGGTAGATAATGCCCGCATCTAACCACTTCAAAATTTCTTTCTTCACCACTTCTTTCATGATAAGATTTACATGTCTCTGATGTTCCACTATTGGCTTTGCATCCTCTTCTATAATAATTTTGTGCATGCAGAAAGATGGACCTATCCCCTTTATATCTGCTATTGTCCATCCTATAGCCGATTTATATTCTCTTAGCACTCTCAGCAACTTACTTTCCTGCAATTAGTTAAGCACAGCAGAAGCAATAATAATAAGTAAATTATTAGAATTACCCAAATACACATACGTGAGGTGTTTAGGAAATGGCTTAAGCTCAAGAGTAGGTGGCTCCTCCAATGAAGGTTTCATTCTTGCTGTAACTTTTTCTTCTATGTGTAATGGCTTAAATGGTACCTTGAATCTACTAACTCATGGCAAAGAATCCAGCATATGCAAATAATCGATAAACTTTGGATCGTCCGAATCTTCGTCTGCCAATAGTGTAGTTTCCAATGGATTGTTAGCTAAACATTTAACCATATCTTCATTAACTATCTGATCAATGACATCCACCCAAAAACACTCTTCTTCGTCTGTAGGGAACTTCATGGCTTTGAACACGTTAAACTTGACTTCCTGATTTGGACCCTCATGGTTAGTTCACATTTTTGTACATCGATGAGAGTACTACCTGTAGCTAAGAATGGTCTCCCAAGGATGGTTGGGATATTTTTGTCTTCTTCATAATCCAAAATTATAAAATCAGCTGGAATATAATTTTGTCTACCTTGACCAAGATATCTTCCTCAATTCCTCTTGGGTATATTACTGATCTATCGGCCAACTGTAGAGATATATTTGTCAGTTTCGGAGCTGGTACACCCAATTTGGTATAGACTGATAACGTCATGACGTTCACACTTGCCCCCAAGTCACACAAACACTTTTGGAATGCCATGTTCCAAATTGTGCATGGAATGGTGAAACACCACGGATCTTTCAATTTTGGCGGTAATCTTCTTTGTAGAACTGCACTGCACTCCTCCGTCAAAGCTACAGTTTCATAATCTTCCAACCTCTTTTTCCTTGACAGAATTCCCTTCATGAATTTAGCATAACTCGGCATTTCTCTAGGGCTTATGCGAAAGGAATGTTGATATGAAGTTTCTTAAAAACTTCTAAAAACTTGGAAAATTGCTTTTCTAACTTCTGTTTCTGAATTATTTGCTAAAATGGTGGTGGAGGATACACAACCGACTCACTATCTGTCTTGCTCTTTCCACTCGCTTTTCTTCACCATATTTGTCCTCAACCACTTTGTTTTCACCTTCTTTGTCATCATCTTTTTTAGCCGAATTTTTTATCTTCTGCCCCTTAAGATGTTTTCCACTTCTTAACATAATTGCTTGACACTGCTCATGATTCCCTTTTGAATTTTTCTCCGTATCACTGGGTAGAGTTCCTTGAGGCCTATTATATAATGCAAAAGCCAGCTGTCCTAATTGATTTTCTAAGTTCTTGATGGCCACTGCTTGAGATTTCATAGCCGCCTCATTGCTCGATATATATTTCGAAAACAACTCTTCTGAATCTGTCTTTTTCTCTTGGTGCGGAGCTGATTGTTGATGCTGATTCTGAAATCCTGGGGGATAAGACGGTCATGGAGCTTGCTGATTCTGGTTGTTACTCCATGAAAAATTAGGGTGATTCCTATTCCCTAAATTGTAGGCATTCTGATACATATTCTATGGAATCCTTATGTAGCTACCCACAAATTGTACTGAAGCTGGGTTAATAGAACATTGTTTTGTAGGATGTTCCCCTACGCACAATTCACAAATAACCGCAATCTGCTGAGTTTGTGCACCAGACAAAGCATCCACCTTCTTTAATACGCTGAAATCTGTTCTGCTAACACCATCACCCCATCTACCTCTAACACTCCATCTACCTTAGGTTGTGTCATTCTTGCCGCGGGCCACTGGAAGTTGTTAGCCACCATTATCTCTATCAACTCATACGCCTCCTCGTAGCTCTTGGCCATAAATGGTCCACCCGAAGCCACATCTATACTTGTCCTGAGATTCCCACTCAACCCATTATAGAATGTATTCATCTGCCCATTTAGGTAATCCATGATGTGGGCACTTCCTGAGTAATTCCTTATACCTCTCGTATGCCTCATACAAAGATTCCCTATGCTGCTATTCAAACATGGTAATCTCGTTTCTCATTTTTACAGTCTTTGCTGGTGGGAAAAATTTTGCCAAGAATTTCTGAGCAAGATCTTTCCATTTAGTTATTGATCCCGGCGGTAGAGAATGTAACCAACACTTCACCTTGTCCCACAGTGTGAACGAGAACAAGCGAAGTTTGACTGCATCATCGGACACTCCATTATATTTGAAGGTGTCACATATCTCCAAAAAGCTGACCAAGTGCTTATTCGAATCATCATTGGCTAGTCCCCCAACCTGTTTTGAATTCTAAATGAATTGTATGGTACCGGGCTTGATCTCGAAAGTGTTTGCAGCAATCACTAGCCTAGTGATACTTGACTGTAGCTCAATCACCTTTGGAGTGGAATAGTCCCTTAGAGCTTTCTGGTCTTCGGCAACCATTATTTCTTCCTTATCAGAGTTCTCAAAATTCTCTCTAGTGTCTTTAATCCACTTTATTATCCTTTGAAACTGTTTCTCGATGTCATCCTCAAAAGGAAGCAAGTCTAGGTTTTTAGACCGAGTTTGCATAAACTGACTTCAAGAACCTGCAATAAGCAAGAACCAAACAAGAAGAAAAATTGTATAAGTAAAACTGAACTAATTAAAATGATACTAAAAATTATTAAAATCAATACCAATTCCCCGAAAAACGGCGCTAAAAACTTGTTAGGTAAAATCTAATTACGCTCACACGCAAGTATATATAGTCAACAAGCAATATAGAGTAAGTAGAGTATCGTTCCCATAGAGAATAACAAGAAATTAATCCAACCAATTACCAGTTTTATATTAACCCAATTTTATTAAACTGATTAAAATCAATGATTATAACTAATAAGAATTAGAAACTAAAATTACCAAACAATCAACATAACTTAGAAACCTTAATTTCAAGAAAATAATGGAGAATTAGGCTTACAATTTCACTTTAAGTATCATTCCAATTATCACACCTTATTCCAATTTAATTCCCTATTCTCAGTCTATTAATCAAGAACACTCATGTAGAATTAGTCATTTCTCAATGCACTAAGACCATATTAACTTAAATCCACAAATTAGATAGAACTAAGCCAAACACCCTAATTAACTAACTCACTATATCTATATGTGAATTACAATTAAGAAGAGTTTAATTCCAAGTTCTTATCAGATTACATACGATGCTAGGCATATCTCTACCCTAACATAAATCAAGATTCTATTCAATCACAGAATTCAAGAACACATGCTATTATGACTAGGTATAGACTCATACATCATCTCTCGAATCTATACAAATCCACATAAAATTGGTGATCAAGTAATTCATAAATTAAAGTATAAATCACAATAGATAAACTGAATTAATAATTCATTAAACTTAAATCAAGGCATAATAATTGTCATTCAATATTAAAGATCCATTACAAGCCTAAAAAGTAATTTAGCTCATAGCTAATGAATTAAATATTGAACTGTCGACGTCGGGATTTTTATTTGTCTCTTTTCTTTTCTTGTCGTTTGGTGTTCTCATCTTAGGTGAGATTAGTTTGAAAAAGTAAGTTGTGAAAAGGTCCGACATGTATATGTCGATAATTGGACTGTAAGAGTCGCCAGTTGGTATTTTTAAATGGTTGCACCAACTCAACCGAGAAAATGTTTTCACATTGACCAAGTGATGTAACACTGGTATACTGGTCTGTGAAACCGAGATTCGTTAGGGTCTGAAGACTTGATTATGCGGAGGGAAGGTGTTATGCACCCCCTAACATCCGTGTTACCATGGTGACAATCACTTTTCAATTAAACTGTTATATGAATGTGTGTGTTGAGGTCAATGTATAATTATCTGGAAGTAGTGTTATGCCTCGTTCGCACCTATATACAAAGGGTTTGAATTTGTATAGAAGTTCAGTTTTAACAAGATATAGCAGTGATATTTTGTAAAAGAGGTTTTTCAAATCCTTATGCTCAATAGTAATTGAGGCCTTTGATACTTCCATTTTATTAAGTGTTCGGCTTGATTGCTTTTATTTTTGAGATGTGAAGCATCTTCAAGAAAATAATGTACAAAGCAGTGTCGAACTCCTTATGGGCATGATGGCCATTTAAGGAAATTCAAACATCGTGAATAATTTACAAACTGATTACAGCTGAAAATGTCCATCACAGGAGACGAATCTAGATTAAGAAAACTGAATCCGTAATCACATGATTCCTAGGCTCACATGATACCGCAATTTATATGTAAGCTGTAAATAGTAATATATATAAAAGTTGTAAATATATATATACGAACGATCAACCACCACGAAGCGAACTTCATGGGGGACTAGAAATGTAAACATATAAAAGCGATAAATATATATATAGAGACAATCGACCACCACAAAGCAACTCCATGGGGGATTGGAAAAGTAAATAAAGTAGTAAAGACAATCAACCACCACGAAGTAAACTCCAGACAGGATAAAATGTAAATAAAACAGTAAAAGGCCACGAAGTAAACTCCAGGCCTGACAAAAGTATAAATATATATATATATATATATATATATATATATATTGTAATGACCATGAATTTTAAACTCCTTATTAAATAAATATGTGATTTAATTTTTAATGAGTTAGTTTTGTGAGTCTATTTAAAACCTTCTTGGTTATGTGAATTTATGAAATGATTAAAGGGAGTCACTAATAGTTTATTTTAAATTAGTGGACTAACCCTAAGATTTTAATATCAAAGAATTGATAGGATTATTAATAATTAAATATTCAATTTATTTGAATATAGTGGTAGGATTTGAACATATTGATTAATTGCAATTATGGGTAATTAAATTGATAATGTGTTGATTTATAATTATTATGAATAAATAATAATTAATGAGTAAGAGATTAATAAATATAATATGATTATATTTACTTGATTAATTTATTGCAAGCATGTAATATAGTAAACCATTATTATATGATAGTTAACAATATATTTTATAGTAAAAGGTGACACATTAATATGTCTATATATTATAGACTATATAGTAAGAGTTATTGCATTCATGTGAGTACATAAATAATCTCTAATTTCCTAATACAGTAACTATTGTACATTAATATTATATTTTTGGGAGTTAAGGTAATTGACCTAAACTTATTTCTGAGATTTTTCTATTGTCCCAAATTGAGTGACACAATAGTACATGAACAGTGGCCTAAAGCTAATTTACGTAACTTCCAAATGACTAAGCATAGGTGATGATTTCAAGTCCAATGGTTGATGGTTGGTTGTTAAACCACTCTCTAGTAACCTTTGTTTCCTTCTAATGCACCATGGACTCCAACCTTAGTATAATGCAGATGTCTAGTCCAAGTTTCCTTTATAAATAGAAGCTTTATTTTTAGTTTTGTTACTTGTAATTTTCTGAGTTTGAGAGTTTTAAGTTGCTGAGAAATTGTAGAAGCATACTTAGTGTGTGAGGAGTCCAATTCAAGCTTAAGGAGGTATAAACTCTAATCTTGTTTTTAAGTTGGGTTTTGTCAAATTCTTGAAATTACTTGAAATTCTATGACAATCAACATGTATTCACATGCTATAATATGTTTAGGAAGTATGCTTACATATATGAACTATTTAATGATGGTTTGGAACAAGTTTACATCGATAGGAATCAAGTTGGTTGATACTCTACAAAACAGAGTATGTTACTACTTCTGATCCTGACATGGCGTAGATGAGCCCTGTTTATACTAGGGTGCAGTGCAGCTGCACCGTACCTCAAAATTAGTTGTGGTTTTGTTTATGCTATGTATTGAGAACTTCATGTCATGACTTAGATATATACCTAAAGAGGAGTATAGCACGAGATATAAAGTTTTCTTGTGCAGAATGAAGTGATCAACAAGATTTAGTAAGAGATTTGTAATGAAAACTTAAAGTTTAGAAAACAAACTTTGAAGTAATACATGTTCTATAAATTCTGAACTTAGTAGCCCAACTACATGACTGATTTAGAAACTAAATAAGCATGATATATGATTCGTAGTTATTATATTCATCATCAACTTGATAAGCTTGGTGTTAGAAATTATTTTAAAAGAAAAGCTTAGTATAATAAGCTAATGGACATGAATGCTACAAGATATAGTTTCTGATCTTGAAAAGAGATTATCATAACTTAGTTAGTTATTATAAAAGTTTTAAAGTTGTCTTGCATGTGTTTAATTACATTATTCATGTTAAAATGATTTCAATGGCAACCTTGAACATGTTTTCAAACTTAAGTTGCATTAGATACGAGTACTTAGATTTTTAATTATTAAAATGTCATGTTTATGTTTATTATATCTCCAAACATGATTCATACGGGTTGGACATAATGATAACTAAATCAAACATGAGTTTAAAACATGTTCCAAAAGTGTTAAATGATTCTAAATATGAATTTATGATATGAATACTATAAGCATGTGTATTAACAGATTGTGTAATCTCTATGTGGACATATACCCAAGTTCTAAAACATGGTAACTACATGATCTTGTTATGCTTTAATACCATATAAGTTATAAGTTAAGACTTGTAAAGATAAACTCAAGAATGGTCATATGCTTATGTGAGAACCTCTAACATGTATGTATGTTAAAATATAAGTGCATATGTATGTTAGAGTTGGATAGAAATAGGAAGTGCAAAGCTCAACCTCAGTGCGGCCGGGGGACAACGCAATTGTCTACGTGCCCTAAGTTTGCATAGCAGTGCATTAAGGCCATCCAAAGATCGTGAAATAGTTTCTATTTTTGATCAGAAGTTCAAAACATGCTTATATGATTTCATTAACTTGTATTATATGACCAATATTCTATATAATGTGTAAAGAAGCATGATAAGTGATAGAGATGAATGTTAATGAGAAGTTATGATGTTAAGTCCAAAATAAGGTTTACAAGCTATAAAGCAATGGTTTGAAAAATATGTTGTTTGACCTTAGGATCTGATTTATGCTATGTAAAGTAGTATGTATAAAGTAACAACTAAATTAGACGTTTATGTGTATGTTTGAACTTATATAAATGAGTTTATATAACTCATAAATATCCTATTCGTGTAAATATATTATGATAGGATTCGAAAGAGGGTATTAAGCTTTACTTTGGTAAACTACGCTTGAGGTAAGTTTTCTAACTCACATAACTTTGAATTTTGTGCAAGTTATCGAATTTCATTCAATTCGTATATTGAATGCAAGTCTCAGAACTTCACCCTTTGATTGTGCAAGTTTCCTAAATTACATAACTTTGAATATTGTGCAAGTTGCTAAACTTCACTTGTGTTTTTGTGAAAGTTTCCTACCCTTCTCATATTGTATTGAGCAGGTTATTTTTGTGAAAGTTTATTTCCAAGCATGCTATTAAGTGGTTTTAATTACTTTATAATTATTCCACATCGATATTATTGATATTCTCACTTAGTGCACTCGAGTTCGTACTGTCTTGGACTTGTACATCCTTTAAAGTTCTATAATTCTTGAATTGTGTCAGATATAGTTTGAACCTTTGTTCGGTCAGACAAATGTATGAAGTTTTATAAAAGATATCCAAACCAATTGATGGTAAGCATTCTTAGACTAAAAGAACACCCCTTTTATGATAGGGGAGTACCCCAAGTATCTAATATAAGATACAAAGAGCAGATTTAAATGTTATGCATATACATGGTGTACGCGAGGCTAATCCCCTAAAGTACTTATTTTGTATCAAGTAACTAAAGGGTCAATCAACTATTGATTCCATTGCAGTTTTATAGTTCAAAGTCTACTTGACTGTCAGTTATTCTAAAAGAAATCATTATCTTTGCTTTCAGTATTCATATTGTTGAATCCTTCTTATATTCATATTGTTTAATTTATTATCAGATAATTTCCATTCATCAAGATATATCCTTATTGTTGTATTTAAACTTGCTGAGCAAACTTGTTGCTCATCCTTACTATATCATGAATTATATTACAGTTAAGTCCGAGACCTCAGGAAAGGACAAGGGTAAAGGAAAGATGTAGGATAGTTGTGAAGAGCAAACTTTACCTTATGCCTAGTTTAAACTACTGTTATTGTCGACTAAGGGTTTTTTATTTGTCCCTTTTCTGTTCTTTTCTTTTGGTGTTCTCATGTTAGGTGAGATTTGTTTGAAAAAATAAGTTGTGAAAAGGTTCGACATTTATATGTCGACGATTTGACTGTAAGAGTCGCCAATTGGTGTTTTTAAGTGGTTGCACCAATGCAACCGAGAAAAGGTTTGCACATTCACCACGTAATGTAACACTGCTAAACTGGTCTGTGAAACCGAGATTCGTTAGGGTTCGGGGACTTGCTTAAGCGGAGGGAAGGTGTTAGGAACCCCCGACATCCGTGTTACCACGATGACCACCACTTTTCAATTAAACTGTTATATAAATGTGTGTGTGTGTGTGTACTGGCCAATGTGCAATTATTTGGAAGTAGTGCTCTACCTCATTCACACCTATATACAAAGGGTTTGAATTTGTGTAAAAATTCAGTTTTAAACAAGATATAATAGTGATGTTTTGTAAAAGAGGTTTTTCAAACCCTTATGCTTAATAGTAATTGAGGCCTTTGATACTTCCATTTTATTAAATGTTCGGCTTAATTGCTTTTATTTTTGAGATGTGAGGCTTCTTCGAGAAAATAATATAGATAGCAGAGTCGAACTCCTTATGGGCATGATAGCCATCTAAGGAAATTCTGGCACCATGAATAATGTACAAGCTATTTACAGCTGAAAATATCCATCATGGGAACCGAATCTAGATTCAGGAAACTGAATCTGTGATAACATGATTCCTAGGCTCACATGATGCAACAGTTTATATGAAAGCTGTAAGCAGTTATATATATATATATATATATATATATATATATATATATAAGTTGTAAATATATAATATACATATTGTCAACCACCATGAAGCGAACATCATGGGGGACTGTAAATGTAAATATATAAAAGCGGTAAATATATATAAAGAGACAAGATCAACCACCATGAAGCACCTCCATGGGGGATCAGAAATGTAAATAAAGCAGTAAAGACAATCAACCGCCACGAAGTAAACTCAAGGCGGGACGCAATGTAAATAAAGTAGAAAAAATGATCAATCGCCATAAAGTAGACTCCAGGCGTGACGGAATGTATATAAAGCAATAAAAGGCCACGAGGTAAACTCCAGGCCTGACAGGAATATATATATATATATATATATATATATATATATAAGTAGTAAACACACCGAATGTAAAATCCAGGCTCATCGAACAAAGTCCAAATAACAGTTTATATATATATATATATATATATATATATATATATATATATATATATATATATATATATATAGCGAAAACGCTTCTGGATATAAAATCGAGGCTCATCGAACAGAGTTTGACAACAGTTCATATATATATATATACACACACACAAAAGCAAATAAACTCTTCGGACGTGAGTTTAGGCTCAATCAAGGCATAACTCGATAAAATTAGTCCATATATATATATATATATATATATATATATAAGAAATAAAAGCCATGGACCAATGTCTGGGCATACACACGCAACACGACTCTCAACGTGAAGGACGATGTGTGCAAAATGTGGAGAAAAAGCTTTGAAAGGTGTAAGAAGTCTTACAGTGGACTGTCAAAGAAGACTTCTATAGATTTCAATGGATGAACACTCGGCTCGCGCCGGTAAAAATATAGCAATATATGAGCTCACAAGTGTTTAAAATGAGAAAGCACTCAATTTATGGCGTGTACAGATCAAATTAGACAAGGCTTTCTCACCGTTTTTTCTTACAAAATGGCCACCCCAAGCCCTCTATTTTATAGAGGGGGAGCCGTAGGTACACCTTTGGCAGCCGTAGATGCACCTACGACTACTCGGGGTGAGCCGGGCTTCGCGGGTCCCGCCGTCTCGAAGTACATGCACGCGTGCAACATGATGTCCGCTCGAGCTTTCAAAACTTCAATCCGGGCATTCAATTAAGATGTATAAGACCTGTTTTGGACTGTTGTTGTCGAGAGTTATGCAATGACATGGGATTAGAGGTTGTACGAAGTCCGGAAGATGGAACCTTGCTCTTGGTCTTCAGGCCTCAAATTATATCTGGTGTGCTGCCTTGCATAGTATTCACTTGGGATTAGAACTCCTTGGTTCTTGTGGGACATTGCTGTGTAGAATGTATGTTAAGATATTGTTGAGACGACGCACATGTGTGATTGAGGTGGAAAAATGATGATTTTTCCCCTCACCGGGGTTATCTCTGGTTTGGGCTATTAAAGCAGTCGTTGCTCAGGGTTATATCTGAGATTAGCTGCTGCAAGTACTGGATGTCCTCAGGGTTGTCTCTGAGGTGTGCCTGACCTTCTGGGGTTATCTTCGGGACTGTAGCTGAGTGCCTCGAAGTGGTTTCTGAGGTTGAAGGTGACTACATAGGTTGAAATGAACATCACCGGGGTTATCTCCGGAACTGCAACATCATTCCTCGGGGTTATCTCTGAGGTTGACACTGTCTTTCCCGGTGTTGTTTCTGGGACAAAGACTGAGTATCTCAGGGTTATCTCCGAGATGAAACGGCCTTCTCCGGTGTGATTTCTGATATTTAAACTACGTTCCTCGGGGTTATCTCCAAGGTTGAAACTGACACTCCCGGTGTTGTTTCCGGGATTGAGTTGAGCTGTCCTCCAGGGTTATCTCTGAAAGACGATTCTACCCTTCCTACAATGTTAGTAACAGGTATGCAAAAAATTTTGAGTTCCTACAGATGCCATATCTTTATCATATTCATGTAATGCAATGGCATGGATAGGATAAAAAATACTAAACACTTGAAATGCAACAAGATGGTCATGATGAAAATGTATGTTGCTTATTGGATTATTCTCTAGCATGGTGGGATGATTACCGGCTCCCCTTGACTTCTACCGGGATCGACAGTTATTACTGACAACCCTGATGAACTGTCTTGGACGTGCGATACAATGCTCTCAGGGCTTGTATATATTAAACAACATTATATATGGCAGGGAAACATATTTTTGATTCACTTCCCTTTAGTTGTGCCTAGATACTTGCTTGATATTTTGTCTGCTTCTTCAGGGCTTGTGATCTTGATGTATTCTGAACTTATCCTTGATGGAGCACTATAAGAAAAAGGCCTATCTGCGACTGCCTATCAGTGACCACATGCAGTCGCAGATACTTATCCGCGACTGACTGTGGTTGCTAATAGGCATCGCATAAAATCTGGTCGCTGGAATGCACATCAACGACCACTATTAGCGACCAACATATCTGCTATTGTTATTAACGACCAAATTTGTCATTTCGCCTGCTAAGCTGAGTTAACATGGTTCAAGGAAAAGTCTGACGTGGGCCACATGTTAGCGACAGCAATCAGCGACCGCAGGTGATCACTGATACCCTCAAATGTTTAGCCTTTGTTAATAACTATCAGCGACTGCATGCGGTCGCTGATTTTAAAATACTAAAAACCAGATTTTTGCTATTTTTCAAAATTCCCAAAAAAATATACATGTTTTGTACTTACTTTATCCCAACACACATACATAACAATATAAACAATGTGCACAATAATATAAACATCCATCGTCCACCGACACATATGTAGACACTCAAAATTTTCTGCATACCTGTTACTAATATTGTAGAAAGGCATATTCGTCTTTCGGACATAACCCTGGAAGACAGCTCCCATCCATTCCGGATACCACCGGAAGTTTAGTCTCAACCCCAAAACACACACCGGGAGTATCAGATCCAACCTCGGAGATAACCCCGAGTTTCATCCTTGGAGATAACCCTGGGAATGCTGCTGATTGCGATTAAAGTGATAACTCGAAATGCTTATTTCAAATGCATGCAATCAGCTTCAATCTCAGACTTCCTGCTGAGGCACTCATTCTAAAGACCTGGAGATAACATCGGGAAGACAGGCACACTTAAAGATGACCCTGCGGAATTCAAACACTTGCAACAGTCCAATCTTAGATGTAACCCTGAGGAACGTCTACTATCAGCCTAAACTGGAGATAACCCCGATGAGGGGCAAAATTGTCATCTTTCCACCTTAACCCCAGCGTGTCGGCTCAACATTTCATACATACATTTCTACACAGTAATATCCCACAAGAGCCAAGGAGTTCCAATCCCGAGTGACTATTACGCGTGGTAGCACACTAGATAGAATTTGAAGCTTGAAGACAATGGGCATGGTCCCCTCTTTCTGACTTTGTACAACCTCTAATCCCATGTCATTGAGTAAATCTCGACAAATGAGGTCCGAAGAAGGTCTTGTACACCTCATTCGGATGCTCGCATTGAAGTTATGCAAGTTTAAGCGGACATCACAGTGTACGAGTGCACGTACTTTAAGACAAAGAGGACTCATGAGGCCGAGGCACCTCTGCGTACCAAGCAGATGCATCTCATGACTCTATAAATATAGAGCTTGGGGTGGCCATGTGTAAGAGAAATAGAAGTCTGCCTTGGAAGCCCACTGTAAGCCTTCTCACACTCTATAAAGCCTTTCTCTTCATCTTTGCACACAGTATTCTTCACGTCGAGAGTCATGTTGTGTGTGTATGCCCAGACTTCAGTCTGTGGTTTTCATTTATGTCTGTATATATACTTATATATGTATATATTTTTATATATGGACTAACATTATCGAGTTATGCCTCGATTGAGCCTAGACTTATGTCTGGAGCGTTTACTTACTTTTATATATATATATATATACTTATATATATGAAATGTTGTCGGATTATATCCGATGAGCACCGGATTTTATATCCAGTGTGTTTACTACTTATATATATATATATATATATATATATATATATATATATATAGTGTTGTAGAACTCTGCTTCGATGAGCCCGGATTTTATATCCGGTGCATTTATTACTTTTGTATATATATATATATATATATATATATATATATACAAATCTGGTGACATGATAAACCTCGAGCTTAGATTGAGAAATATCTTGTATTCTGCTTATATATATATATATATATATATATATATATATATATATATATACATTTACATGCGTGCAGAGTTTACTTCGTGGCCTTTTACTGCTTTTTTTACATTTCATGCCGCCTAGAGTTTACTTCACGGCGGTTGATCGTTTTTACTACTTTTTTAACATTTAGTCCCGCCTAGAGTTTACTTCGTGGTGGTTGATCGCATTTATTGCTTTATTTAAATTTTTGATCCCCATGGAGGTGCTTCATGGCGGTTGATCATGTCTATATATATATATACCGCTTTTATATATTTACATTTCTGATCCCCCATGGAGGTGCTTTGTGGTGGTTAATCATGTTTGTATATATATATATACGGCTTTTATATATATATAACTGCTTATTACTTTTCATAAAATGCGGCATCATGTGAGCCTAGGAATCATGTGATCACAGATTCAGTTTACTAAATCTAGATTCGGTTCCCGTGTTGGACATTTTCAGCTGTAAGAAGCTTGTACATTATTCATGGTGTTAGAATTTCCTTAGATGGCTATCATGCCCATGAAGAGTTCAGCACTGCTATATATTATTTTCTCAAAGATGCTTCACATCTTAAAAATAAAAGCAAACAAGCCAAACATTTAATAATAAAATGGAAGTATCAAAGGACTCAATTACTATTGAGCACGGGGTTTGAAAAAACTTCTTTTACAAAACCTCACTACTATATCTTGTTTAAAACTGATTTTTGTATAAATTCAAACCATGTGTATATAGGTTCGAACCATGTGTATATAAATTCAAACCATTTTCACTACTTCCAAATAAATTGCACATTGATCCACACATACACACACACATTCATATAATAGTTTCTTGAAAAGTGGCGGTCACCGCGGTAACACGGATGTCGGGGGGTGCCTAATACAGTCCCTCTGCATAATCAAACCCCCGAACCCAAATGAATCTCGATTTCAGACATCAGCTTTAGCGTTAATCATATCATCGGGTCAATGTGCAAACCTTTTCTCGGTTAAGCGTTGGTGTAACCATTAAAAACACCAATCATGACTCTTTCATAAATAAATCGTCGACATGATACATGTCAGACCTTTTTCACTTGTTTTTTCAAACAAATCTCACATAACATGAGAACACTATAAAACAAGAATAGAAAAGGGACAAATAAAAATCCCAACGTCGATAGGTGGCTACTCTGCTAGTGTGACGCCCCCAAATTCGGGTATCTTCCAACTCGACAGATGGTGATGCACGGTACTCATAACAAAACATTAATTCTATTGAAATAACAATAAAATATGTGTATCAACGACATCCTTATTACATTAATACTAATACATCACGTTCTCAAGTTTGAAACCATTACATTCTTTGTTCATTATAATATAAATTATACAAACATACTAGTCTATTACTGAATAAACTAGTCGTTCATCTTTGTCTTGTCTTTATCTCTACTGGTACCGTCGGTTCTCTCGACCTTAGCTGCAATCATATAATTCAAGCAAGAAGTGAACATAACTAGCTCATCAAGTCTAAGAATATATTATAAAGATAGCACTTCGAGAATCATATGATTCTTCTTCATTAACTGAACAATAGTTATGAAGTACTATGACACATTAAATATCACTTCTCATCTCATAAAAAAATTCCAAAGAACATATAGTAGATTGGAAATTCTGAGAAGGTCCATAGACCATGAAAATTCTCTTTAGCTTTTATTTATGAAAAGGACAACCCGGTACTAAGACCGTAAGTCTGACTTTTCTTACGAGAACTTCTAGGTGATCAGCCTATAGTACTCTATGTTGATCAACACTACATTCTTTAAACGTATTCACGTTTAAGTTTTGGGAACCTCACGTGCCCATCGAATAATCGATGAAAAATACATTTGTTTATTCATACTCAGACTTACCTTGAATCTGTACCAAACAATTGGCGTAGGATAGCGTTATCAATTCTATATTGAAAGACTTGTAAATAAATCAATCAATCTTTCAAGATTAGTCTACCCGAGTTAAAACTGGCATCGACCCTTTCTTTAAAACAATTCATGCATCTCATAACATGAATCACTGAAAACTTGGCTAACACGAAGGCTAGACAAGCGATAAGAAAAATGGCCTTCAGCGTCTGCTATAGTACAATTATTTTTCCTTTGAGTCTTACAGTCTCTACAACACATAACCACATAACATACCACATTAGGTTATAAACATACATGGTTCCTAATGAATCTTACCCTTCTTCTCAATCTAATTATTCATTAGATTTGTTATTATTGGTTCCGTCATATCGTTATAATTTACATCTTTCTTACCAACTTCTTTCTCTTCTATGTCTTATATGGATTTACTTCATTAATACAACTCGTTTTGAGTTAATCATCCTTCCTCGTCTTTACGCTCATATCCGAGACACAATCGTCTATAAGTATACTTATTGCAATCGCTCATGTTCACAAAGACACTCAACAACTTTAGTTAGTTGTAACCTCAACGTTATAATCACTCATCAGAAGACCTCAAATTTTTTTTTAAATAAAAAGGAATTTCCTTTATTTATTATTTTGAAATAGTAAGGGTTGATTTTACTAATGTGGATAGTTATGTCAACACGCAATTTACCCCATATCTTTCTTACCATTATTGGCAATTCTTTCTCATTACGCCGCCAAGAAGGGAGAAATCCTTTATCTAAAGTCTTATGTAAATCATGGATTCTGCTTGGGAATCGAATATCACATATCATTTTTCTCTTCATTTATCGATCAGATACTTTGAGAGTTGTCTGTCAAAGTTATGTAATTTCTTTTGATTAGGTATCATCTCGAAGCTAGTATTCGAATTTTATTCTTCCTAAAGTTACATCGTGTTCCTCCGTTCAAGCGTACTCAGAGAATTATTCACGTAAACCAGAGGGTTGGTCTAAAAAATATCTACGTTATCTAAATTTTCGCTTGTGTATCCAGACACAACATTCTCGACCACTGTTAAGTATCTCAGTTACTATTCATGAGCTACTATGTCTTATGTGTATTTATATTATCGCATCATTACTACTGTTCGTCATGTATTACTCATCGTCATGTTCATGTATTACCAACAACTTTTAGTTGTAACTCTCAACGTTATAATCATCATCATTATCAAATCCATTCATTGCTCATATTCACTCACGCTCATACTTTATGTTAAATCATTTAACAACTCATTAAACAACCATAAACAATAAATAAATTCCTAAAGTCATAACTATAAAAGTTAATTAGGAAAAGTTTTATCATGTTCATTCAAGAATTATCATGTCCTGTTGAGATTTCCATTGATGAACCCATTGGATTTGTGAATATCATTGATGTTACGGTGGATAAAATATTGATGAAAAAATCCACAGATTATAGTAATTTCATTCTCACGAACTCTTTCTATTAATTATTATTTCGTATGCGAATATTGACTGGGAAACTTGTCATACATCAGATTCTATCGTGTTTTTCCTCATGGAGACTAACGATAATTTGTTGTATTATCTTAGTCATAAACATTCTTTACCGGGCTAGTTGAGCTCACCCTTTCCTCGTTGTTCCATTTTCTTCTCGGGGAGGCTAGAATGCTAATGAGTACTAGTCAGGTATGGAATGAAGGTTCTAGAGAGAGTTGTTTAGTAGTCCTCACCATTATTGTAAAATAATGTATCAATAAATGTGATGAGGATTTATTTGAGTATAAATATTGTCTGTAAGATAATATTTGTATTTAAACTCACAGCTTTATTGTTGTGATAATAAAGTTGTAGTTGCCATATTTCATGTATTTGGCGACTCGGAGATGGGTGATGTATACCTATTTTGGGGGCGCCGCGGTTAGTATCACGAGCTTAGGATATGATCTCCAGATCGTGAATAGAAACTAGTAGGGAGAGATTGAGTAAATCCTTCGCTAAAGTGTCCTACCCAAGCTTATTTGTTAGTTAGTCAAGATATGTAGGATATTATGTGATATATTGATTTCATAATTAACCCTTATTTTATGACAAAGATTTGAGAATGTCGATTTGAGAATATTAACAAGGGAGTAAATGAGATCGTGGAGACACCTCTCTAATCGCCAACTGTGATAATGTGATGTCAAAGTAAGAAGGAATTAGAGATATCCATGTGGTGAGTGAAGAATTAATAATTGCATCTTTAGATAGTCGTAGAGGTAACAAATTTAGGAGTATGAGGAAGAAGAGGAAGAAGAGGTACCCGAAGAGAGTTTATTAGAGGTATTTTATGATCAAAATGTAGAATTGCAAAATCGATTCATGAGTTAGAAGAGCGTGTCAAGAATTGCAGTACAAATGGAGCAAAAGGATGCAACGATTCGGTTACCCGACATGTGATGTTGAATGTAAGCACTCTTTCAAGTAGTATAAGATGATAAAGCCGGAATCTAAGCCAAAGAAGAAATAACCGAACGAGTGAGAATGAGTGATGCATGGGTAAAAAGCCGCACGACGCTGCTGATATTATGGAAAGAGATGTTTAATCTAAAAGAGAAGATTTAACGTCGCCAGCTAGATGCTGCTGTATGCTGGAGGAGGGACATATAAGGTCAAACTGTTCAAAGCCTTCCAAGGTATGTTTTAGTTAGAAAAGATGGTCACATAGCTCGATTTTGTCCTATAAGCGTAAATCAAGTCCATTGGGACATTGGCACCAGAGGCGGATACGTAAAAGTCAAAGTCAATCTGGCTCTCGGAAGAGCGCTTTGTCGGACCTTCCATTAAAATGCGAGAACCCGAACGGGTTAGCACCGGGTTAGTTAATTATAAATTTTACAAGTTTATACCTTACTAGATACCTGCTGCTTCTACCCATTCTTTTATCTCTCTTCGCTTGCTCAACGCTTGAACTTCGATCATGGAGAAATTGGACTTTGACCTATTTATGGAGACTCATTAGGAGAAACTTTCATTACATCCATTGCTTAAAAAAATCTTGTTTGATTCAAGTCACACCATTACCTTACTTGATTGGTTAACTACTCATCATGCCAAAATTGATTGCATTGTAAGGTCATTAGTTTTCATATTCCTAAGCAACTCGTTATTCGAACTCAAGCATCGCCATCAGAGTCAAACATTTTCATTCGCTTTAAGTCATTCGCTTATTACGGGATGTCAAGTTTTCTTAGTCCATAAGTATGGATTCAATAAGACACGCCGATTTGAATAATATTCTTGTTGTTATTGATTTTTTCCGACGATTTCAAGAATTTATCGGCTTACTCCCAAAGACCGATATTAAATTTTGTATCGACTTTGAACCCTGTGACAAAACTCATTTCTAAAATCTCATATCGAATGGCTCCTATCAACTTCGTGGAGTTAAAAATTCAATTATAGAATTTGGTACCGAGCCTTATATCTCAGTGACTTCCTTTGTGGAATTCACCCAAGCCGCACTCTCCGTAGGGACGCCATATTCGCGCGATAATAAATCCGATAGGTGTCATTGTGACGTATTATCCAAGATTGGGATATGAAGTCACAGCTGAGAGCAACCTAAGTTTGGTAATCTAAATGCTGTAGTTTTCAGGCTTATTGGTTATTATCGGAGATACGTCAAGGATATTCTCGAATCGCTATTCCATTAACGAAGCTAACTCGTAGAAATACAAAATTCGAATGGAGCAAGGAATGTGGGAAGAGCTTCAAGAACTCAAGAGGAGACTCATTTCAAAGACATGTTTTGACCATGCCATCCTCGAAAAGCTTAACGCGTAGCCGACGACGTAGTTGAAGTAAGATCGATACAAGTACGAGTACGTTGTCACAAAGACTAATTTCGATAATATACAAATAATAGTGATGGAGATGAAAACTCAGGTACCCACGTGATGATATAATGAGTACGTGATGATATACGAGTATAATCGACTTTTAATCGATAAAGTTAAAGTCGCTCAAGCTACACAACGAGTGAATGAATTTGAAGAAGGAGGTGCAAGAAGTCATTATTTTAAAAGCGAGAATCTGTGAGGTGAGGAAAGCTCAAACCTTCGATTTATTAATCCATTTGAAATTTCGATCAATAGGAACCGTGGGCCTATAGACTGCTTTTACCACCAAGTACGACGCTGTTCATAACGCTTTTTCACGTGACGATGTTACGTGAATATGTGATCAATTCAAACACGCTATCGAAGTTAGAACCGACGAGATAGCCAAGAAGACTTAACGTACCACAAGATTTTGTAGAGGAAAGAACATTCCTATGCAAATCGAGGTTATACCATAAGTTAAAGTTTTCGTGGAGAAACCATGCTATTGAGGAAACGACTGGAGTTGGAAACGAAAATGAAAGCGAGGTATCTTTACCTTTTGCAAAACACCAGTATCGCAATTTCGAAAGGACCTAAATTTCATAAGAGGGAGGTTGTAAGACCCTCAAATTTTTTTAAATAAAAAGGAATTTCCTTTATTTATTATTTTGAAATAGTAAAGGGTTGATTTGATTAATGTGGATAGTTAAGGTTAAATACGCAAATATTTCAAAATAAGTGTTGGTTATAAAATATTCATTTTTGTCGGAATATTCGTTTGTCGTGAATAATGTGACTGTTTGGGAATATTCAGTACCAATAATGGCGCATGGGCCCCATAACGATGAACGGGAAAAGATTGGATGAAGAAAACGATAAATATAAGTCAAAAAAAATAATGAGCAGAAGTATATCAAGAAGACTGTTGAATACCCTTGGTTAAAATACAAAAATACGTAATGGCTGTCAGACAAAAGATATACTCAGATTGCACAAAGATTGTCAATTATCGATCCTTACGTAAAGAAGGCACTACTCAATAATTTTTACAAAGAGAGTTATCGCTCAATATTTTATTTTATCGATTCAATAATTGCGCGTTGATATTTTATATTATCGTTGTTCAATAATTGTCACCGCACAAAGATTTCCCATTATCGATCAATAATTCATATTATTTGAATAATATTATTAGATAAACATTATCGCAATGTCTAGAAAGTTCTCGCCTAAGGAGAGGTTTGGTCACCTAATCACTACGCCAAGAAGGAGAAATCCTTATCTAAAGCCCCTTTCCTCGAAATCTACCGTTGTCATATAATTGTGATTCAGTAATATTATTTGTGAATAATTAATTATCGATTCATATGATAAAGGAAATATTTATCAGATATGAATATAAATGATGGATTTATGGTTATTAATGAAGCGAATTAATGTCGAGGTGTTTTTTATCAAAAAGATTTTATCGATCGAGGTATTAAAAATTAAATCAGGGTTTTGATATATCATGGGGTTATAATTTTTAATCCGACTGGCTGATTGTGGTAATTTTTGGGTATGTTTTATATACATAAGTTGAGTATATGTCCACAAATTTTGAACTGCTTAAAAATTCACGAATGATTTGTTATGAATTTTAAGAGGTGTCCGATTCGAAATTAGGTTTATAATTGATTTTGGTGGAAAATTCTAGAATTGAGTGGCCCCACTTCAGGTTGGTGAAGAAATGTGCTGAATTTTATTTCAAATGTGGGTGGCACAGTAGCGTGTGTAAAGCCATCAGTAGCAGGTCAAGTTCCGCTTTACGTACTAACATTTTCCTATAAATAGAGGCTAAGTTAGAATTGAAAATCACACCGTAAACAAAGTTTTCTTTCTCTATATTATCGAGTGTATTTTGTGAGTCTTCTCTAGATACTTCTGAGAGTCATTGCTCAGCAAAGTCGTTCAAAACAACTTGTCAACAAAAGTCCACTACCTATGTGATTCAGGATTAGTGGCGCCATGACGCCACCTCGATCTAGATAAATTTGACAGATAAATTTTTCAATGAACTTTTCGGGATCATAACTTCTTCGTTATAAGTCCGAATTGGCTTGTTCAAAAGCCTTTATCTCTCAAATTACATAATCTACGTGTTCATGAAAGAATTTTCCATTTGCGAATCCGTTAACTAAAAATTCACATATTTGTTCATTTTAACGAAAACGATAAACGTTCATGAACGTTCAACACTCGTTTCTTCGTTTTAAGTCAGAATTCGGCCATTTTCGAGTCCGCAACTCTATAATGCCGAATAAGACTTGTTCCCATCAAAAACCAACGTTTCCAAGCTGAAAATCAAAGTTTGACCTCTAATCCGAGAATTTTACGAATTCGACAATTATCGTCTAATCGTGTGAATTTTGGAAAAACTTCGTTACTTATGATTTGTTCATCGTTTCAAATGGATTCATTCCATCACACTAACATCTTATCATACATATTACATTAACTTATTTACATGATAAGTTATTACTTGTTCTTCATAAGTTTAAAACTTATAAAAGTATAAACTACTTATGATTTTACTTCACACGACTTATCATAATTTAAATCTTCTAACCATCATCCTCTCATCTTCTAATCATACACATTTCATTCATATAAACATGTTACAAATCTTACAAGTTCTTCCTTAGTTCATTACTTAATTATGAACAAAGTACTTATTCACTGCTTATTAAGACTTAAGTCCTTTGATTAATCATTCCTATTTCTTCTTAGCATACCAATCCTACCACTACTCACTTCTCTAACAATTGAAGAGAAAGAGATTCATGGTTTAGGTTCTTACCCTTGATAATCACTTGATTAGGCTTTAATCTTCTTCTTGCTTCTTGAATTAACAAAGGCTAACTTGCTCTAGCTTTTGTAGCTTTTTCTCTCTAACCAATAAGCTATAAGTTATTGGTGGAAAATCTAACAAGTAAGAAATGAACTAAGGCATCTCTTATTTATAGGAAATCCTAATTAAGGGCTTAATGGTCAATAAGCCATTCCACCTCCTTAATCACCTCCTTACTATTCATTGCTTAAGCACTAAGTTAACTTGATCACCACATATACTTGGTCATTACTCAACTTATCATTTGCTTGCTCATCACATATAAGCACTCTGCTTGCTCATCACACATAAGCACTTTACTTGCTCATCACACATAAGCACTTTAATTGCTCATCACATTATTTGCTTGATCACAACTTAGCATATCCTTTACTTAGCCATCAACTTAACGTATCCTTTACTTAGCCCTTAAGTTTACTTGTTTATCACTTTGGATCACCCATGGGTTGCCCTATGGGTTTTAATCATCCAATAACCCATAGGTTCTTACTTTGGGCTTTTAGCTTAATTAACTTAACTTTTACTTTGGGCTTGCATTAAACAAACACTTGGGCTTGTTCTTTAATTCACTTTGGACCTTAACCTTTAATTCCAATTGGAGTTAACCATTCCTATACTTGGGCTTGTACAATTCCTAACAATTCCTAAAAGTCTAATCCATTTGGCTTAAAGCCTTATAACGTATAATCTACGTATTAATCTCGTATTCCAACTCGTATACTTATTCATATACGACATACCATCATTCATACATATTTGTATAATACCTCATATTATACTCGTATTCATTACCTCATACAATACCTATGTATTAAACGATCATTGCTTTAATTCATTATACGCATTTCAATTCCTTCTCAGAAATCACTTTTCCTAACCGTTAGGTTTTAAGTCCGCAGGCAAAAAACCGTGTTTGCCATAATTGAAATATTACTGGAAATTCCATCTCATCCGCAGGTAAATATTACTGCATTTCTCGGAAGTTCAAAAATAATTCCCGAGCAGAAATCGGTGAATAGTGTTTTTACGGAAATTTCTCGAAAAACTTTTATTTTCATCTTGGAAATTCGAACACTTTAATTCTATCACGTAGCCAAAATCCTAACCCCATTCGCACATTTTGGGTCATAGAATGACCTTCACATAGCTTACTCACTTAAATAATCAATTAAATTTATTTATTCCACATAATCAAATAAAAATTTAATTCTCATAAAAATTCGATTTTCTCGGGCGTTACATTCTTCCCCCTTATAAGGATTCTATTCCCAGAATCTCACTACAACACATAAACAAATGAAGAAATATTTTCTTAATTTTATTCTCAAGTTCCCACTTTACTTCATCAGCATTGTGGTCCCCCCATTTCTCCTTCACCGAAGGTATTATCTTATTTCACATTACTTGTCCCTTCATATCAATAATCTGACACCTCGAACTACGGTTTTACTCACTATTTTTCTTTTATCTTTTAGAATTATTTGGATCTCAAATTTCTCATTCAAAACGAGATGATACTTGATCTTCTCTTTCTTCTCCATCCTTTTTTTCATTCGCTTGCACTCCTTGTTACCTAGTTGTACTTCTTTGACTCGTTCCATTTTCGTGGATTGAGTCTTCATTGTGAATAACATTTCTACCACTCCATTCCATAATTTAACTTCTAACTCTGTTCTCGCCATCTCCGGTATTAACTCATTCTGAGTCATTAACATCAGTAGCTTTTCCCCTACCTTTCCTACTTAACGCGTCGGCTACTACGTTTACCTTCCCGATATGATATAAGATATCACAGTCGTGATCTTTATCAATTCTAACCACCTTCTCTACCTCATATTAAACTCCTTCTGTGTGGAGATATATTCCAGACTCTCATAGTCCATGTATACCTCACACTTCTCCCCGTATAAATACTATTTTCAGATTTTTAATTCAAAAATTACAGCTGCCAATTCTAGACCATAAGTAGGATAAACCTTCTGATAATCCTTTACCTAACGTGATGCATATGCAATGAACTTGCCATGCTACATGAGCATGCAACCTTGTCCTCTATGCAAAGCATCGCTATAAATTACAAAGTTCCTCATATCATCTGATAAGGATAATACAGGTGCCTCACTTAACCTTCCTTTTTAGTTCCTGAAAACTCTTTTTCTTACTTCTCATTTCCAACATACTTATCGATAACAAATCTATATATCTTTGATGCTAAAATTCACACTTAGTGAATTTCGTATCCAACTTCTCCCTCCGTAGTGTTTCATACACTATCTTCAAACGTTCAACATGATCTTCTAGGGTTTTAAAATAGACTAGAATATCACCAATGATCATTACAACACACTCATCCAAATATTATTTGAACACTTTGTGATGCTAATGGTACTTTCAATCATAGCACCGCACAAGAGTATCTATCAGCTTATCACTGACTTGCTCGGCGTCCCCAACAGAAAGTCTAACTTCAGTACATTAGTCAACCCAAACGACATACCCAAAAACTCGTTATAACCATAAAGAGTTCTGAATGTCGTCTTAGGTACATCATATTTCCTTACTTTCAACCGACGATACCCCGTATAAAAATCTATCTTAGAAAAAATAAATTACTTTGCCCCTTTACAACTGATCAAATAGATCATCGATCCTGGGCAATGGGTATTTACTCTTAACTGCTAACTTACTCCACTCATGATAGTCGATACGTAAATGTAACAACTTATCCTACTTACAAGTTGGTACCCAAAGTGAAAAAACTTACAAAATGGTTATCAGACTCAAAAATTATTCAGATCTCGTGTGCAGACTTTACAATTTTGAAATAATCATTAAAATCGACTAACGTAGTAGATGAAAAATTCGATGTGGCTTCCTCAACCGACGTGGATAATAATATGTATACGGCCTGTATACACATCAAGATTGAGGGAATAATACTTCTCACGTGACATAAGGGTTAGGAGAAAGATTAAACGCGAGAGACAATACAGAGAGAGAAGAGCTCAAGTCGATCTCATCCGTAGATTCGTAGATTCAAGCCTTATAAATGATTCTACCAGATTTATATATCCCCAAATTTGTTCGACAACAAAAAGTTAGCACTCAAACCCTTATTTTTGATTCTATGTGTTCCATTTTAAGTAAGCACCCAAACCCTTATTTCGAGTGTTAAAAGATTTGTTCCGCGCCTAGATTTTGAACTTAATCTTTGTTTATGCTTACTTTATGTGGTTAATGCCCACCTTGTTGGATGTTTGTGGTCGCTTTTCCCAAAAATTTATTCTCTTGGTGTCAATTAATGATATGTGTTGAATCTACAAATAAGAACACCTCTTGTGTTCTTTTGTGCTCAGATCACCGCTCATCGCTTAGTCTATGTTATTTTTTGTTTTTTTTATAAAGCGATGTATATGATTTCATTAATTGTGCACTATGGTGGAGAGTTTGTCACCGAGCCCACGTAACACTATGTAGAGGGTTGAAAAAGGTTGTCCCTAGTGATCCCGATTTCTTGTGCACTACACGATAAATGAACAAATGGCTCATATGTTAAGGTACCATACTATCGCTACTATTTTTTTTAAATATGGTGAAGGGTTTAGATTAATTCATGATGATGATTCGATTAGAGATTTAATTAAAGCTTCGCAAAAAAGATACGACCGTAGAAGTTTTTGTGGATCATAAACTCGACGAGGATCACCCCGATTATCTCAAGAACCTCGATCTACTTAGTAAGCTCAAGAAAATGAAAATGAGGAGAACAATGGGTGAATCCCGAGGGGAACAATGTCAGGATGGTGACTTCACTAGTGATGAAAGTTCGAGGACTCGATGTCGACTGACCGGTGATGATGAACAATTAAGCAAAGATGAAGAGTACCAAAATGCAAGATCAAAATTTAAGGAGTATACTAAACAAATGAAAGAGGTTGAGATCCCGATGATGCTTGTGGTATTGAGTTGCAAGAGGTGGGAGAAAAGGAGGTCAAAATGAGACTAATGTATGCATAAGTACACAGAAGATGAGACTTATCTACACTCGTGTACACAGATAATGTTCAAAGAACAACAGATCGCAAATTCTCATGATGATGATGGAAGAGATACAGATGATACTGATAAGGAGTGGTCACCTAGTGAATATGAAGATTCAGATCAGTTGAGGTCTATGGATGAAGAGAGTGAAGATGCTGAAGAAGTAGATCAACCAGATAAAGCAAGAGGAAAAAGAATGTGGAAAGAGTAATGATAACATTCACCCCCTGACCAAGAGGAAAGATATTGACTTCTATGTTGGAATGATGTTTAGTGGACCTCGTGAATTCAGAGAGGCTATTAGAGGATATTGTTTGGGAAAAGGAAAAGATGTAAGGTACCTTAGAAATACTGGGAAAAAGTTTCACCAAGTGTAAAACCCAAAATGTCATCGAAGTTGTTTGTAAAGCAAAAATGGATGGCTCCTCCGAGACACCGCAGTTAAGACATACCGTAAAAAAACATACTTGTAAAGGGCTTTCAAAAATGTGAAGGGATCACCAAATTCATGGCCGAAGTTTTATGGCAATGAATTAGAAAAATCCTCAAATGGAAGTTAAAAGACATGCAAGATGAGATCAAGAGGAAGTTTCAAATGACATTACTCTTTGCAAATGTTCTAGGATTGTAAGCGTGGCTTTAAGCAATGTATGGAATTTACTAGTGGAACACTATGAAAAAATTGGGATTATGCCACCGAATCGATCAAGTCCAACAAGAACAATACAATTGATGTTCTTCCACATGTAAGCAATCCTACTGATCACCCTTTACTGGCAGAGGTTCTATATGATGTCTTCATGCTTTGAAAAGGGGTCATTTGAGGATGTAGACCCATAATCGCCTAGATGGATGTTTCCTTAAGATCGCCATTGGGGGACAACCGATCTCACCGTGGGTAGAGATGGGAACAATCAAATGTATCCTATCAGCATGGGCTATCAGGAGACCGAAAACACCGATAGTTGGAGATGGTTTCTAAAATTATTGGTCAAGACCGAGGGAGGTGATGGGTCCGGGTGGACAAAGGGTCGCGATCAACAAAAGGGTTAAAAGTTGCTATCGATGAACTTCTTCCTTTTGGTCACGAACATAGAATTGTTCAAGACATATATACGCAAATTTCAAAAAAAGTTCTCATCCTTAAGATTAAGGAAGGCTTTTTGGGCAAAGATCATCACAACATATGAAGTCGAGTTCAAGAGAAACATGAAAGAGGTGAATAGACTCAACAAGGATGCACATGATAAACTTCAAGAACTAAATCCTAAGGTATGGAGCAAGGCTTTTTTAAGACCAGATGCAAATCGATGTGGTGGAGAATAATATATCGTAATGCTTTAACGCTTGATTATGAAAAGCAAGATGGATGAATTGTATTGATATGTTAGAAGAAATAAGGAGCCAAGTTATGATTAGGCTCCACACTAAAAGGGATGCAATGAAGAAGTCGTGATAAGATATGTCCTAGATCGTAAAAAAAGCTTGATAAAGCTATCGATGAGTCCGGGAATTGTTCACCATACGGGGTGGGGGAATCAGCCAAAGTTAAGATGAGAGGAGACACATATGTTGTTAATATCGACTGTAAGACATGCACTTGCAGTAAAGTGGATTTGACAGGATTCCATGTGCTCATGCAATTTCAAAGAATATATTTCAGGAGGAAGAACTCAAACTTATCTTGCTCATCGGGTACAAGAAGGAAACATACCTAAAAGCCTACACACACATGTTAGAGGTTATAAGCAATTTTGGGGTGAAAAAGTTTTCGTAAGATGTTACCTCCTCCAATATGCAATAAAGTCAAGGGAAGACCTAAGAACATGAGAAGGAAAGAAGGATGGAGAATCCAAAAAATCCTACAAGGATAACAAGGAAGGAAGGAAAATGCATCACTCAAAATGTAGATGATATTGGCATAATAAGGGTAATCATTCCGCCATCAAATACAAAACAGATGAACTTCACCAAGCAATGTAAGTATTATAAAGATGTTACATTATTTTTACTTCCACAGCTTTGTTTACCCGAAGTTAAATATTATTGTTTCTCTTTATCGTGCAAGAAGCTAGCTCAAGAGGAAAAGTCAGACCGCATCGCTTTTTCCAAAAATAATTGTAATAAACGACATGGTGCAACCGTAATTCAAACAAGGTATTGTTATATCAATCAATTTCATTATCTCGACACTTCTCAATCAATTCACTAAACTCTAATCGACACTTCTCTTCTTTACTTCAAACCAAAGTCGCAAGTTAAGAGGATAAAGACCCGCGCTAAAAGTACCAAAGAGGATACGGTGTTTATGTTAGTCCCGAGGAGTCAAGTATAGATAATATGAATGGACACAACTCGCTTAGTTTTTGTGAGTTAAAGCTTTTTAAATTGCAAGTATTTCATTTACTTTTATTTGTCATTTTTCATATGTAACCATACTTGTGTTTGTTATGTCAAATGCAGATGCCAACTCCAAAGTAAGTCATATATATCAAGATGGATCAAGCGTAAATAACACACCTCCTCGCTACAAGAATGTATAGAACCAAACTTACATAAAGCAACAATCCACCAACTTCAAGCACAATGGAAACAGCTTAATCACCAAGTCACTGGAGAACATGAGAGATTAAGTTGAAAGCCAAGAGAATATGAGATATCAATGTTTAATTATTAAGAACTTTGTTTAATATTTAAGAACTTTGTTTAATATTTAAGATTTTTGGGCAACATCAAGTTCGACAAGTGTGTTTGGGTTATGCTTGTGGTTGGTTATGTCAAATGCAGATGCCAATTGATATTGTTAATGGTAGTCAAGGAAGACCTTTGTTATTTTCATATGGATATTGTTAATGGGAGTCAGTAATAGACCTTTTTTATCTCTGGATATTGTTAATGGTAGTCAAGGGAAGACCTTTTGTTATTTTCATTGATATTGTTAATGGGAGTCGTAATAGACCTTTTTTATCTTGGATATTGTTAATGGTAGTTATTTTCATTGAAATGGTTGATTGTCCCCACAAGTGTTTATACCATTCATTCATAATTAATTAATGCAGCAAAATTTTTGTTCACTATCAAACAATCCTAGCATACTTGCCACCAAATTTCTCGTTAAAGCCTCCTTAATTTGCAAAAAACAGAGCATCAAAACAAAGAACAAACTAGAAAGACAAGAAACAGAGCATTCAAATCATTCATTAATTAAAATGTAACATCATTCATTCATCAAAACAACAACATTATTCATTCATTAAAACAACAACATCCCGCATTCATTAAAACACCAAACAACACCAAACATCAAAATCCATTGAAACACCACCGTAAATAAACCTTCAACCTAACTAATACATTAAAACAAAGCATCATTCATTCAAATTCTAACCCCAACAACACCAAACCAACTAACATCCATGAGCAAATTAAAAGAAACCATAAACATTTTTCCTTTTGTTGAGCTTTGACAAGAATCTTCTTTAGCTTTTTAACCTCCTTCTCCAATGGCTTCACCGAATCAAGTTCGCCAACTCTTTCCAATCCTTGGTCTTTCACTATTTTCATTCTTCAATTTAACCAACATCTCTCCGCTTCATCTTCAACTTTAATGTCAAATCTTCAATAACATCTTTGCCTGCTCTCAGAAATGGTGGATCGTATCATTTAAAGAAACCGCAGAAGCTCTCCCCGTCCTATTACACAAAGAACACACCAAATGCATTTTCAACAGCAATCATATGAAAAGAAATAAAAAACATCTTTCCAAAATCTTACCCGATAATTAATACACCCAATGAATCGCTTTCCTCGATATTTTGTTCCATCTTTCTTTCGCTTCCCACATTTGCACCATCGCTTCCACAAAGGACACCGACTTGGGAAGTCCGTAATCCATTCATTTTTGTTGCATGAACTACAATCTTCTTCCCCGATTTCATTTATAATTCCACTCCAAGACGAGCTCATCCTTTCAATTAAACACTGAAAACCCAAAGAAGAAGAAGAAGAAGGAAGAATGAGAGAAGAAGGAAGAATGAGAGAAGAACCCTAATTTTTTCCCCCAAATATCGAGCTCTTTGTTTTTTGTTGTTCGATCTCTTCTGGTTTTGGTGAGCGAGAGAAGAAGGAAGAATGAGAAGAACCCTAAAAAATTTTCCCCAAATATCGAGCTTGATCTCTTCTTGCTTTTTGGTCATCCTTTGATCATCTTTTATAAACATGGATGAAATACACATCAATTAATTTTTTGTTTTGTAAGTTTTTCACTTTGGGTACCATCGCCATGTCATCCTTTTATCCCATTATTAACGACCATATCGAAATTTTCAAACTCTCAACCTTATTGAAACCCTATCTGCTTATTACATCTGATCCATGCAATTCAATTTTTAACGAGAGTTATACAATAACCATTTTGTAAAGTTTTTAATCACTTCAAAATGGGTACCAACTTCACAAGCTATAACGTAACAAGTCCTCCAATCAAAAGCACATAAGCATTCATTGTAAAATGTATTTATCCCCCTTTATTTTCCTCCGACCCCTTCTTTGGGCAATTTCTTGCCATGTGGTCCAACGACCCACATACAAAACAGCTATGGTTCTTCTTAGGATTAGGAAAATTGGGTGATATATGACCCTCTTGTCCACAGTTAAAACAAACTGACTTTCCCTTCAGACAGACTCCTAAATGAGTATAACAAACTAACTTCGATCCTACGCTTAGGATCCCCTTGTCCCAGTTCAGTATTCCCAGATTTTAAATTCTTTCTTTTTGGCATACTGTCACTACCATTGGCACTCTCTGCCTTGGTTCCTCCATCTCCCTTACTCTTATTCTTTCTCTCATTGTGGTATTGGGTCAACGCCTCACTACCACCCTCTGCTATGATTATTTTCTCCAGAATAGTTCCATAGGAAGCACTTTGGAACACAAAAATCCTACTATAGAGCCAGGGTTTCAGGCGCTACTCAAACCTACGAGCCTTCCCCTCCTTAGTGTCCACTTGATGTGGAGCAAATCTTTCCAATTCATTGAATTTGGCCAGATCTTGAATCATTCATGTCCCTTGCTTAAGTTCTAAGAACTTAATCTCCATTCTCCTTTGCATGCTTGTAGAAAAATAGTTCTCGAAAAAAACCTACTTGAACTGTTCCCACGTTATCACATCAGTTATAGCCCACCATTGGTGAGCCTTCCACCAAAAGTTGGCTTCCCCTTTTATCATGTAAGTCGCAAAAGAAATCTTTTGCGCCTCAGCTACGTTTCTAATAACAAACACCTTCTATATTTCCTTTACCCATATCTAGGCCCCTATTGGGTCCGTCGTTCCTTTGAACTCCAGTGGACCTACAATTTTAAACTTTTTAAAGGTGGTTGTTCTGGCTACCCTAGGTCCCGCTGGTGCTCTACCCCCGAATTGGTTAAATGCAGCCGTTAATAAATTAACGAACTCTTGCATAAGGTTGTTTTGACCCCTTTGATTATCATTATGTTACTCAGCCTCCTGATTACATCGTCTTCTCCTTGGCGGCATTTTCTGATTAAATAAATAATATTTCATTATTATCTATTTTACTTACTTAGTTATTATTCCCAAAACAACAACTCATACCATAATAAAGCATATTAAATGAAAACTTCATTATATTCATATGCTTCTTCATAGTCTGAAACTATTTACAATTTGTCTTTATAGCCAAAAGCTATTATATTTTTATCCCGCAATTGAACTTCTCAAAAGTCGGGATTTATAAAAAGACTACCCTATTTATACCAAAGTGGGTTTTACGTCACTACACACATTTACAAATCTAGACTTCTAATAATGCATAACAACATCCTCGTGTTTCTTATTCGTAAAAATTGATACAATATCCCGACTAATAGTATGTCGAGTTTGTCCCGACTCAGTGGAATAACAAGCAATTTTTAGCTTGAAATCCTTATGAGCACTCTCATACATGTAAGACATCCATGCTATCTTCTGGTCTCTTTCAACCAGTTTCTTATGAAGCTCATCGGCCTCTTTCTTATAGTCCCTAGCCTAATTTATCATAAGCACCTTTTCATCGTGCTCTGACTCAAAATCTGCTTCTGCAGACTCCTTTGCTTCATAGAGATAACTAATCTCTACATTTTGATTCTGCACAACTGTACTCAGTTGCACATTCTTGTCAAGCACTGCCAGATATAATGCTCTCATTGCATTTGGAGATGTTAACTCTTGTGCAGGTACCACTTTATTAACCGATGTAACCTCCATTTCCTCATCCACATCCATCATCCTATTAAGGTATGATGCTATATCCATCTCTCCCTCAGAGTAGTTTCCCTCAGAAAAGTACTCCTCCGGATCTGACTCTTCTTGAATCACTAATGGTACCTCCGCCATTGAGCATATGTACAGGCTCTACTTTGTTCACCATTTCTTCGCTCACCACGTGTATATCTCTATACACCAAGCTATTGATCGACATCTACAATCACACATAACATGTTGATTAGTACATAATACACAATAGTACAAGCACAAATCACATTTAATTTATTTAGGATTAATTTCCATCTTTTAAATCTTTCGGTACTGAGTTTCCTCAATACCTTATTAACTCATTCGACTCACGGTTACTTCCTTCGGACTTTTCCTTCCTTAACGATGTTATTAGCCTAAGGTTCTCCCCCCCTTGAGTTTTATAACCTAATGCTTTGATACCAACCTGTGACACCCCTAAATTCGGGTATCTTCTAACCCGACAGATGGTGCTACACAGTACTCATAATTGTACATTCATTCTATTGAAATAACATTAAAATATGTGTATCAACGACATCCTTATTACATTAATAATAATACATCATGTTCCCAGGTTCTGAAACCATTACATTCTTTGTTCATTGTAATATAATATAATTCATACAAACATACTAGTCTATTACAGAATAAACTAGTCGTTCATCTTCGCCTAGCCTTTATCTATACTAGAACCCTCGGTTCTCTTGACCTTAGTAGTAATCATATGATTCAAGCAAAAAGTGAGTAGAACTAGCTCAACAAGTCTAACAATATATTATAAAGATACCACTTTGAGAATCATATGATTTTTCTTCACTAACTAAACAATAGTTATGAAGTACTATGAAACATTGAATAACACTTCTCATCTCATAAAACAATTACAAAGAACATATAGTAGATTGGAAATTCTGAGTAGGTCCATAGACCATGAACATTCTCTTTAGCTTTTATTTATAAAAAGGACAACCCAGTACTAAGACCGTAAGTCCGATATTTCTTACGAGCACTTCTAGGTGATCAACCTATAGTACTCTATGTTGATCAACACTACATTCTTTAAACGTATTCACATTTAAGTTTTGGAAACCTCGCGTGCCCATCGAATAATCGATAAAAAATACATTTGTTTATTCATACTCAGACTTACCTTGAATCCGTACCAAACAATTGGCGTAGGATAGCGTTATCAATTCTATATTGAAAGACTTGTAAATAAATCAATCAATCTTTCAAGATTAGTCTAGCAGAGTTAAACCGGCATCACCCTTTTTAAAAAAACAATTCATGCATCTCATAACATGAATCACTGAAAACTTGGCTAACACAAAGGTTAGACAAGCGATAAGAAAACTTGCCTTTAGCGTCTGCTACAGTACAATTACTTTTCCTTTGAGTCTTTACAGTCTCTACAACACATAACCACATAACATACCACATTAGGTTATAAACATACATGGTTCCTTATGAATCTTACCCTTCTTCTCAATCTAATTGTTCATTAGATTTGTTATTATTGGTTCCAGCTTACCATTATAATTTACATTGTTCTTACCAACTTCTTTCTCTTCTATGTCTTACATGGATTTACTTCATTAATACAACTCATTTCGAGTTAATCATCCTTCCTCACGGCTTACTATTGTTCCTACGTTAATATCTGAGACTCAATCGTCATTGGTTAAGTATACTTATTGCATATTGTTCATGTTCATGTATTACTCAACAACTTTTAGTTGTAACTCTTAAAGTTATAGTCATCATCATTATTGAATACATTTCACGTTCTTATACTTTACGTTCGAAATTTAAGTACTCATTAAACAACATTAAATTCCTAAAGTCATCACTATAAAAGTTATTTAGGAAAAGTTTTTATCATGTTCATTCAGTAATTACATGTCTGATACTTTCCTTGCAACCCATTGGGTTTACAAACAACATGGTCAACAAAGTCCATCACGTCAGCGCTTACGCACACAAGATCCCTTTGTACTAGTGGTGTTGTTGCTACCACTTTCCAAAGACTCCTACCTTAACTGCTCATAGCAATACTGTGACGCGAGTGTTATACCTTCGAGTGGCACTGCAGCGTGACCTAAATAGCTATGTCTAGTGCTGCGGCGCCAGACCTTAGTCCCAGAAATATTTGACAGATAAATTTTTCAATGAACTTCCCGGGCTCATAACTTCTTCGTTATAAGTCCGAATTGGCACATTCAAAAGCCCTTATCTCACAAATTATATACTCTACGTGTTCATGTAAGAATTTTCCATTTTCAGATCATTAACTAAAATTCACCTATTAGTTCATTTTAACAAAAATGATAAACGTCGTGAACGCTCAACGCCTTCGCTTTTCTTCGTTCTAAGTCAGAATTCGGCCATTTTTGATTCCGTAACTCTATAATTCCAAATAACACTTGTTCCCATTGAAAACTAACATTTCCGAGCTCAAAATAAAAATTTGACCACTAATCCGAGAATTTTACGAATTCGATGATTATCGTCTAATTGTGTGAATTCCGGCAAAACTTCGTTACTTATGATTTATTCATCGTTTCAAATGGATTCATTCCATCATAATAACATCTTAACATACGTATTGCATTAACTTATTTACATGATAAGTTATAACTTGTTCTTCATGAGTTTAGAACTTATAAAAGTATAAACTCCTTATGATTTTACTTCACACGACTTATCATAGTTTAAGTCTTCTAACCATCATCCTCTCATCTTCTAATCAAACAAATTTCATTCATGTAAACATGTTACAAGTCTTACAAGTTCTTCCTTAGTTCATAACTTAATTATGAACAAAGTGTTTATTCATGGCTTATTAAGACTTAAGTCCTTTGATTAATCATTCCTACTTCTTCTTAGTATACAAATCTTACCACTACTCAAATCCCTAATAATTGAAGAGAAAGAGATTCATGGTTTAGGTTCTTACCCTTGATAATCACTTGATTAAGCTTTAATCTTCTTCTTGCTTCTTGAATTAACAAAGGCTAACTTACTCTAGCTTTTGTAGCTTTTTCTCTCTAACCATTAAGCCATAAGTCATTGATGGAAAATCTAACAAGTAAGAAATGATCTAAGGCATCTCTTATTTATAGGAAATCCTAATTGAGGGCTTAATGGTCAATAAGCCATTCCACCTCCTTAATCACCTCCTTATTATTCATTACTTAAGCACTAAGTTAACTCGATCATCACATATACTTGGACATTACTCAACTTATCCTTTTCTTGCTCATCACATATAAGCACTTTGCTTGCTCAATGCATATAAGCACTTTTACTTGCTCATCACATATAAGCATTTTACTTGCTTCATCACATTATTTGCTTGCTCACCACATAACTTATCCTTTACTTAGCCCTTAAGTTTACTTGCTTATCACTTTGGATCACCCATGGGTCAGCCCCATGGGTTTTAATCATCCAATAACCCTTAGGTTCTTACTTTGGGCTTTTAGCTTAATTAACTTAACTTTTACTTTGGGCTTGCATTAAACAAACACTTGAGCTTGTTCTTTAATTCACTTTGGACCTTAACCTTTAACTCCAATTGGACTTAACCATTCCTATTCTTGGGCTTGTACAATTCCTAACATTTCCTACATGTCCAATCCGTTTGGCTTAAAGCCTTATAACGTATAATCTACGTATTATTGTCGTATTCCAACTCGTATACTTATTCATATACGACATCCCATCATTAATACATACTCGTATAATACCTCATATTATACTCATATTCATTACCTCGTACAATACCAATGTATTGTACGATCATTGCTTTAATTCATTATACGCATTTCAATTCCTTTTGAGAAATCACTTTCCCTAACCGTTAGGTTTTAAGTCCGCAGGCAAAAAACTATATTTGCCATAACTGAAATATTATTGGATATTCCATCTCGTATAAGATTTCTATCATTACGTGTTTCTCGGAAGTTCAAAATTAATTCCCGAGCAAAAATCAGTGAATAGTGTTTTTACGAAAATATCTCAGAAAACTTTTATTTTCGTCTTGGAAATTTAAACACTTTAATTCTATCACGTAGCCAAAATCCTAACCACATTTGCACATTCTAGGTCATAGAACGACCTTCACATAGCTTACTCACTTAAATAATCAATTAAATTCATTTATTCCACATAATCAAATAAAAATTTAATTCTCATAAAAATCCGATTTTCTCTAAAGCGCTACTTGGGGGACACCAAAGAAGAGGGTTTAAGCCGCTACTACAAGCTTTTCAAAACTATTATATGCTTGTGTGTGAATGTTGCATTTACATTTATGATGAATGTGTATGAATGAATTTTACTTACTACACTACAATATATCTATCTGTGATATTAGTGCTTCGTACATGTCATCATTTTAATAAACGGTGAGACACGTTGTATGTAAATGTATGTTGTGTGGTTCCTCCACCAGGCGGCTATCCTGTCTGTGTTTGATTACTGGACTCATAGGGAGACTAATTCCAACGAAGTCTCGTGAAAGGCACCACCCAGATTCGCTTCTAGTTGAAAGACCTGATTAACTTCCTGTTAAGTAGATTGCGATGATCTCAGGGACCTTCATGCCAAAAAGCCATAAGAGTAACCCTAAGATAGGTCAGCCTCTGATAAACCAAATGCAAAGGAAAGTCTCTTCATGCTTTTCATTTTCTATTACTTGTAAAAGCATTTACTTGTAATTTTATTCCATGTTCATCTTTATGTAATGGAAAATATTAAGAATATTTTCACATACATGACTTGCTATCAATTAACATCTGTTTTGCAGGATAATATTCCTAACACGGGTATATCACATAGCATGTAAACATTTACATTATCCCTAAGACTAAACTACATAAGTCTTTTGTAGAGAAACAATTGGGCCTGTTACCCACTCAAAATCCAAAAAGGCCACGAGCCTGCAGCCAATCATGTCTTCTTCTGACCAGTCTAATCTCGTTTCTCGAGAAGAATTTGACGGATTAAGTAAACAAATTTCAGATTTGGTTGTTCTCGCTTAAAGAATTGCATCACCTACTAATGGCTCAAAATGCCTACAAGTACAGTAATCCTCTACACATGACGAGGAACACAAGGTTTGATAAAACAAATCCGAAACCTCGCTTGATACGACCACCAACAAAGACCTTGAAAACACCCATCTCAAAGGAGATCCAAACACATATCAGGAAGAAGGTCCTTCAAATGGAAGAAACTGTCCGTTCTCTCAAAGGGATTGCAACACATGGAAGTGTTTCATATGCTAACCTTCATATTCCCTGGTATTAATTATCCAGAGAAATTCAAAACCCCTGACTTTGAAAAGTATGACATATTAGGGGATCCTTACACATATTTGAAGGTGTTCATTGGAGAACTTGGATCTTATGCGGAAAACGAGAAGCTCAGAATGCAGTTGTTCCAGAAGAGTCTGACTGGAGAAGCCCGTTCATGGTATACTAGAGTAGACAACTCAAAGATCCATAGCTGGGAAGAGCTAGCTCATGCCTTCCTCACTAAGTACAATTTTCAATCTCAGATGGCTCCTGACCGGTATCAAATTACCAAGGTCAAGAAACAGTCTAATGAGTCTTTCAGAGAGTACGCTCAAAGTTGGAGGCGCCTTGCTGTTCAAGTTATTCCTTCTATGACAGAGTCAGAAATGGTCATGACTTTCATAGACATACAAGAAGCTCCTTTCAATGAGAAAGTCTTAGCTGCTATTGGCAAACCATTTTCTGAAATGATCAAGCACGGAGAGATGGCTGAGATGGGGTTAAAGTCAGGAAAGATTCAAGACCTAGCCGCTCTTATGGAAACAACCCACGGAGGGTCCATAAAAAGAAAGAGGAAGATGTTTCCTTGATACTACAAGGTAAAAAAGGTAGTCAGAACATGCCTATACAGAGGAGAAATTATTCCTCTTTCCAAGCATAGTCTTCAAACCCTCCATTGCCTAAAGGTGGAGATGCAAAGCGCCCTCGAACTTTCACACCCTTAGGGGATTCGCTCGAGAATATTCTTACTCTTCAACTACTCAGAAAAAAATCACACATCTTCTTCCACCAGCTAACCCTAATGGGAGTGGTTTCAATGCTACTCAGAAGTTTGCTTATCATGCCAGAGCACCTGGATATGATACTCAAGATTGTTGGGCCTTGAAACACATGATCCAAGATTTGATAGACAACGGTGAGATCGTGGTTACCAAACCAGATCTACCTCATAAATAAGAAGACAACCCTCTTCCTCAACATAAAAAAGAAGAGGTCAACATGATTAGTTGGAGCACTTGACAGAGTTCCAATTTTAACAGTGAATCATCCCAAACCATCAAAGACGGTGTTGACAGATGGGATTATGTAAAGTTTTGATTTTCTATGGAATGAAAGATGAAAGCTTTTGTAAGCAAATTGAATAATCAAGCGTAACTAGTGACCCATCAGCATCAAGTCACACGCCAGTTAGTCAGCTAGGAGCATGCATGTCTCCTTTCTTTTGTTATGAATGCTCAATCATCACCTTCAGAAAGCAAAGCTATGGAAGATAAGGTTGCAAAGAGAGCAAGTGCTAAAGCCCGTCGGGATTTTGCCAATAAAAGGGAATTTACATACCTGGGCCAACCTATGGAGGAAATATTTCAGATGCTAATCAACAAAGGAAGAATCACCTCCCTTCTACCTCTAATTAATCCCCGTTCAAAACGGTTCAATTCTGATGGAGTATGTCAATATCATTCACATTCTCGTGGTCACAACACAAAAGAATGCTGAGCACTCCGCCATCTTATTCATAATCTAATTGATAGCGGTATCCTGCAATTGGCAGACGATGACACTATGCTACTCGAGAGTAGGATTATCTGTCCTACCAAATGGAAGGGATTAGTAGCAGTTATATCCGCTGAGGCTGATGAGACTGTCGAGCCATTTCCCATACAAGCAATTCAACTCAAAGAAGCTTACAATCCTTTGAAAGTGGTTACACCAGAGCCAATTTCTTTACCCTTCAGACCACATTATCCTGTTGTCAGCTTACACAAAGTCCCATAGATTATAGAGAAGCTGAAGGATCCATGTCTCATATTACTGCTATAGTGTTGAAGGAAAACCCACTATCTCTTCCTGAGGGTGATGAAGCCCGCCATGAAAGCAAATGGGAAGATTCCTCGGAGAAAATTGAGAAATTCTTCCGCATTAATGGGCCATAATGAAGCTAAGGTGGTTCTAAGCTTAAGAGAAGTTCCACATTAGATCTCAATCTCGACTTGGTTTTCTTCCGAGGATCACATGAAGATCTTATTGAAGGTTTTGGAAGAAGCCTACTTACTAAAATCAGTGGATGTGGAAAAATTTCAACATCTGGTTGATCACATTTTTAACAACAACGTGATATCCTTTACTAATGACGACATACCGTCCGAAGGGACCGGTCATTGTAAGTCTTTACACATTATAGTTTTGTCCTCCGGGTATATGTTAGCTGGAGTTTTAATAGATGGAGGTTCATCTCTGAATATTTGTCCTTATGCCACCTTAGTGAAGATGAACTTCAATCTCAAACGGATCCGAAGCAGCCATACGGTTATCAAAGTTTTTGATGGATCCCGAAAAAATTCTATCGGAGAGATTGAGCTGCCAATTGAGATTGGTCCAAACACATTCAATGTATCCTTCCACATCCTCAAGATAGATTCAGGATACAACCTGCTATTGGGAAGACAATTGATCCACATGGTAGGAGTCGTTCCTTCTTCACTACATCAACAAATTAAATACATTGTCAACAATAGCTTAGTCATTGTCAATGTTGAGCCAAAATATTCTGATTAAAGAAACCTACCACTCATCAGCTTTAATTTAGAAGCTAAGCGGGCCAGTTTTCATACTTTGGAAGTGAGTAACACGCAATACCATCCTATTGGAGCACCACTTCCTATACCCAAGATTTACGACGAGGTTATATCTACCACTCAAGAGATGATGTCATTGGGTCATCACCGGACAAAGGCTTGGTAAAATTAGCGGTATTAAGCACCCAATTCAAGTGTCCAAATAAACCGGACATCCAGGACTAGGCTATTCTCGCCAGCCCAAATATAGGAATCCTTAAAAGCACAAGCAGGTTTCCTCAAACTTCCGCCACACGGTGATTTTCTCCATCTCGCACCTCATGAGTCGACATACCTCTCCCAGAAAGGTGATGTTTCATGTTATGGCTAGGTCAAGCTTCCCAAACCAAGACTCATTTAAAGCAAAAGAAGTCTTGATTCCTAATCCAAGTGAAAGAAAAGGAACGAAAAAGTAAACATGACATCGCCTCGATGATGTTAGTATACGCGATCATTGTCCATGATGAACATATAAACAGATATACCCCAGATGATGATTGCCCAGACAGTTATGGTCATTAATCGTGAAAAGGAGGATGATGACAAATTTCTCCATCACTCGCAGCTCCATCGACTTTACCTCAACAATTGGAGTAAGACTCCATGTATTGGTCGATCAGGTAAAACGCGTAAATCCCTTTGCCTCGTAGATAACTTTTAATTGCTTACTTTTCTCATACAAAGATTAGCACTTATTTATCCGCACATCGCTAACACTTTGTATGATTAAATAGTTTCATATATTAAGTGAAAGCAAATTTTGTTTCAGACTCAATTTAGATGTGCATGTATTTGCCGATTTGGTTCCTTTTCTCCACAAGGATTGTAATTTTGATGAAAAGTTGGACTCGCACTTTGATAAAGATCCAAGAGAACATTTAGATACCTCAAGAGATTAAGGAATGGGTAAAGAAAACCTAAACCTAATCTTGATCGAACCATTCCTTTCAATCTTAGAACCTTAGAAATCACTAAGCTAATCCAGATTGGTTCGACCTCAACCTCAAACTAATGGAATGACACGGTGCGCTTATTAACCCAATTCTGTGGATGTGTTTGCATGGTCTCATGAAGACATGGTGGGTTTGTCCAACGACATTGTCCTTCATCGCCTTCCCATTAAGGAGGGATTTAAGCCGCTAGGGTAGTGAAGCTCAAAGCGATTGAAACCCCGAGTGGAGTTTAAAGGTGAAAGAAGAAATTGTGAAATAATTTAAAGTCGGCATTATCATGGTGTCCACATATCCTAATGGATATCCAACATTGTTCTGCGCTTAAACCAAGAGGAAAGGTACGAAGTTTGCGTGGATTACCGGGATCTAAATAAAGCTTGCATTAAAGATAGCTTTCTTGTGCCTTTTATCCAAATTCTTATTGACAATATTGCTCAATAAGACATGTACTCCTTTATTGATTGCTTTGCAGGGTATCATCAGATTATGGTCGCTGAGGAGGATCGTGAAAATACTGCTTTCATCACACCTTGGGGAACCTTCTCACATGTGACGGTTGGCATTCACCTCATCAATGCCAGTGGCAACCTATCGGTGAGCCATGATGGCTCTTTTCCACGATTTAATGCATAAAGAGATAGAGATCTACGTTGATGACATCATTATCTAGTCCCGAAAGGACGAAGACCACTGAGACCATTTCAAAAAGATCTTCAATAGGTTGCTTAAGTACAACTTGAAGTTGAATCAACCAAGTGCGCCTTTTGGCGTTAAATTAGTGCAAGTTGTTAGGTTTCTAGTTAGCCACAAAGGGATTGAGCTGGATCCCACCAAAATCTAGGCCATCGTGGAAATGCCCATTCCTCAGACACAGAAGGAAATACGGGATTTTTGGGAAGAATCAACTTCATTAGTAGGTTTATTTCTCAACTCACAACAACCTATGAGCCCATTTTCAAATTGTTAAGGAAGAACTCCTCCATGAAATGGAACGATGAGTGTCAAAAAAATCCTTCCTTACAATCAAAGAGCAAATTGATTAACGCTTCTGCTTTGGTACCTCCAGGATGATGTTCCCTGCTCATGTACCTATCCATTAATGACAAGTGCATGGGTCAGCATGCTCAAAAAGAGATGATAGAGGCTAGAACGAGCTATCTATTACCTCAACAAAAGATTCAAAGAAGAAAGGAACACAAGTACACTGTGATTGAGAAGACTTGTTGTGCTTTAGCATGGGCTTCCATGAGGTTACAACATTACCTCCATGGTCACACAACCCATCTCATATCTCGCGTGGATCCTCTCAAGTATGTGTTCAGTAAGCCCATACTGAATTATCGGCTGTCCAGATGGTAGTTGATCCTACAGCAATTTGACATCATCTACGTGACGCAAAAGACTGTCAAAGGTCAAGGAATTGTGGATCAACTGGCCGACGCACCTGTAGGGGATTACAAACCCTTAGAAACATATATTCCCAATGAAGGGTAATGGTAGTTCATCAACACCATCAAGACGATGCGTATGTATTTGATGGAGTACGTATTTCTGGAGCCGAAGCAGCTTCTAGTATCCCAGACGGGGAGCAATATCCCATCGCCATTAAATTGTAGTTTTTCAAAGACCAACAACACCACCGAGTAGAAGGTTGTATCATTGGGCTAAAACTTGTCCGCTCAACGGGCATCAAAGCGTTAATCGCCTTTGGGGATTCAGAGTTGGTAATTAAACAATCCATGTGAATCTATCAAACCAAAGAATTATATTTGTTGCCTTACCATCTACCAGCTTTTACATATGGCTTTGAAGTTCGAAGAAATCTCCTTTTCACACATACCTCGTAATAGAAATGATTTCACTGGATGCACTAGCAATGTTGGCCTCCTTGATTCACATACCGACAAGGAAAACATACGAAACATCACATTTTCCTCAAAAGGCCCCAACCCATGGGAACTATGTTGAGAAGTATCGATGAGCTACCTCCCATCCACAACCCTTGGTATCAACACATCAAGGAGTATCTCATGTAGATGGATCTACACCGCCGAGGCGAGCCTCGATCGAAAAAGAGGTGGAACCATCGACTTGCATGAAATTCTACCGAGCAGTGAGATGCACTCTACAAAAGAGATGCGGATTAGGTCTCCTCCGATGTTTGGACAAAGACCAAGCTCGAGGCTCATGGATGAGATCCATGGTGTAGTATGTGGCCCACACATGAGCGGAATTCCCTACTTGTTAAGAAGATCCTCAAAACAGGGGCATTATTGGCTTACACTCAAAGCTGACTGTGATGATCACGTCAAGAGGTGCTATCAATGCCAAATTCATGGGAATGTTATCCACTCCCCTCCAAGGGAACTCCACAATATGAGTTCGTCATGGCCGTTCTCAATGTGGTGAATGGACATGATCGGGCCAAACGAGCCCAAAGCCAGTAATGGACATCGATTCATATTCACCATGATCGACTACTTCACCAAATGGGTAGAAGAAGACTCCTTCCCCAAGGTTACCAAAGAAGTCATCATTGTTTTCATCAGAAACAATATCGTCTATCGATATGGACAACCAGAGGTTATTGCATCAGACAATGCTAAAAACCTCAACAACAAAATGATGGAGGAGTTATGTAGTAAATTCCACATCAAAAAACTTAACTCCGTCATCTACCATCCAAAGATGAATGGTGCTGTTAAAGCGGCTAATAAAAACATCAAGAAGATCATGCAGAAAATGTCCGCCAATCACAAAGGATGGCTTGACCTCTTGCCTCCGACTTTATTAGCCTACAGTAACTTCAATGTACTTCCAATCGGGCAACCCCCTACTATTATCCTATGGGATGGAAGCAAAGTTCCCCATAGAGGTGGAAATGGAATCCTCGATCGTTGATGGACACTCATTGTATGAAAGACCAATGGATACAAGATGTATCACCAATGGGTACAAGATAGATTCATACTTCCCTTCAGCCGCAATTCGTCATGAGGGGTGAACTACGTCGACCTGATCTCCTTGATACCTGGGAGTACATAGGCAACCATATTCTATATGGCCCGGTCGCAATAAAAAACAAAACATTTTTACCCTTTTTCTACAAAAACAAAATCACAAAAACACGCTTACACCCTTCTTCATCAATAAAGCTTCTACACCCATTTACCCATTTCACATTCAGCCGAACCTCTTACACTAGGTTCTGAACTACGACACCGATCTCCTCATCAATAGGGGAGTACGAAAGGCGTACCATTTATGGTTTGGTCCAACCCCTACCAAAACAAAATACTTATCACACGGTATCGGGATCAAACTTCAATCCACCACATTTCAAAAACAAAAAATACCAAATGGATGTTACTACCTAACCTCTCCTCACAATAAGAGATTCAAATGACCATCTAAGTCGCGATTGTCCTCAAAGAGCAACACCAATCCATATAAGATGAAATTATCTAGGCTTGTCACAAATAGAGTATCATGCGACCATCCGTGGAAAGGTATTAATCTCGTAGAGGAAAAGCCACAATCCTCTCCACATGTACATACAAAAACTAGTCCCCAGACACCAAAGATTGTAGGATACACACGATCAATGATCCATTCTAAAAGATCCTGCGACGTCTCAATGTCCACACATCAAGGATGAGGCCATAATGCATCAAGATCACAAGCCCCGTAAAGAAATAGCAAATATCAAGCAAGTATCAAGCACAACCGAAAGGAAGTAAATCAAAATATATTTCTCGCCATATATAATACTATTTGATATATAAAATATGTGTTGTACATGACAAAATTGCTAAGCTAGTCTGCAGGCAGAAAAAATACAAGTTTATCTACTTGATCCGTGTGTATGCGATTATCAAATCTAACATAGCATCTCTCTCCAAGAAGAAGAAGGTAACGCCAGCTCTCGCCCAATGATATCTACACGAGCTAGCAGATCTGAGTCTAATTGCACGTTGTCATGATGCTCATCAATATATGCACTCATACTGGCAAGGATGCCACTCGTAAGGGATCTCACCAAGTATTGTCTCAGAATCGCAATATCCCGGAAGATAGGAAGCATCCCGCTTCTACAATCAATGCATCTCTAACTGATCTGGCCTCGTCTATCTCTAATAGAGTTGCATCTCTCCCATAAAGAGCTATCAAAATCAAGGCCCTAGCCTGATCTCTCTCAAAGGTCATCAGATGTAGACTCTGCTCCAAATACTGTGTTGAATGCTGAATCACAGTAGCACTCGTAGTGGGAGAATCCATCATAAATGTTGGTAACCCAGTAGACAAATCCTCATCGATGGGAATATCGGCCTCCTCCATAGGCTCCTCATCGTTGCAATTAGTCCTCCTTTCATGATACTACCACAACATGCGCCTTGTCTCCATCCATGTGGAATACTCGCAATAACAGACGATGAAAAACTAGCTCTCACCGATCCCAATAGGCATACAACTCAGATCTATCCTTTGTTGATAAGTGGCGAAGAAGCAAAGCGTCAATCGATGCCCCTCAAAAGGATGGAAGTCCCAAATTAGTAAACCGACTCATCACGGCCAATGGGTGGTAAGTGATCATCCTCTCAAACCGCCAGAGGAAGATAATCCATGCCCTTGAGTACGAGTGATGAAGTCGTAGGGTGAGCTAAGCTATGTGTACATGATAATATAACAAATGAATCTATGATCCCTTCCAGGAAAATTGACCAAGATGAAACGTCTATACACTCCGCAGGCTGAATAGAGTATGACATGGCTATATCATGGGTGAAACAATACCCATACCGTCTGAAAGTGTCAATTGGTCTTAAGAGTGAAATAAACCACACGTACAAAGATGCACCGAAATTCACCAGAACACTTTCTGGCGGATAAGTGCAGCAATATGTGGCTGACCTTAGAGTCTCTGCTATGATCATTGGTATGATGGTGTGACCTTCCCTGAGAGCTCTCACTTACATCATGACTCCTATGTCCAACTCATCCATGTACCGTGCCATGTAGACATACGACAGTACACACAATAGCAGTACATCTACTCTGGCCAAACGCCAATGATTCTCCAATGTGGTGAAATCCTCGGAATATCGTGCATAACTATCCTCTGAGCCAAATCTATCAAATAGAAAATGATGGGATATAATATGGCCAGATGTGAGCTCATCCTGCACCACCCTACGCCTCAAGCCAGTAAGGGTAATGAATAGCCTACTCATGTCTCCAATCACCATATGCACGCAAGGTCTGTCTAGTAGCAGCATCGTCAAACGTCCATACTCCTCTAAAGTAGGAGTCAACTCCTGGGTCCCAAATCGTAAAACATGCCGCCCCTATACCCAATGTTCCATCATACCCTCCACGAATCATGTGGGAACCTGAAACATCAACAAGGTTATGGTATGCTACAAAGACAATCTACAATCACCTTGTCTGATGCTGACATACTATTATACCATGATCACATGCCAGATGCCATCAATAATGGTGGGGTATGATCAATACAGCTAACTATCAAAGAAGACATCCAGACGGCCGTGTCATAAGACCATTCAGGGTCAATGCTTAATATCTCTAGATATAAATACATATGCATAACATAATAACATGCATAATATAATAGATGGCAATATGATATAGGAATGGAAAACCTGTATATACATTCCTAAGTATATCATCATCTAATACATCTCTGCAGATAGCTAAAATATAGTGGAAATGGTGCAAACCGCCTCTACAACTAACAGAGGCCTATGAAAAGAGATAACGAGAATATACATTAGAAGAAGACAATGGTGTTAATGTCTACATCAAAGAATACATGCTCCACCTAATGTAACTCCTCCTTAGTCATCGGATCTCTATCCACGTGGATGTCAGCCCGTATATAGGGAGGATCTGCACTGATAAAACCATATGGGTCATCTCGAGGGCCACCAGAGCCGGAAGGATCAAAAGTATCGGCCTCAAGGATCTCTACCCAAGTGTCGAATAAAGAAATATGCTCGTCAAACTGTCAAAACAAATCATTAATCTGTGTCAAATGAGTCGATCTCTGGACATAAAGCAGCCAATTCGCTATCATCACGATCCTGGAACCATATCCCCATGAACTGATTGGCGCGGGTCTAGGCTTCAATGGTACGAGGGAACCACCAATGCTAGAATATCTCCTGAGTCCAAGGACCCTCTGATAATGTAAAACTATCAACACCCAACAATGGGATATCAATGATGGGTGACTAAGAAACAGGCCAATAACGCCTGACAGGAAGCAAGATCGGTATACGAATCTCTCCTATAGTGCTCCTGATAAAGACGCTTCTCCTAAATAGAGCTCCCATCCTCCTTCTCAGAAGAGAGGAATCTTACCATTGAAATCACGTGATCGGACACCAAATGGTCAGTACCCATCCTCAAATCCAATGCTCAAATGTTCCCTATAAGAGGGAACCCACGTGATGACATCCGCTATCAACAACTCCAAATGTAGTGACTTACAATGAGTGAAATCCTCGCAATAGGGACCTTCACCAAAGATGGAATGATGCCATCTTCGCCCTCGTGGATAGGTGTCTAAACCTAATACACTCACGGACGCAAAACATGGGAGCCTTTTATAGGCCCAAAATTGCCAAAACAAAGGCAAACATCCGCTTTCACCAACACTCCAAACTTATACATGGAAAAGATAAGAGAAGTACTCACCAAAGAAACGGTAGAATCCTAACCAAGCCTCGGTTTAAGACCTATGAAGCATGGACATTCCCCAAGGAAGTAGGAAAAAGTTGTAGAACCCCCAATTATACTCTCCAATACGGTCCATATGTCGAGTGGCGCTAATCAAAGCTGAAGGACACCGAGAAGAGTTTTCTGCTATGAAGTTCCCTAATGATCATCGTGAATAATCGCCAAGAATGTTATCCCCGACTCTCACATCATCGTATGGGCTCACTCAATGTACCTTCGCCATAGAATCTACGCTAATTAAAGAACCTCAGACGACATTTCTACCTCAAAGCACCTCGCCAAACTCCTAACAAGGATGGAGACGGTGGTAGGGGGTAATATCTCACTTACAAGGCACCGGTATTGCCCAAACTCCATACCCGTGATAAACCGCTTAATCCATCAAGGCCATCATCACCTCACAATCTAGCAAATGGAGTGATTGAGTATGGTGAAAACCAAATTTTATTAATGCCATAAGGTAACCCTGTGGACAACGGCGGAAAGAATGGAAAAGAATGTCTTGAATCCCCAAATGTACAATCACTTTATAGTCATCATGCAAAGCCTAATACATAGAAGGATGTTTAACCAGCCTTCCTCGAGGCTATATAAAGCCGAACCTACATCAAATGCAGATCAACATCGTAATCCTTTACCTCATCAATTAGAAATAAGGAAGATTAAGATCTAACTTTATCCTCGTTTGCGGCAAGTAAATCAAGGGTGTCGACTAAAATCGCCCAGAAGCTCTGGGTTGGCCACCAATGCCCGGAAAATTCATGGGAATAGATGCAGCAGGAGCGGGTCCACAACCGAACATCCTCCTCCTCATCCTCGACATCCCAAGACATCAACCTCGACCGGACGTATCACCGCTCCACCAAACGACATTTAGGCATCTTAACAGTAATCTGGTCGAGGTACTTCTGTAAGCCCTTCTCTATACACCGTAAGTGGTCCATACGAAACTACTTCCATTGATCCGGATCCATAATATCCGACAACAAGTCTCTAAATTGCCTCGTAAAGGGGTGTTGTAATGTTTAACTCTTGAGCTTTTCAAAATGCATTTTATGACTACATGCATGCATGCATTATTTTAACATACGCCTCATAGAGAGTTAAAAATGTATGTATGACTACCCAATGCCTACGCTTTTGGAAAGTTTTTCCATAGTCCCCTTTGTAAATAAGACTATCCATTATCGCACATGTGTAATGACTAGTGGCCATTCAATAAAGACACCTACCTACAAATCATATACATCCTACATACGATTAATACATCATTGTAAAAAATCCGTAAGTGTAGTCTAATTACCGTGATTATTTTACTTTTCTACCTTTTACTCATTTGTCCTCAAATAGGATAAGAATGACACTAAAAGATGTCAATTGACTATTTCAAAAGTTAAAATTTTTTCACATCATTATGTTCAACATGGTGTAATACTAACATTTACTATGTTGAATATTTTTATCAAGTCATATCAATATGCATATTAATTACTATATGTCTAAATGCATTTCATGTGATAAGTCATTTTCCAATGATGGAAACCGGAAAAAATACATACATATGTTACTGTGATAGTGTAGTAGCACTTGTATGGTGGTAAGTGTAATGTGCAGAAAGTCGCCTTTAACTTAACAGATCCTCAAGAAGAGCCTTTGATTTCCTTCTCAAGACAACTAAAAGTGATTTATGAAAGCAACCCGCAGCATTTCATAGCCACGGCCATTACAGTCCACTCATACGCCAAGAAAGGTACTTTACAAAGACTCCCTCACATGGGTCCAACCTCCTCCTACAAATTAGTTCGAAGTCAAAACCAGGTTTCACAAGATGAAAAGGCCAAATCAGAATAAAAACTCTATGTGATTGCTTTTAATAGCCTCGAAATTGGTTTTCACGGCCAAACTTCGCTTCACATGTCACTTATCGGTATTCATTCTAATGCAAGGTATACTATACCAAATGACCTCATTTTTGAAATCATGTCGCAGAATGCCTCACACAGTCCGATGTCACAAAAACAAGTGTCAGAATTCCTAAAGACGTGGTTCTGATGGGGTCACAACGCCGATTTCAATCATTGATAAAGCATCCTGACGTATGTCGTAATGCGCATTTTCACTCATCCACGATCCTCAAGCAAGTTAAAATGCATTATTCAT